>JAHXMU010000251.1:5461223-5584733 GCA_019455685.1 Philornis downsi
GATATGTACACCAAACCTACGCACCAAATTTTGTTCAAATACCGTAAGCAGGAGCAGAAATAATTGATTTTTTAATATTTTTTTTGTATGGGAGGTACCACGTCCCTTTGTCCAATTGGACCGAATTGTAAATCTAAACCATCCCGGGCACCACCCAGACGCACATACAAAAATTTATGCAAAGCGGTCCAGCCGTTTAGGAGGAGTTCAATGACAACGCTCGTACAGTAGAATTATATATAAAAAGATAATGGTTGTTTGTAGCCCCAATGCTAGTATTGGTAAAGAAAACAGCAGAATCCTCAAATCTTGACCACTCCTGAACGTTGTAAGAACTATGATCTAAAGCTATACTCCTAGAATGTTCTGTATTTTTACAGGGAAAGTACCTCTGTTCGATTGTCGGAATCTTTTAACCTTTCAAACATGACTAACTGTTCCTGTAGTTTTTGTCCTGTTGTCGTCAGTTGTAACACATTCCATATTCGGTATATTGATAAAGCATAATAAGCATAAAACTTATTTCGTAACTTAAAAATATGTTCACAGACCCCTTCTATATGTAATACTGCTTCTTGCAAAAACAAATTAGAAAACGTTTCTTTTGTTGGAAAGTTCGTTAAAATGTAGTTTTTATACATAAAACAGTTAGTGAAATGAAATGCAAATGAAGTCAAGGGGTTTCTCGTATCAGCCTACCCAACATATCATACTGGATACATTGATTTGGAGCTAAACATCGTGAAATTCAAAATTTTAGTTGCAGAACAAAAAAAAACGTATACAGGTCTATTCAGAATCATTTTCCGATTGGATATAACGATGTCCGTTTATCTGTCTGGCTGTCAAATTTTAACCAAATGTAGCGAATATGTTTTAATTATCTTATAGTCGAATCATGTTGAAAATGGGCGATATCGATGGGCGATAGTGCGTTCTACGCTTTTCGAAACCACGGTTTTTTTTTTTTGCAATTTGATTAGATTGTTCATATACACCTGATTTAACGCATGTGACAATCTTATTGCAAATTAACTACAGGCAAATCCACGTATAACGAATCTCAATTTAACGAAAATCCTATATAACGAACAGTCAAATTTCTAATATTAAATACGTTACATAGCGAAAGTTTCACAAATGTTAAGCTCGATATAGCGAATGGTAAGGAAAAACAAAACAAAATCAAACAAATAACTATTTTTTGCATTGAAAACCTTATATAGCGAACATTTAGAAAATTTTATGCTCAATATTACGAACAAGAAGCAGTAAAGAAAAAAGGTTACACAAATTTATATTTATTTTGATCTTTTTTATTGTGTTTTTAAGAGTGCAAGTATTAACGTGAGTTTACAATATGGGAAACAGCAAAAGAATTTCCTTGAATGAAAAAGTAAAAATATTAGATGAGTGTGGCAAAGGTACGCCTCAATGAAATTTCCATTAAATATGGAACACCAAAATCTTCAATCTGTACTTTGAAGAAATTTAAAACAAAAATTATAACGAATTTTGAAGCTACCAAAAATGGTTCAAAAATCCGTCTATCTCTAAAGAATGGTGAGTATCCCCTGATGGAGAAGGACCTTCATCGATGGTTTCTAGACCAAAGGAAAATACACATTCCAGTTAATGGAACTACTTTAAAAACCAAGGTCATAAAAATACAAAAGCGACTTTATAACGGCGGATTCCACGCAAGTGATGGTTGGCTGGCTCGATATAAAAAAAGAATTGTCATAAGACTTCTTAAAGAATGTGGAGAGAAGCTATCGCCCTGAGCCGATTTAGTGGAACCTTTTAAAAAGAAATTGCAAAAAATTATAGTCGGGCACAATTTAACTCTTGATGCTATTTTCAATGCGGACGAAACTGGTGTATATTTGAAAATGCTACCGGATAAAACGTTTGCGCACGCTGGGGAAGCTAGTGCTCTAGGTAGAAAAATGTCGAAGGACAGAGTGACACTTTTACTATGCGCCAATGCATCTGGGTCAAAAAAAAAAAAATAAACCACTTCTCCTTGGAAAGGCAAAGAAAGCCCTATCATTTCGTAACAAAGTATTGCCAGTAAATTATCTGCATACAAATAAAGCGCGGATGAATGCTGGGATATTCAAAATTTGGTTCTATGAGATGTTTGTGCCAGAGGTTAGTATGGCCTGTTTCATTGTTGTTACTTTTATTATTATAGGTGACATTTTTTACAGGTGGAATCGTTTTTGAAATCGAAATCGTTGCCAATGAAAGCTTTATTAATACTAGGTAATGCCCCTAGTCATCCACTCGAAGACCAGCTAATAAAGTCAACTGAAGATGGACAAATTTGGACGATATTCATGCCTCCTAATATAATACCGCTCATCCAACCAATGGACCAGAATGCCATACGTTTAGTTAAATTACAGTATAGAAGCAGTCCGCTTTCTAAGATTATTTCATCAGGAGCTGAGAATATTATAATCTTGTTAAAAAATCTCTGTTCGTCAATGATAAGTCTTGCTTGGAAAAATTTAAAGGCGGATACGTTGGCAAACTGTTGGCATAAAATCTTACAGTCGAACAATGACGATTTTGACGAAGAGGATGATATTGCATTAGCACAACTATTGCAGAGGGATGACATTTTCAATATAAGACGCAGCAATAGACTTTTAAGTTTACTTTTTCCGGACGTAAGCCTCTTTTTTTTTTAAGAAATTAAATTCGAAATTTATGTTTCTATTTTTTATTTTTAGATAACTTTTACTATAGATATAGATATAAATTATTGGAATAGAGATGAATATGAAGAAAATAGTGAGGAATACGACGAAAATAATGAACCTGAAGAAATTGTGAATCTTACACAAGAAACTAAAATAAAACATACAGATGCAATAAATTGTTTCGAAACTTGTATTTTATGGAGCCAGCAAAACAATATTGATTGTTCAAAATCATTGGCTTTGAGACAAATCCAGGAAGAAGCTGTCCAAAAAGTTTACAAATAGTACAAAAACAAACTTCAACAAACGATTTTTTCCAGTTTTTCTAACTTGTAGTATATGTACAAATTAATAAGTTTTTTTATTAGTTTGTTAATATTAAATGTAAAATATTACCTCTATAAAAAGAATATGAATATCTTTTTTTATAATACTAAAATAAAATGATTTTTAAGAAGTCTCAAAGTAACGAATTTTTCGATTTACCTGTTCCCGTTCCCGTTCATTAAACCGGGATTTGCCTGTATATTGGTAACTGCCCAAAAATTACAGTTTTTTATTAAATTATATTACATATAGTTCTCGTACTCACATATATTATAATTTGATTGAATCAAGAACAAATCTCAAAATGAACCATAGCGGGCCTAGGTTTAATACAGTCTCACAAATTGACCGCCAAATTGTACAAATCTTTGATCATTTTCATACCCTCATCCATTCTCATGGATGATTTGGACCGTACATACGAGAAATTTGTTTCTGTCTGCCTGCTTATAAATATTAGCAAAATGTTGCCCGAGGTAATATTTGTATACTATTATTCGAAACAAAATAACGCAGATAGGAGTTAAGTGTTATTTTTTTATTTTGTATTCGGCTCTGTATCAATCACCACCTGTGTGTTCAAACGATTTCAAACAAATTTGCTGCTTACATTGCAAACGTCTAACCATTGTGGAAGCCTCTTTATTCATTGGTTAAAAGGGATATATGATGATTCTGTATAGATATTAAAAAAAAACCATTCCAAATCATATATATTTTTAAGACATCGCTCTAATTGTGGACACGGTTATCGAAAAGTGCTAAAAAAGTACACCTTTTCACTGAAAAAACGTGCAAGAAAAAATTTAACGTATAATAAAAGATCGATATTCCATAATCTGCACTATGGACCGTAGTTTTCCTACATTTGTGTCATTTAGTTTTTAAATTAAAGACTTTATATGGTGGTAGTTAATAGACATCGCAAAGAGCCATTCTAGCTCATAAAGTTTCTGTGGCGCATCACCTGTTGAATTAAGATAAAATGGTCTAGCAGGAAAAAAAACTTGCTCAAAGGAAAACACTATTTCATAATTAAAGAGCCGTACATCGTCGTTCCTATTAGGCGCCGATAAAGCTCAGAAACTTTTTTATGGACCGTTGTAACAGCGGGCTTGGTTATTGACAAATGCTTAAAAATACAAATTGTCACCGGAAAAACTCGCAAATTTAACATATTAAGTGTGGTAAACTGTTGGTTTTGGCCGCACGCAAAAGGATTTTCGTGTACCAGAAGTGGAGTTACTTGGTCAATTTTTTCAAGTTTTACGGAGTTTTATTGCGCAACTAAGATCCCGCTGTTTGCCAATAGATGTCGCCAGCTGTAAATGCTAGTCGGTTCTGTCATAACCTAAACGCCATGATATAAGCTTAGGCATAAGGTGAACATACCGTCCCGACACAATAGTGATTTTCTTTTGACGCCACATTCTTTTGGTTTTCTTCTTTAAATCGAAGAGAACAGCTGAGGCTCATATTGAGATTGGTTCCGTCGGTGATTTTTATGTTGACGACCGTTCGCGTAAAGGAAGACGAAAAACCTTAGAAGACACTGAATTGACGCATTGCTTGATGGGGATCCGTGTTAAATGCAGATAGAGCTTACTTCAGTATTATGAGTTACCCCCAAACTATTTCGAAGCGACTGCATGCGTTGAGAGTGATTCAAAAGCAATGAACTTGGGTTTCTTATGAGTTGAAGCGAAGGGACGTTAAGCGTCGTTTTTTCGCCTGTGAATAACTGTTTCAGCGACAAAAAGGAAGAGTTTTCTTCATCGTATTGTGAGGGATGGTAAAAATTGGACTCATTACAGCAATCCAATGAAAAGAAAGTCAAGGAGGCTGTCCGGTCATGCTTCTACGTCGTTGCCTCGGCCGAATATTCACGCTGCGAAGGTTATGCTCTGAAGCCAAGCGAAACCATCACTGGGGTCGGTATCGACATCAATTAATGAGCCGAGCACTGCGCGAGAAACGCCCGCAATATGCGGTGAGGCATGAAAATGTGATTCTTCAGCATGCCAACGTTTGTTCTTACGTGACCAAGCCAGTTAAATCCTACCGGAAAACACTAAAATGGGAAGTCTTATCCCATCCGCCTTATTCCCCAAATATTGCGCCGTTCCATTATCACTTGTTCCGTTCGATGCCACACGATCTGGCTGACCAGCAGTTCCACTCGTACGAGTATGGCGACATAAAGGAATGGCTAGATTCGTGGATAACCTCAAAAGATAAACAGTTTCGGATTTCGAGCTTTGCCAGAAAGATGGGAAAAAGGAAATAGTAGTAGCGATGAATCATTTGTAAACATGTTTTTATAATAAAGTTGAATTTTATAAAAAAAAGAAACAGCGAAAACTTAGTTGCGCACCAAATGTAAATCAATATATGTATGCTGGTGCAGTCTAATGCCTTCCTCCACCAACGCAACCTGAAGCAACGCAAAAGCACTGAAAACACTTGTTCGGGCAACCACAACCAGCACGATGCTCCTACTAGGGGTCCAACACCATTGACCAGGAAGGAACAATGTTCCTTGGGCCCCTGGTCACCCGTGCAACCGGAAAAGAAGAACCCTCTGGTCTGGGTTTCGCAGGCTGGTAATCCATAATCTACGGCATAGATTATCAATGTCCGAGGAGAGAATATCGACACAGCAAAGCACGCCATGCTCCAATCATAGTCTATTAACCAGATCTCTCTTGCCATACAACTATTAAAAACGGAAAAGATAAATCTGTGTCTTGTTTAACTATGACTCTCCCCTTTACTTGGTTTTCGAAAACGAGTTCCAAGATCAGTTTGATGTCATATTATAGGTGAATCCCAAGACATAATCCACCTGTTCCTAGGGCGCCTGGCACAAGGCCACACTACTCATACCCTTTGCCTGCTTAATTACAGGATCGGATAGAGAGGCTAGCGTTTTAGGGGTAAGCGGTACAAAGCATCCTAGGAAACACTCGCCTACCCACACAGCAGCTGCTAATGTATTAAGGGTGGTACTATGCTGACTTTTCACGATGAAATTCCATATAAAAGAAAACGGTGGCAAAATTTTATGACTGATTTTCCGCCAGATAGTACTATAGTTTTCCTCGAAGAAAATTTTCTTAAATGGCAACGATAATCTATTTTTTTAGTGATTTCTAACACTGAAGTCGGATTAATGTACATTTTTACGTCGCAATATGTTTGATAATATATTTGTTAACTTGAAAATGGAATATTAATAAAAATAAATATGCAACTCAACGATTTTACAAATCTTTCTTCTATATATACAATCAACAAGGATTGCCCATTGACATTTACATCATAACTTCAAAGGTAGGGTAATGGGTTGCTACATTATTCAAGGTGATATGAACGTGACGTCTGTTTAACCAATGTTAATTTTTATTCAAAAATTTAGAAAAAAAAATCCATAACACGGGAATGGATGTTCGCACCAATGTCACATAACAATAAATAAATAGCTAAAACAAGATTATTCAAAACAAAATGATTTTAAAACAGGAAAAAATTTCTAAAGCGCAAATATGGTCATATTTTCAAGACGAAAGGCCGATTGGAGAATTGGCAGCTTTCCTAAGGTTTCGAACGGACTTGATGAAGATTTATGAGAACCTTACCCCTAACACTATTTCAACATAAAGACATGATAAGGAAAACATGCTCGAAATATCCAATTCAAAGATATGCAAACGAAAAATTTATCCAGACTATCAGTGGCTATCAACACACTTTCTTCAGTTCCCATAGTCGGTAGTCGTTTTTCTCGAAACAACTATTGTTGATTACTTCGATTTGTGAATTTACCATAGTCAGCAAGCACTAAAGTCTAAACATTTTTTGTGCTTGCTGTTTCATTCTACTTATTTTGAGACAATTTCGTAATTTTAGTTAAAAGAGATGTTTCAGAAATGGAAATAATTTAGTAACTTTAAACATTGCATTAGATGCTTGCTTCTGAGCGTTACATTTTTGAAGCATCAAATGATATACAACTTCATTCCTTTGGGTGAAAATATAATAACGGATCGTGGTATAGAACTATGTCGTTCTAAAATTACTATGTCTTTATAGAAAACCACTACCACTACGTCTGGCAAAGAAACAACTTTTTGCAAAGTTTCAAAAGGTCTCCTGCTTGAACTTTGTAGTCAGATATAAACCAGTTTTATAACAGCTCGGTGTGCCAAATTGTACTATTTTCTATATGATAATACGACAATTACATATTACGGTCAATTATAAAAGTATATTTACTAATGGTGGTATTGATCGTAGAACAGAACATCGTAGAATAGAACATATTATGAAACATAGTAAATTAGTTTTTTGAGTTGGCTCCAGTTTTTGCAATATCGCTTAAACATTTTGACAATTTATAGAAAAAAACAGAGTAAGATGTAACGTTGTCTAACCGAAATATGAGCTCCTAAGATCATAATATATGAAACTATTTCTAAACTCCGGAAACTACAGATTATGCTGTATCAGAAACAACTTCCGATTATTTCACCAATTTTTAAATTTTAATTTACTTAATATTTCAATATTCTCCGGGTAAACGAAGCGAACAAAAGTTATTCGGAAATGATAAACCTGGCGTACGGTTTTCACCGGTTTGGCGATTTGTGTACTGTACAATTCCGTCCGTATTTGTTTAGACAGGAGAATAATTGGAATCAGATGTAAAAAAATGGTTTCCCCAATGTGCGACGTAAGTCAAAATTAGAAAACCGTATTGCGATACCGCTCGAGTCCACTGAAACTACAATTTCTTGCTTATGTTTTCCATGACGTGTCTATACAGCAGCGTGTGTCCACCTCTCCCAATAGGACATCTGGACGAACTGACATATTGCGTCCAATTAAAAGTGGAAATTATTAAGTCCCAACATTTCCATAGAAACGTAATACTCTTATAATTAATGAATTGTCCACCACCAAGACAAAAGCTGTCAGCCGACATTTATTTGCACACATTCGAAATATAAATGTCAAGGTCAACGGTGCGTACATTTCAATGAGCAAAAGAATCACTTTAATCACAAACTCTTTACGTTTGTGATGAATGAGAATCGAATGTTACAATGACACAAATGTCATTCCCATTCATAGCATTTTGAATTTAGTTCAAACTTTATAGCTGGCGCTCGCCACTTCTTCGCCCAAAGTGAAATCGATGAGTGCCAGCCAGAGTGTCTAGTCAAAGAACTCATAAACTTTATCGTCCTTGCGTTGGAACGGTCAATTGCAATGGCTAAATACGCAATTACTTGGTGAAATTCCACTTAATTTAGAGATGGAGGATAACTGGAAATCTTCGTCAATGGGCATGGAGGACCATCAATAATATTTTTCAACAGGAGGAATAGAAATGTAAAAGTACTTGTAAAAATTCCATGTTATGACAGTTTCACATGATGCTAACAATTTTTATACTGAAGATGTTATCGTAAAAGTTTATGGGAGGAAATACTACAAAAGACGCGTGTTATGGTAAGCAAATTGTTATAAATTTTGTAATGCGTTGACAGTGTCTTTTTCTAAGCTGTTTTCCGAAAGAAAATTGAAATGTAAAAGAAGAAGTTAATTTTATTGGTGTGTCACAATCATCAGACAACTTGTCAGGAGCCACAGTTTATGAAGATAATATGGGCCAATGCGTTCAGTTAGGTTGAAATTTTTTTACCGTTTGTTTAGAGTTAAAGTATATCAGCAAAATATGGTTAATTTCCAATAAAAATTGGGTCCTATGAAAATGACAAAGACACATTTGTCGAGTTCATTTGTACGAGACTATTTCCGTGTCCAAATAGTTAGACTGGTTTCCAATTTAAATTACGCTGGTACAGCGAATATCAAAATATTTTTTTCTAATTTTACCAAAAGCCATACGCTACTTGCAAGGACGTTATTCGCAGAAAACTGCGGCATGTATTGAAAGGGAATCCACAAATATGGGTCAGTGTGGGCATTAGAAGAATAGTGTAGCTTGCGAACAGATGTTTCTGTGAAATAATAAAGCTCTCTCTCTCGACAAACAAAACTTTGACTGTACCAGACATTGATTATATCTGCATTGCCTTCCATACATCATTGTCCAGACCACGCATCCACTGTATATTGATGCGCTTGACCACGTCGACGTCGATATGTGATAGCTCCACATACTTTCCGCTTCGCTGTCATAGCCCAGAATTTTCCGCCATGCAGCAATACAGATATAACCATTGTCTAATAGAGCCGAATTTTTGCTCCAGCACGAAAAACTTTCGACATCAAACTCTGTAGCGGCGTAGAAGAAGGCAACAGGCCCGGATTTTTTAAATACTGCCAAAATTTTGTGTGACGAATTGGAGAAGAAGTACAGAAGTCCAAAGCGCTTGGGATTATGTCCTACGTGCGACATACGAGATAATGGATAAAAATGTCTATTCCAGTCACTAATTATGAATCTTGATGATGACGCTGGCCTTCTATAAGTATCATTTGACTTAATTTTAAATGAAGTTCGGGCCTCCAACGCGTCAAATCTTGATTGATACCAAAAACGCTCAATAGCATGAGTGAAGTCGCCATATTATGAATGAAGAGAATATTTCTGAGGCACCGTACCACGTTATACGTAAAATACATTATTGAGGAGGATAATAAGTTGGCTTTTTCTTATGATCAAGCAAGGCAGAAAACCCTTCGATAACAGTTTCTTTTGATTATATTGACGTTGTGCATTACTGGTTTCTTCCGCCTAACCAAACTGTCAACAAGGAATAGTATTTGATACCTTCTTAGGATACCACATACACAAATTAGGCGACTTAGCAAAAATCAGTGGTCCCTCTGCATTTACTTTATTTTATTTCAATTCATATTGTTCATTCTACCAATGAATTTCGAATATTGTCGAATTACTATTAATATATATCTATTCTGATAACCATCACTGTACTGAAATAACGACTATTCTAAAGCTCTCTCCCGTTCTTGTAGTCTTTTTCGAATATTATAATGTAAGTGCGTTTGGTCGTGTGGACCATCTCAAGAGTTAGTCGTGGTAATACATTCCCCCCACATAGTCGCTGGAAATAAAGACTGAAACCTTAACAACTGTGTGTTTCATTTTGAATTAAATAAAGGTATTATTCCGTTTATGAATCTAACAGTTCAGATTTTTCTCCACTAATATTTTTTCCCCCGTTTATTCTTTTCGAGAATATTCACCAAACATTGTTCGCCTATACACATATAATTTTTTTCTGAAGGAAAGTATATATAATTTAATAAGAACAATGCAAGCCTTCTGGCACTTTTCTAGGCTTCATGGGTTATCCATTTAGTGGTTTCAAAGCCGCTGGTCTAGTAAGTCTGTCAACTGTTAAGTGCCTGCTTTCTGAAGTGTTATTTATTTAGTGAAAGGTTTGTCATCTACGAATATGGATCGTTTAAAAATCGAAGAATGCGTAAAAATAGTTAAAACTTACTACAAAAGTGGTGATTCAAACTTGGATACTTTTCGGGTGGGTCATAATCAACCTACTGCGGAACGAATTGGCATGATTATAAAGAAATTTGAAGTGAGTGGAAGCGTTACAGATGTGGTCGAGCCTGTGCGCCGGATATTCCGAATTCAATTCAGAGCCCTATGGCCGTATGCCAACCAGCTTTTTTTGGCCTGCTATTAAAGATTATGAATTGGACGATATGTGGTTTCAACAAGGCGATGCCACGAGTCACACTGCACGACCGATTTTGGCTTTATTGGTTGAGAATAATTCTACGTTTTGGCGTCAATGGCTACCAATGCGGTTTTACCCTGTTAGACTACGTCAGAGACCGTGTTTACGCAGATAATCCCAAACGTTGGAGCATTTGAAAACCAACATTCGCAAGGTCATCGCCGAGATACTGCCCGAAATGTGCAAAAAAGTGGTCGAAAATTACTTCAAAAGAATCCACGGATGCAACCAATCCAGAGGCAGTCATTTAAAGGGCATTATATTTCGTACAAAGTCCAAGCATCATAATGGAATTGTGGAATTGTGTTTTATTTAACTTTGCTTTTGAACCGGGTAACCCGTATGTTATTTAACATAATCAAAATGGAACCGAATGTTAAAAAGGTTACTCTCTTCAATTTCGTATAGGTTTCTAGTCTGCTTTCGTAAATATAATCACGGACAACGTACTAATTTTTTTAATCGCTCTTACGCATGATCACATCATTTATTTGCAAATGAATCACAATCGCTGGTGAAACAAGTCTCTAAACTACACATCTTTAAAATGCAGTGCTACATGTCTGCAGCGGATACGGTTATAAGCAATGGATATTTATAAAAAAAACATACATGTTTGTTCAGATCGAAGCAAAAATTCGCATTAATATTTGGCAATTGATTTATCCCTTATGTGTTTTTGAGTGCATATCGAAAATATGAATTTTTATTCAAAAATGTGTATTTTATGTGCTAAATACGATGTGATATGCTAGAGAGATAATTAGTTACTGTCAATAAAGTTATAGCATTTATAAATTTAACAGACACGGTTTTTACATTTTTTAAATTTGACATATCCTTTGGACTGGATCAAAACTATATGAAATTTTTAAAAATTTATAGCATTTATTATAATAAATAACAATAAATATTATAATAATATAATATATTCATAACATTTGCTAATTTATAACTCACCATTTTTCAATTTTATATTATTTATTTGACTTATCCCTTTGATTGGATCAAAACTACGAAATTCTTAAAAATGAAACAGTGTGTCTTTATCAACTGGGTAATTCTAAGCAAGTTTATAAATTTGCAGATCGAAAATCGTCTGACAATGCGTTACATGCCAAAAATAAACCTATCATAAGAGCGTAGTAATCGTAGCGTAAAATTATTAAGTTTAAAGTAAATATTTTAATAATGACAAATTCATGTCTTGACGTTGGGTTCAAAGGTCATATTTTCGTATAATGCAATATTTATCTACTTTTCAAGATTTGATTAAGAGAACGCTTTTGTAAGAGGTTGATGTTTTTGACACCATAGAATCGTTTTCAATTTACAGAGTACGGAATTGCACTTTGACTCGTACCTCAAAATTTTAGATTTCTTAATTCCAAGACCATAAAAAATTTACGTTTATCCATTGTCTTTATTCTTAAAACTATAATAAATGTTTAAATACAATTTTTAATAGAAAGTAACATAACTTTATATGGCAAAAACTTTGAAATTTGAGTGAGGCTACGACTTATACGAATAAAGGATGGATGGAAGCATCTGCTGCACAAAATTTCAGTAGTATCACAAATGTGCGCTCTTTGTGAGAGCCAAATATCTTTTGAAATATATGTTAGGACTAAGATGCAACAGGATCGTGAAAAAGTCCCCTTGTTTGAATCAAGATTCAATGACTTAGAAGTTTCCTTTTTGAAATTTCGCCTATATGCCAATGCGTCTCCTCAATGTCTCTTTCGCAGCATAAAGAAGGGCCAATTGAGCTTCGGTAAGTACACTTAAAAGTACACTTTCAAGTATAAAAAAAAATTCCGAGCATTTAATCCCCATATAGCTAACCAATTGGTGCAGCGACACAATTAGAAATTACGCAGCAAAGATCGAATTTCGGGAAATCTATCAATTTTGCAAGTACCAGAAGAAGTGGATCAATATAACGCATTTTCAATGTTACATTTTGTTACTTGTCAAGCAATACTTACCTCCATTCTGTGGGGTGAGAGTGTAACAACTCTAGAAATATTTGCTAGAAAAATAAATTGTATTTGAAGAAACATACACTTTTGTATGTCTCGTTTTTTCTACGCCCTCAGAAAGTAGAGTATTTATTCTATCCATACAGAGAAGTAGTTTATTTATCTTTTGGTATGTCATAAAAGATGAATGTCTGTAAGATTGAAAAGTCACTAAAGAGTCTTTACCCATCGTCGCTACCTCAATTTCTTCTCATTGTTTTTCCATACCGGAACAAGAGCCCATCAACTTTTAACTTAGCGTTTAAATAACATTTAGATTTTTTGTACCTGCACTTGCACAAAACATGTCTCCTGCCACGTTTAATACTAATTTGTGTTTTAAACATATATGTTTTCTATTCAGTTGGCCTATTAAACATTTAGTTTAATTAAAAATTTGATATTAAATTACTAAACACGTCTAAAATTGTACTTCTATATGAAAGCCAAATGGTTGGCTTCTGTTCGACTTTGTTTATATTTAAGAAAGGAGAATATCGACTTTACATATATTTCAAAAAGTCGAAAATAGACATTTCATATATCGTAAGAAAACGAAAACCGGCTTTTCATATATGGAATGAGAGTGAAATATCGATTTTTCATTTATTAGAAAGACATGAAAAATCTACTTTTCATATATTACAAAAAGACGAAAAATCGACAATTCTATTTTTCATATATTGGAAACTTTCTTGAAACTTTGAGTATAATAGGAAAAGAATGACTGATTCTGGTAAACATATTTGGGGAAATCCTTTTACTTAAAAATGTCCATATTTTACATACTGAATAATACATACCAGGAATATTTTGCGCCCATATTATGCCAATATGCGTATTATTCTATCTAATAGTATACGTTTCAAAGATCCATTTGTATACAGTAGTATACAGTAGCAATTTATATCGAAGTACACGATGACTGGTGAATGTTGCTACCAAGGTGTCAACTGAAAATTTCAAGAAATTCGCCGAAGAGGAACCCCTTCCAACTCTGTATTGTTTCTAGACGATAGCTTAACTTCTTATATTATAGGCATTTATTTTTCCACCATGGTCACCTAACCTTACTGCACTTGAGCGGAAGGTAGAAAGTTTACAAAATAAAACCAACAAATTTGGATGATTTAGAGAAACATTTTCGAATAACAATTGAGGTAATTGCCGCTGCAACCATTCATGAAGTAAAATATAATGAGATCATTTAAATTATTTTTTTTTAATATTTAAAGAAACAACAAAAACGAATGATTATCATTGAAGTACAATAATTTTTGATATTAATTAAAAAGATTTAATAGAAATACATATAAATTTTTTAAAATGAATAAGAAAAAAAAAATATATATGAATTGAAAAGAAGTTTTGCAAGTTTCTTAATGTATCAGCACTGATCAAATACCTTGCTTGTATCCAAAAATATTCATTTTCATCATCACTGTCCTTTCATTTTCTTGTTTTTTCTTGCATTTTTGTTCGTACACTTAAAATGTTTGTAATCTGATTGCAGTAATTTGAATAACTCTTTCCAAATTATTTTTATTTTTATTAGATTTTTTTATTTTTATTAGATTTTTATCCATAAACGATCTCAGTATTCTGGAGGAAATATCATGCAATATATGGAAACTTATGGCGAAGTTACCGAAAATGCAAGACGCGCTTAATACTTACAGAAATGGCAATCAAATTTGGTAACTAATATTAGCAAAAGGTTTTACCTTCACGCTGGATCCGCTAAATTGTGTTATAAATCTTTTTGGGTTTCTAAACTACGTACATTAGGGTGTTTGTAATCCAAAATATATGTAATGTAGAAACCCAGAATGCTAAGTATGAATCATTGTAACTTACGATGAATTGATCCACTACAACCTATTAGCACTATTTTCTTTCCAACACCCATAATTGAAAAAGACCAATAATATTTTTTTTTTTTGGTTTTTTTTTTTATTTTGAGAATTTAATTAGAATTTATTTTAGAATTAAATTTAATTAGTTAGTTAAATTTTAAATGTTTACATGTATAATTTTTCTGGGGGGTTTGGTTGGTTTTTCTTTCCTTTCATTTTCATTTATTTTGTTTTCATTTTTCTTTTGTTTTGTTTTTGTTTTCATTTATTTATTTATTAAATTGTGATATAATTTATTTAAGAATTCGATCGAATTTGGTTTTTTTTTGTTTTTGTAATTATAATTATAAGTATATTTGTTTTTTTTATAAGAGTCTAAAGTAAGAAAAAAAATGGTGACGTAGACGCAAAAAATATCTGTGTAATTATAACACTGACAAGTGCTGCTGCTGTTGCGGCTTCCTCTTCTTCTTCTTTTAGAGTCCTTTCGGATTCTGCTCGGCTGCTGTTCTTCCGGCTTCTTCGTTCCATAGAGATTTGTCGATTCGGTTCGGTTCGGTTTCGAAATGACTTCTTCTGCTCTTCACTTAATAATAATATTTGTTGTTGTTGTTGTTTGTTGTTGCTGCTGCTTCTGCTTCCTATCTCCGTTGCTCATTCTTCTTCTGTCTCGTAATCAGCATCATTATCCTCCTTATTATCTTCGTTATTATCATCATTATTATAATTTGTATGCTGCTGCTGCTGCTGACGTTGTTGTTATCTTCCTTTTCTTCCAATATTTTGTTGCTGCTGCTGTTGTTGTTGTAATAAATAGTAAATAGTTGTTGTTGTTGCTGTTGTTGGTAGTAGACAGTATGTCGTCGTCGTCGCCGTCATCATCATCTTCGTCGTCGTCGTCGTCGTCGTCGTCGCCGCCATCGTCGTCATCGTCTACTTTTGAGATGTAAAATCAAAAGTCGTTGCTCCACTCACTTTACCCGAAGCGCTACGATGGAAATGGACATTCTGCCATTTGTTATCGCGTTTATGCCAAACACGTGTCTCCTCCGATTGATGGGTGTGGGCATGGCCCTGTTTATCAATATATTGAGTTAAGCGTACATAAGCAATACAAGCGGCATCCTCGCCCAATAGATGGACATGAGGATTGAGAATTGTGGTATTGATAGCTTTGCAATTTTTGCCCAAAACATTTTCAAAATAGAATTTGTGAAAGTCAATTCCTTCGACCAGATTACCCAGGGCCTCAGGCTCAAACGCAGTCAAGTGCGGATCACCGATTTTGGTGTAAGCATCAAAATCCCCACTGTTGATGGCCTCAATCAGTTGTTCGGTAATTTTGATTATTTCCTGGCGTCTGGCCTTAACATCATCATCCTCCAATGTAGTATTGGATGAATCAGTCGAATCCTTGACGGGCGATCCCTCGCCCTTCTTGGTGACCATGCTCTTGCTGGAGAAATTTCGAGTGGCCAACATTGTGGTCAGAATAGCACCCTTCAGTTTGCGGCGAGCATTGAACTTCTTGAGGCAATCAACAGTTTCTTGGCGGTGAACCACGGAGGCGACACGTTCACGTTGGCATATCCAGGGATGTTTGAGGGCTTCAGCAGCTGTGATACGTTTGTGGGGATTTACGGTAAGCATTTGATTGATTAGGTTTTTGGCTTCTGGTGTTACCGTATCCCATTCGGGCGATGGATAATCATAAGCTCCAGCCTTGATTTGGGAATACAGGCGGTGTTGATCCTCATCCCAAAACGGTGGATAACCGACCAGGAGAATGTATAAGATAACACCACAAGCCCAAATGTCCACCGGCTTGCCGTAGGGTTCCTTCTTGAGCACCTCGGGCGACAGATAGCCCGGAGTGCCGGCAAAACCAAACCAGGCCTGATGATCCCCCTGCACCTCGATGGCCAGACCAAAGTCGGCCAGCTTCACTGCAGCACCCTTCGCCTTGCTCGCCAACAGTAGATTCTCCGGCTTCAAATCGCGATGGACCACACCATTCTGGTGGCAGTGATTTACCGATTCCAATATCTGCTGAATACAGTGCGATGCGTCCGCCTCCGAGTAGAACTCCCGTGCTACAATATCCTCAAACAACTCGCCTCCCGTGACCAGATCGAACACCAGATAGTGATAGTTCTCCTCCTGTATGCTGTCATGCAGTCGCACTATGTTGGGGTGGTGTAATTTGCGGCAGATTCTCGCCTCGCGCTCCAGCTTCTGAAAGTCGCGAGCTGTCAACTTTTTCGTGTTAATTATCTTAGCGGCGAACTCACTCCCCGACGATTTCTGAACGCATCGTTTCACAATCGAAAATGCGCCTCGGCCCAGCTCCTCTTTGATATCATAGTTGTCCGAGAAACGCGTACAGGCTGCAGGAGCAGCCATCGCGATGGCACACTTCAGAAAATCTATTGCGGCTACAAACCAAAAGACCCCCAACAATCAATTCAGCCCAAATCTAACTCGCTGGTTCGCGTTCCTGCCTCTTGACTAAGGCCACTCGATGACCACTGGACTCGCTGCGAAGATTTCTGATTGCGATGTCGAAGACGCAATACCAAAAACCACTCGATTCAATTGATTTTTACGCCGTTCTTCGCCCTTCCTTGCCTACCACTCCGCCCCGTCCTCCTCGTTCTATCTTCGACGACGAAGCCGCTCTTCCGCCGCACGAAAAAAGGGCAAGTGTAGGCACTCGTTTCTGCTTCTAACGTATATATGTGTTACAGCGCTTTTCCGTTTTGTCGTTTTTATTCCTTCGCGTTCCACTACTTGCTCGCTGGCCTGCTTGCTCGATTGCTGTCTCAACTCCAACTGACCCAGATTCGGGGGAAAAATGTGAATAACGGAAGTGTATGTATATGTAAATTCTAATCAGTCCTTGTCCTGTAATGATTTTTTTACGGTTCAATTTCACACATCGAACGACAAAGTGAAGTGACGTGAAGTGTGAATTCACCAATTGACCAAGTACCAATACACCAATTCACGATTTTTGATTTGGATGATGCAAAGAAACAGAGGAAAAAACACAATAATTCCAATTGATTAATGATGGGGATTTGCAGATGAAATCTATTAGCGATTTTTGGATCTTACCGTTCAACAGTTTGTGTTTTTCTCGCTTTTACTGATGGAATTTCACTATCGTAGCTAGTATGTAATCTTTTTCGACGAAGCACTTAACAGCAGAGAAAAAGTTTGTATCTACATTTTCAACTTTGATGCGTTTTCTATAATTTTTCCTCGCATACAGAGCAGAGCACACACACAATGGCTGTTATGGTGAAGACTCCAACCTTTTGGGAAATTCTAACTGGCTTTTATCTGCGCACACTCAGGAAAATGACCAATTTTCCATCTATTCTATAGATACGGCGACGGCAATGAAGAACTCAGCACCACCATCCATCCTCAGGCAACAGTAGTTATTTCGTGAGTCCAATGCACAGCCAGAACGACCAATAGACAGAAAAAGAGAGAGTGCGGCTAAAGAGAGCCAGAGCGGGCGATGAGAGTGTAAGCACGCAAGAGTTACCAATTGGAATTTTATTTGGCGCACGGTAGTTGGATTTCACTGCAACTGGCAACACTGTGGTTATGTTAAGCGGATATTGTGGTAGTATTTTCTGTTCGCCGCTTGTGCGTAAATTCAGTGCATCAAATACAACCCTGTGGGAAATAAAGAAGGGGGGGAGAGAGAGAAAAGGGGATATTTATTAAATGGTCCTTTTCTATGAATTTGCTGTAAGGGAGTAAATTTTAAGGACAGAGGGAGAACGTGAGAAACAATGTTTTCGAGTAAGAGCAAGGTTGCCATATTATTATTATTGATTATCGATATTGTTTGTTATTGCTACTTGCAATTAAAGGCGGCATGAACACTTCGCCATTGCCATCACCGAAATCACCACCACCACTACCATCACCACGACTATCATCAACCATCATCCCACCCACCCTGTGTTTCCCGTCAAGGACATTTTCCATGTCCGTCAAGGCGAAAACAACGAGATCCTGTTTCGTCGTCTTACGAAATAACACCACACTCGTCACACATGTTTCCACTGAATTTAATTAATAATGATTAATTCAGAAAACCGAAAACTTTTAACAAACAGCAAACAGCGTGGAAAATCAACGTCAACCCGCTATCGTCGTCGTAGCTCTGCATGCAACTGCGAATGGAATGAATCTTGTGTGTGGTGAGTACACTCAGGCGAATTCGCATAAGTTCGCAGCAGCAAGCACGTTTTCGCAGCGCGTTGAGAGTGTGTAACAGGTTATGTTTTGATGGACCACATTTCTTTTTCACTTTTTGCCATCTTTTTTTTGCAACCAAGTAGGAATGAGAGTGGGGGTAACTTGAATAGGGGGTGTGTGCGTGTTATGTATGTGTTGGTCCTTTTTTTCTTTTCATATTTCCGGGAAACGGAAACATGTGTGTTGATGGAAAATCCACGCTGTCAAAATGACAGAGACAGTAGGACGCACACTCTTACAATGATGGCGTAAAAGTTGATGACATGTATTCAAAAAAAAAAAAAAAAAAAAAGAAGGAAAAGAAAAGAAAAATGTCGAATCATCTATAGTGTCATGGAAAATAATAATACCAAATACACTCAATATCATTCCATGATTTGATGACATTGAGGATAGGGGCCATTGAGATGTTGGCCAGTGTACATGTGCATATATCGATGTGGCTCAGAAGAGGCAGCCTTGCAATTTCTGCCTCTTCCTTTCCATAACGTAGCGTCAAATCGATGGTAATTTAAACACTATTCACTTGCTATTGATTTGAATAGTAGTAAATTTTTGAATAGTTTGCATTTTTGAAAAGAAAATTTAAAATTATCGCAGAGGCTAACAGCGTATTTATAGGCAAAACCAAATCAAATTATGGTCAAGTTATATTTTATTACAATTTTTGATTAGACCTCAGATGACTTCATTTTAATATCGAAGCATACTTTCCGAAATTAAAATGGCTGTCTTTCGACAATTAGTTGGTCAGCCTTGGATAGCCTTAACAATTCATTGCCTTTTGCCATTTGTTTTCGATTTTTGGTTTTAAGCGTGATATTTATGAAATGGGTGTCGTATTCTGTCAATCTTCTAAAGGGCTTAACATTTGCGACAAGGTCATCAAGTGCACTAGGCAGCAAAAATTCATTGTGGCACAATAATGAACAATGTTGAAAATATTGTCGTTTTCTTCCATAAATATCAATATCATCGATGAGGATGAGACAATCATCGGAAAATGTTTAATCCTTAATGAAATCTGTGATCTCTAATGCGAATTTGCACATTTCATATAAATAACGAGCACAATCCGTGTTTTTAAGCAAAATTCTTAGCAGGTGGGCGGGCGAAAAGCACGACCGAAGCTTACATGTCCAATGTCCTAACTCATAGTCAGATAGGTGGACGTGCTTCTTTTCATGCATAATATATCGATTTATCTGATTTTCCCAGTGGGAAATCATATTTCGTTAAAAGCTATAACCAAGCCTACATCTGAACCTTTCCCGCATCCATCAAATAAAACCGTATATTATTTGCAAATGCACAGGTTAACACCTCTTTAGTCTTTGTATGAACAAGTTGTTTGCTTTGGACTATTATGCCCCAATAGTGATACTTACAAGCACTAGCATCACGGACGGTAAGTGGCAAAAATACATAAAATATCGATTTGGCACGTTTTTTTCAGTGATCATTCTAATTTTTTTTATTAATTTTCGCCACATATGTACAAATGTACAATCGCTAGAAAACGTCGAAACTGACCCTTATTCCAAAGCTGACTCTAGTCAGTTATATGCATAAGACCGTTTTCGACCACCTGTGGCCGCTAATATGTAACATGTTGTACAGACGCACCGCCAGGTACGTCTCGAAAACGCTCTCTTATCATACATTACATGTTCATGCTTAAAAGCGGAGTACACATTTACCCAACCATGAGCAACAATGCACACATCGTCGTGGAAGATGGGAAATGATCGCTTACACAATACCCATGAGAAATGAGTAACGGCATGTGCACACTACTCACGATAGTGGGTAGCTACACACGAACTCACTTCACAAGTCATGGGCAATGTGTAACAAACGTCTACGCATTACACACTACCAATTAGAAACGAGGTGCCGCCATGAGTAATTATCGACCGTTGTGTACGATTACCCTACACATTTCACATGAGGAATGTGGAACTTTGTACACCACACAGTGGTGGGTAATTTTCGAAATATATGGAGTTTTGAAATCACGTTTGGACAATCACGTTGGAGCACAGTAAAAATGTGTTCCTACACATCTGCAATATTTGCAGATATAAAGCAGTTTTTCAATAATCATTGTCTTGAAAATTGCTGTTACTTGTGAAATGCAAAGAATTTTGGAATGAGTGAACGTAAATATGCGTCAAAATAAGTACTATAATAACAATGGATAAACTCGAACTTTTCTTAACTCCCAGATCATTTTTCTTTTGTTGCTATATATTTGCATCTCCTAACTCGTTTTCCCAGTGAAGGTGAATATTATTACTATTTCAAATAACCACGCCTACAATTAGAGCGGCCCCTTAGAAAATGGGATTGGGATTGTTCTTTCTAGGATCTGCAATTTAACATCGTATACTGCTTTTAATTAACGAAATTGTTGAAGTCGTTGGGAAAATTCCGAAAATGTTCCGTTTTTAGTTAAGGTAAAACCTTGTACGTAAATCTCAAAGCTCGGCAAAATTTTTTTCTGACGATGTTATTGTATCACAAAAATTTTCTTATAAAACATGTTCAACAAGCAAATAAATAAACATTCGGTCTTTGGTCAGTTAAAAAACTCGATCAAAGGCGTTGTAAAAAAATTCTTTCTACTACCATGCTGGCGCAACTGTCGTGGAGTTTGAGAGCTAACTGTCATTTAGTTCATTTACAACGCACCGTTCATCTCAAGCGTGTTTTGCGATTTTTACAATGGAAAACATATAGAACAGTAACTTTGTCTCAAAGTTTATATTTTAAATGCACTTCCTGTGTCTCTCGACGCAATTCGTGTCATTTTACACGATTCTTTGCATATGAAATGCTTTGCCGCTGGACTACCTCGGTAAGGCCTGAATTTTCTTCAAAAACTCAATCGCGTGAAAACCGCTGATTACATGCTAGGTCGAGTCAATTCCGATCCTCCATTTGTGAAACGTATTCAACAAGTAAACCAGTCAACAATCTTCGTTATGGCGCCTTTCAAACCACCAAAAATCACTTTAACGTCGGTCAAAATTCGTGGTAATGTTGACTGTTCTCTTTGATTATCGCGGAAACAATTTTCTTCTTCTTCTTAGGTGGCGATTGGAATATACATCCTTATCTATTATACGCCGCCCGTAGAAAATAATTCCAAGTGCTTCGATCTTCTACGCTTCCTCTCCAATGCATCACGCCAAGTTTCGATAGTATTTTAAAAGCCTGGTCCTTCCAACAGGTCCACCCCCACAATATGACCCAGCCAACGCAATCGCTGTATATTAATGCGTTCGACTAATACGATACTCTATGTTAACGGTGATGGGACCATATATTTTCTGATTCATCCGCTTGCGTCATAACCCAGGATTCTGCATCATATAACAAGACAGGTAGAACCAACGTATGGTACAGTTGGATTTCTGTTTGTCGAAAGGGGGGCTTTACCATTGAATCGCTTGCTCGCTTAGTAACATCTATTAGCAAATAATACTCTCCTCTTCATCATTCATAGATGAATTCTTCCACCACTTCAAAATTATGGGTGTCAACGTTCACACAGCTTCCCAAACGAGTAGACTCTTTGTTGTACCACCAGTCCCATTTTCGCAGCTTCCTTCTCGATGCTTGAGAAGGCTGCACGATAGACTGTCGCCCTGCCTAAATCCTCGTTTGGTCTAAAAAGACTCGCTAAATTCTTTGCCTATAATTACTAATGTCTTCACGTCAGCCACCGTTATCCTACAAAGACGTATAAGCTTCATAGGACTTCCAAACTCCGACATGGCCTCATACAGTTTTTGCCGTATCGGGCTATCGAAGGCAGCTTTATAACCGACAAAAAGATGATACGTGTCGATCTGTTTTTCTTGGGTCTTCCCCAGAATTTGTCGTAGTGTAAACATTTGGTCAGTTGCTGATTTACCAGGTCTAAAGCCATACTGATAAGGTCCAATCAGGTTAGTTAGAATCGGCTTTAGTCTTTCACATGTCACAATCAACAGGACCTTATAAGCAATGGGTAAAAGACTGATACCGCGATAGTTTTTATAAACACTTGGATCGCCTTTTTTGAACACAGGTCATAGTACACTCAAATTCCAATCATCGGGCATGTTTTTCTCGAGCCAAATCGTAGTTAGGAGCTGATGCAGGCTATTTATCAGCTCATCGCCATCCGTTTTAAACATCTCTGCTGGCAGGCCATCAGCGCCCGCAGCTTTGTTGTTCTTAAGCCGCAATACTGCTGTTCTGATCTCTGTTTGGCTCGGAGCTGGGCAATTTATGTCATCGTCGATAATTGGTGTTATTTCTTCACTGCTCTCTCCATAGTTGAATCACATTCTGCGTATCTGTGACCAGATTTCCCTCGCTGTCCTTACAGGAGGGGAACCCTGTTCCATACGCTGTACTTCTTATCTTTTGGTAGAATTTTTGGGAAATCGCGGAAACAATAAAGTCAATAAATAAACAAATAATGTGGTCTCAGCATTAAGCTCAAATTATCATTTGGATTATTCGGTGGCCTAAATGAATTATTTCGCAAAGGGTTCAATTTCAATTTGAAAGCAATGTGATAAATTTGGATAAATAACATGCAGTTTGCATTTTATTGATTAATTCCCTGTGCACTTTGGACAGAATGTATACTATTCTTTGAATTAGGGAGTTGGTCGCTTAGGACTTTGTTTTAAAAATGAAATAAAGTATACACGAATCAACATATTATAAAATATTACCGTTTTATGATCAAGAGTATTCGTTCCGGCTACTGATTGCATACTGCATACAACCGGATAACACGGCATATCGACAGACCAATTTTTTAGTAACAACAACAAAAAAACAAATTCTCTAGCATCTTATGAAACGAGCTTATACGTATTCTATTTTTAGAATCACCCAACGGAACATATACTTTAATTCCGAACGTCACGGTTTGAGAAACATTTACAAGACTTATTTCTGCACAAAACAAATTTCCTGCACAAAAGATGCAGTGTTTTACGGTCTGTTGTCATACAAGTTCTTGTGTTTAATTTCTGACCACAAAAAGTCGATTATGATGCTCCATCTTGACCAAAATTGCGTTACGATGAAAAATGTGACAACAATACAATAAATGTCACGGCAAACAGCCACATTTTAAGTTGCATTGACTTCCTAATGATCTTGTCAATACTTTTAGAACGCCAAATATGGCAATATTGTTTGTTTATTCAATAGTCATGGTAAAAGCGTTCCTACTTCTAAAACACTTCTTCCGATTTTCAACATTTACTTTATTTGAGCAAAGCAGCACTCAATTGGAAGTAATTTTCCAATTCGCACATAATGGCATCGCATCATCATCGCATTCATAGCTGTGTTTGTTTTTATTTAACTATATTTTTAAGTCCGAAAAAAGGGCTAATTTTACATTTCAATGTAACAAGCGATCGTAAATTTCATAACTTTTAATTAACCAAAAGAAAAGTAACATCGAATACGTAGCATGCAAAAACTGTTTTCCGATTTGTTCTCATTGTTGTAATAAATATAATATCTACATATTAATGTTTATACAAAGTTCTTCGATTTGAAAATAAACCTTGTTTTAGATATAAATAAAAAAAGACACTATAATAATGTTTGCTGAAATCCTTAGGTGCAAATTCCGACAACATTTACAGAAATTGTACTCGTATATTTTCTGCCTATCGAGATACGTTTAAAGTTTACAACTCCAAAAAATGACTGGATTTACTGAAAATGAAACGCCAATATTTCACTAATGCCAGAATAATGCCAAGAGTTTGCATAAATCAAAACTTAAATACTGGAATCTTTTTTCAAAGATATGCTGATGTTTCTCCCGTATTAGCAGTTATAGAAACAACAGACAACGACATAATTAGGAAAGAAAAGTAGGAAGACCATATCGATATAATCTTATATTTTATTTAGGATTATCAATTTTGGTTCTAATACCACACAAAACTTCTTGGAAATGTCAACTTATTTTGCTCCGCCACTAGAAATAACAAATTGTAGGTGAAGAAATTTTAGAAATTCGTAAGATCTCATTGAAGATAGGATTAATTAATTACTAAATGTAGGGAAAGAACTGAATGAGTCTCAAATATAGACCCATATTTCGGATGTTCGAATTTATGGCAGTGCAAAAGGCGATATCAAAAAAACTGTAGATCTTTTTAACATCATTATATCAGAATTACTTACATTAACGTTTTGTTGACTTGTGAATAAAGTCCCAAATAAAAGAAGTCCCAGAAAAGACAAATTAATGTAAGAAAAATCATGTATTTTCGCAGTCGTTTCATATAAAGTATTAACTCAAATATTCGTGAAATAAATCGACAAAACATTTTCTTGGAAGTTACTTCAGTTCTGAAGTTATTTCGTTCTGAAGTTAATTCGTTTAAGCTGAGACTTATTTAATTTCAAAAGTTTATTTGTCATCTTATTTTATTGGGAAGTTATTTCATTTAAAAAAAATTCGTAGAATTGTTAATGAATACATGAATCGAAGGCGCATTATAATTCAGAAATAATTTCCTCAGTAAACGTTCAGAAATTTTTAATAAAAAAAAAATAAGCGATTTTGTTGTTAAAAACGTTCATAACTTCCTCAAGTAAATAATTTATTTAATATGTTTGTTTATTATAGTTTAGGAAATATTAATCGATTTAACGCTCCGATAGAAAATCATGTGACCTTTTTTTGTTCATAATTTTGATTAAGTAAACAATTCTTTTGATGTAGATGTTGATTGTATTTCACCGCAGGCGGAAATTTTCAACAAAAAATCGACCAATAGTTTTCATTAAAAGCTTTTATGTTTTCCTTAAGTAAATAAATAATCTGCACTGTATGTTTGTTTAATTCCACTTGATGACATGATGGTCAAATTACCGGCGCGGGAAAAAATCTGCAGTACATCAATGAATTTGGGACTAATTCTATTTTTCGGGGTTTAACTCATTAGGATTTACTTTAGGATTTTATTCAGTCTAAATTGCTACTAATTCGTTCATTCGGTCATCTCTCTCAAACTTAAATGATGGCAGTCACCATTTCCTTCATTTTACCGCTGTTAACTTTGCTTGAAGACTTTGATGGCCGACCAGAACCAGGCAAATCTTAAACCAATTCTTGACCGATTTTGAATAAACTGTACTACACATATTAAAATGTTTTTAATAAAGCTGTGATATTTTCAGCGATTCGACCATCACAAGTTCACGTTGGATACAATATCAAGCATTGGTTGATACAAATACCAACACACATTGTCTATTTAAAAGCTATATAGGGATACCTCTTCTAGTGTCCATCATAGAAAATAGCTGATTGGAAACAATCACTATTATTCGTTTAATTTTGAATTTTTAATCCAAAATTTGATTAGGCTTAATATAACTTGTAATATTGGCGCAATTTGTCTCACCCTCTCAGGTATCATCTCACAAGTGACCATAACAAACCATAAATTTGTATTTTGTATTTGTATTATTTTTCTTTGGACCATAACTGGATCAGCACTGGACCAGACTGGATCAAACTGGACCATAACTTGATCAGTACCAAATAGAGAGTTTAACAACGAATGTAGCGTTTTTACCTATAAATAACAGTTGGCATATCCACAATTTATAGAATATTTAACCAATCGTAATATTTTGTATAGCCTAGTAGAGGCAATTGTTGTCCTTAATGACCAAGGATATCCAACGATATATCATTATTTGTAACAGTGATAAAAATTTAAAAGCCCAGCGAAATAAACTTTAGGGAAAGGAAACAAATTGTGAAAAACTTTTGTCGTTATTAGAGACGTAGTTAGAATAGTACTTTAAAATTCTGAACTTATATAATTTATAATTATAGAACTAAAAAGTGCTTTGCGACACTAAATTTCTGGTTAGTTCGTAGGCAGAGTTTCTACACCCAACCGGTTGTGCTAAATTCTGATTACAACTAACTTCTTTCTTTCTTTCTTTTTGGTAAGAAGTTCTTCTGTTCGAAATAGACATCGAAAATTATACTCAGTTTTTAATACTTTATTTTGAACCATATGCATTTTGCTAATGTGAAATTTTTGCTGCGCCATTACAGATATGGCAGCCAAACTGGTCTTATTCCTGTTTATAGATGATAATTTTATTCCTCCAATTATTGTAACATTTGAAGATCTAATATTGACTTTTGGAGCGACATATAAATCGAATAGAATCGAATGAAATAGAAATTCCGTGACGAAGATATTATATAACTTAAAACAACTATGATAGTGGAACAGTTTGTTTCACCTGTTCTTGTATCCTCCAATTTCACAGCAATTTGTTACCAGGGAATGTAATTGAGCGACCAAACCACATCATTTCTGATATCTCACATATAAAAAGTGACCGATTTAACTAAAATTACTTTTTCGCCTATAACTTAGTCAGTCGTAACCACTGGACACACCGTAACTAATGAACCAGGAGCCAGTTTGAAAATAGGAAATTTTTTCAATAAGCAATTTTTACGGATAAAATACGGCTTCTATTTCATCACAACTTGTGCTTCGATTTCGACTTCGATTTAAGACAAGCTGACGTTCGGATTTACTAAAACGGAAATGGATGTACAAGACATTGGAATACTCAAGAGAAAAATTCTGAATATCCTTCCTGGACCTTTTATATTTAAAGAAAATCTTCAGAGCCGTAATTTTGAACTATGAAAACAAGCGCTATTTGTCGACATGGAGACATTTTTTAGGGCATCAAAGTGTACCAACTATGAGAACTCGGCCATTTTGTGCGCATGGGCGAAAATGTGGCCGAGCGAAATTTCTTTTAATTCTTTTCAAAATAAAGAAAAGCCGACATTCCGGTAGTCAGCTATGCGAGTACATTGGTCCGAACTGCAGGCAAGATCGTAAAGTAAATGATCTTACTTTAGGTTTGCTTTCCTGCCACCATAGTTCTGTCAAGAATGCGGGGGTTTATTAAAAAACGCAAACCTTTCGTTTTGATAAATAATAACAGACTTAGGTTTGAACCATGATAACAGGTAATAAAGCGAAAAACTCTTCGACTTAATATCAACTATTTTTTTAATGATTAGACTTGTGCTTCAGCTTTAATCGGATAACTTGACATATAATGTATATCAACAATTTAATTATGTGCCCACATTGGAACACGTGCTGCAATATCCCCTCCTAAATGCGATTTTACGTCAAATGTCGAATAAAGACAGGTCTCCCTGCCCTCCATCTCCCCACACCCATCGAATGTAATCTGATACCGGGGTTTGCGTGATGCTACACAAAACAAAGTTGACCCAATCCTCTCACTCGTGCATATTAAAGTTTCTACAGTTTTTCTTTCATCCGGCCAATGATTGTAACAATATATAGGTATAAGAACTCGTATATGTTCCATATGTGGAAAGAGTAATGAAACTAATTTGTATTAAAACAATATAAATATGTACATTTATTTATATGTGCCCTAAGAAGTAATGGGGAAGCATATTTAGGTATATATTTGTGTATCTAATTAGTTACAGGACTCCGGGGCAGGCATGAGGAAAACAGGACGTCATTTCTTGTTTATATGGCCAATATGTGGCAAAGTTTTACCGCTTGCGTAGAGAGTTTATGGTCAGAAATTGTTGTCACTAACTCTTCCCTTAGGACCATTTGGAATCATACGTCTCGTCTAGAGGTAACAAGATGGACGGCGGACGCATAAATAAACAACAGTTTTCCACATCCACTAAGGTAGCAGTTGTGGGTTAGGTTCAGAAAAACATAAGATTCATTAACAGCAGACGTAAAAGCAAAATAAAGAAAGGAGCTGAATTATGATAAAATTTAATACCTTAAATCACAACTGTGAAACTTAGTAAAATTTACCCTCCGACGTGAAAATAGTTGCGACTCTTTGGTCAGTACAGCTGACATTCTAGGCTTAGACTTTGGCCTTAGTACAGAGTTGATGAAGGCGATACTATTGTAATTTCTTTCTTTTTTTTTCTTTTTTTTTTTTTTTTTTGTAATTTCCCATAAGTACAGAGATACCATCATTCATTCAATTAGAAACATTTTACTTAGGTAGAATGGCCGATGTGGCCAGTCGTGTATATGATCTTAGGTTCTTGCCCCGACACAATCTTCTATTTTTTTAACAGCATATCGATATGCTGACAAATAATTTGAATAGGTGAGTAATAGAAAATTCTAGTAAAAATTCTCAAACTGACGCTTTGTACTGCCATCAAAACTGTAGGTTTCTTTCAGCATGTCCCAAAACAGATTGTTTGTAAGGTCCCTAAATGCGTGAAGTGTTGCCTCATTTTATTCATGAGATGCAGGCGAATTTGCATTAATATAGCTGTAACTGTATAATCCAGTAAAGGTGAGGCTCAACTCTCAGTATAGCGGAGACCCACGGCTCAGTATAGCTCTGGCTGCGGTATAGCTTAGACTCTGGCCTCAGAAAAGCCAGACCATAATAAGAACAAATACGTATAACAATTTGACACGTTTCATTTTCACTGAGCCGTTCAAGGAGACTCTAGATTTCAGCTCAAATTTTGCACTCTTTATAACTCACACTCAGCACAGCTCATGATTCGACCTCAGTGCAACATGGACTCCGCAACCTACTAGCGGTACATCCTGTATTCGCTGTCCAAATCCTATGTTCAATACCTACAAGGCCTAGTGCATACCTGTGCGTTAAAAAATATAATAATTTGACATGTTTTATTTCAGGTGATCATATTCAAACGCTCGTGTGTGTAATTCTAACAAGTGTTAAGGTATAGTCACAGCTGCATAAAATACTAAGACTGTCTGTCTCCACAAACCATATCTTAACATAGTTTAGAGTCAAATACGACATAAGCGAAAAAAAAGCTGGATGTATGGATCGATGTATGGAAAACTTGTACGAAATGTTTACGTACAACGTATGTAACACACTGTGTGAGTGTTTTTAAGTATTTTTGTAATTGTTTTGCTATTTGGCATACCAAAATGTCAACAGAAAATCATAAATTATCTAAGCATTTGAAAATTTGCAAAATCCCATTCAGAATTTCGTTAATTTCACGATCACGCCAATAGACACCTAGACAGACAGACAGACGGCTGATCGCGCACGCCACCACCAAGAGTAAAATGTTGAGTGAATGAATATTGAAATTAATATGCAGTTTTCTGCTCGCTTCTTTTGGAATTCGGTGTCTAAGGAGCCCATTACTGCCACTACCAATTGCACTTATAGTCCAACCAAAAATATCATAAGTTAGTTGGCTCAGACTGTCTATCCATACGGCCGTCCGTACTGCCATCTATTCCGTTTGTCTATCATTGGGTCTGGTGGCGTTGTCTTGTGAGATATCATAAATCAATTTCGAAGTGAGAAATGTTTAAAAATTTTGTTTCTTACGACAACAATCAAGATTTTGTTTCTTGAATTACTAAACTATGCACATAAGAATGTGTGAACATACTCGTATGCAAACAGCAACCAGTTCACATACCTCACCGAAGACTTCTATGGTTTAGTACATATTTACGTTGTGCTAACATGAACTGATCTTGGGTAAATGTCCATTAATGATTGGTCCACCAAATAAAAAATGTCATTGTTGCTGCATTGCAAGAGTAATGAACTGTTATCGACATTTACCCGAATCGGAGATTTTCGCATCGCTGGTAAAATGGAAAATTTTTAAGTGTCAATATCAGAGGTCAAAGGGCAGGTCATACACAGTATATACGTAGTGTACATAAATGCATGGCAATCATGAGGTTATCCACACTGACATACTCATTGTCATCCTTATCATTCAGTGGAACAGTAAAGTTTTGTGTTCAAATAAAAAATTTTGGCAACGGAACTGGAAACTTATCGGTTCGTACTCCTCTCGCAAGCAAATAGCGAAGGAAGAAGAAAAATCAGTGTAAAGTTTAATAAACTTGAAGCACTTTGGAGCATTTCCAAAGAGAAAGAGATACTAGTTAAATAGTACAGCATTTAACTATTCGCATGTCCAAAATGTTGAAATATTCAAATAATCAACTTTTCAAGTTTTCAAATATTCAACTGTTGAAATGTTCAGATGTTCATACATTCAACTTTTCAAATATGATGTTCTTTAAATATTCAACAAAGATGGGCAGGCGCTTAGATAGGCGATATTGGTGGAAATGGATCATAAAATACCCAAAATCATAAGTATCAACTGCAAAAGGACCAACTGTATCACATTTAAATTATTTATTTAATAGAAGTCCAACAAGGCGACATGTATCGGTAGGACAAAATCTTTTAAGAAATAGCTATTCACAGTTGGTCCATAGTTGAAAACGCGGTCCACAGTTGAAACCAAAGAGTATTGACCATAAATTAGCCCACACCACTAAATTCGAAACAATTTTATTAGAAAGATTGCAACTCTATTACATTGAGACATAAGTGCACTATATGCAAAAGTTCCGATGAAACATTGACCTGGGGATGCGATAAAGCCAAACTTCAACAATTCACTAGAATATGCCAATTAATCGACAACAGAAATTGTGATTGACTCGACCAAATGTATAGATAATCAAATTTCAGTGAAAACTGGTTTTTAAAAGGGATAAATACAAGTTTGGGCGACTGTTTTGTTTGTACTCAAACCAAACAAATACACCAATTTGTGTTGGACAGCTCATCAACGGTCTGTACCTTCCTGGACATCTACTCAGAAAATGATTCTACATCGATCGATATATACGAGTATTTTGCGTGATACTGAATATGACAAGCATCAGCAAAAGTTAAATTTTTCACAAACCTCATCGCGTAAGTTATAAAAGCTGCACAGATATATCGTCTGAGTTGGACAGGTGACAAAAACTGATCTGATTCAGAGTTTATATATCCTGTACCATAGTTTATATATTAATTAATGGTATCCTCAACCTATGTTGGAGATTATAAAAGGAAGGAATGGATGCCGCTTTGGAATTTTTACCCTCGCCGCTTAGTTTATCAGTTCATATGTAACAATACCGTTACAAAACTGTTACAAAACCGTTTGAAACGGGTTAAATTTGGAAATTGTTTTGAAATTTGGATATAAGCATATATGGAAATTTGTTGTAATTTTAAATACACGGAATTTTCAAATGGCAATGGAAATGGAATTTTGAATGACAACATTCGTTTTAATTACCTGAACAGCAACAATAAAAATGTATTCCCGCTTGCGTTCATATCTAGAGATATTGCGTGATTTTTCAAACAAAAATTGCTAAATCCTAACTCCACTTAAGCATAGTTATATTCTTGAACGTCGTAAAAATCCATGTTTATTTAAGCATGACCGTCCTCATATCTGTTGAATTCTGTTGGCAGTGTCCGGATTGTTTAATTTAAGGGCTGAAATTTGTTAAAAAATATATCCCATTTCATAGGCAGAAACTGAAACTGGGAAACTCGGATTTAGTAACAAAAAATCTACCCATGCAAGGACTAAAACCACTTCCAGAAAAATTTTACTTTTTCGAGACTTTTTTAACAACTTTAATTTTTTTCCTTAAAAGCAATCAACGATGATATTGTACAGATAATTAATATAGCGAAATAATTCTAATTGTAAGTGTAGCTACTCCAAAATACCAAAAAAAAAAGAAAATAAAAAAAGAAAAAATGTAAAAAAAAAAAATAAATAAATAAATAAATATAAAACACGACGGTTTATACTATATGAAAAGAGGCGTCTCTGGTACCCCCCTTATGTGGTCATAAGCTTGTACATCATTCACTACAGTAAGAATGGCAGAAACACGAAATCGGTCTAGTGGGGGGAAACTTACCCGTTATCCAACTTTGGAGTAATTTGCGTTTTTGCAACAACTATAACAGTTATTCACTAAATAATATGTGGTAGTAGTTGGTAGATATGGGAAAGGGTTAGTTCAACTCATATAAGAGATCTCTTAATTATTAAAAATATCAAAAAAATACGATATTCCACCTTAGGAAAGGGCAAAATCTATAAATTACACATGAGCAGAGCAGTGGGCTCTTAGCATGTTCTCTTATCTGACAATAAGTCGCAACATTGTCCACGATGGTTCACAATGACCCAATTTGGGCAAATTATTCCAGTTGGGAAAAAATCATGCAAGTGAGAACTAAAATGAATTTTTTAATATTTTTTACCATTTATTTGTTAATGAAAAAAGATTTAGTTGATAGATGGGGGAAGGAAACTCACTAATTTATACAATATTCAATATTTATAATTAATTCAATAAATTTATAAATACGATTTTCCACTGGGGAAAAAATAAGATAACTCGATATGTTATGTATGGGAAAAATCCCATACATAACATGCCCAATTATCTGGTTATAATTCGATTCGAGTATATCGTACTCCGCAGATATCACAAGTGGCAAAACCTACCCAAAACGAAACGACTCACCAATAATATGTCAAATCAAACAAAAGAAAAAATTACAACTTTCTGCATATTCCCAAAGTTACTACGGAAAAAACAATCCTAGTCATATAAGTTTTAATGCCACCGCTCCAATTGGTGATGGCGTTACTGAAAAAAAATTCCAATATGAAATATCATATGAAGAACGAATTACGGTCGACATATTACGCATTAGAAGACGATATTATCTACTCTTCCACTTATTTCACAATGAGCTGATACATTGTGCATAGTATAAGGGATCACAGTCCATTATAAAGGATATATAAACTCCGATCCGACCGAGCTATTGGAGTCAATCCAGTTTTGTTCGTGAATTTTGTTTAGAGAATTTTTCGCGATTAAATTCTCAGTGCCTTTCATCAAGCAAAATCGTTCATAAATTATTTGAGTAGTTGCATGAAATAGATCATGGGCGCTAAAAAATCAAGGCCAAGTCATTGTTTTTGATCAATATTTCTCCAGTACGGATTCTGTCCATTAAATGGAGTTATGGTTAAATCGAGTTTATTCATAATTTTTACTGTACTTATTGTATTTTGAAACATATTTAAGTCCAGAATCCATTCCAAAATTCAACGTAGCTCATAAGTTATACCAATTTTTCGAAACAGCGATTTTTGAGGAATTACGTAATAGCTCTAAATATTGTTGGTTTTTGCTACCGCATATTTCGAGAGTTATAACAAATTCTCATAATAGTGATTTTGTTAAAAAACTTTTAATACAAGGTTATTCATTTAGTAGTTTCAAAACCGCCGGTCTGGCAATGCTGTCAGCTGTTAAATAACTGTCATTTGAAGTCTTGTTTATTTAGTGAAAGATTTGCCATTTACGAATATAGATCGTTTAACAACCAAATAACGTTAAAAATAGTTAAAACTTACTAGAAAAGTGGTGATTCAAACGTGGGCTTTCAACCGAAGAAAATTTTCTTCAGTGATGAAGCTCATTTCTCACTCGGTGGATACGACAACAAGCAAAATTGTCGCATATGGGGCCAATCAATCTGGAGGTGTCATTGTTACGTATGTTTTCGAAAATGACGCCGGAGGAACCGCAAAAAGATCCACTGCTGCAACCAATCCAGAGGCGGTCATTTAAATGGCATTGTGGCTCGTACATAATGGCAAGATCCAAGAATTATAAAGCAATAAAAGTTTTATCGAAATCATGTAACAGATTTATGAGTGTTTTGTTTAACTTTACTTGAAAATGAAAAATGAAAACAGTAAGTTCCGAATTAAGTTTTGTTCCCTCGTAAACACATAAATATAGTTAACATGAGTTTAAAAATCTAAAAGCGTAGCTTTTCGTTAAATTAATATATATCCTTTTATTTATGAATGAACTAATTGCAATTTGTGGCTAAATTTTACAAGTAACTTTTAACGTGGTGCGACACTTCAAAAAAAAAAATCATCATTACATGATATGTAAAGAAAAATTTGCCCAATTCAGCATCCTCTCTTTCCTTTTTGTGACTCTCCAAATTCGATAGAAACAAAACACCCTAAAGCACCAAAGCAAAAAAACCAAAAACGTATATTATTCATCTGAAGAGTAGCTTAAATAGAGTGCTTTTCTTCAGCTACCTCACTGAATTTTCTTTTAAATTGCGTAGCATTTCACATTCGTCGAATCTTGATGACAACCAACACCTTCGCATAGCACCACATCATAGTATGTAGGAGGAGGAAGAGGGGGAGGGGATATATGTTGGTGAAGAGTACATTGAACATTGAAATGCTACTTCGCATCACTTATACTTTGTACCCAGTGCAAAACTGGCAATTCTTTTCAACGTCCACAGAATGTTGGTTTTTAAATCGATTTTCTTGAAAAACATAACGTTGTCACTTTATCATTTGTCAAATTATGAATTAACCCCTTATGAGTAAGTTAAATCTCCAATTGAACATGAAGAGGGATAATGTGGCAATGCTATAGCGGATTGTTATACGCGCTATGAACGAGAAGATGATGGAAACATCTCTTTAAGCATAGAAAACGTTTTATGAAAGAAATACGTCAATCAGTTTTTTACCCATGCTTTTACGTTTCTATCGAGTCTATTATATCTAAGAACTATTTCACACGGCCTGATTGGACCAGTTAGTCGCATTACAAGAAATACCGAGACCCGACTCTCAGAAAAAAACGACCAAAAGTCCGTTTGAAGGGATAGCTAACTAACTAGAACAAAGTTTGTTCTACAACTTGGTGAAAGAGTGCAGAATATCAAAGCACTTGGAGTTCTTTACTACGTCTGGCGTGTAATGAATACAAATGTTCACTCCGCTCATACTCTGTTTACAATCCATATGATTCGGATGAAGTACGGAATACAATTTTGCTGATTATAAGCGAATGTGGCAAAAGATTCATATTTATGGGATCAAAACTTCGAATATTATGGCGCAATTTGTAGAAATCTATGTAGAATGGCTCTGTTGCGGATTAACACGTCATAAATATAGAACTCAATATAAAGCAAATTAAATTTTTGACAGTGTACAAAAGTCTGTATACAAAATTAGCTGTGGGGTCAAAGACATTGAAAGTATATTTAAGTATATATTGGAGTAATAGCCTATTCATGCGTTCATGCGACGTGACAAGCCCAGAAGAAATAGAAGCTTAGTTTTCCTCACAAATTCGTTCTTTCCTCACGACTATTTGGCATAATTGCCAAAGCTTTTCGTGCTAATTTATGATTTTATGTACCAAATGTACTCTAAAAGTTCGTTACAATCGATGTTCGCTCTATTGCAACTCCACTGTATTTGCCGAAGCATAGTTCACATGGGAAAATGTGAAACTGTTTGTCTATGAGGATACGTGCATATATAGGATTTATGGTGAGAGGAGTATGGGGTAGAAACTACAAAAGAACCAGCAAGAAGCGTGTCGAGCCTTTTTAGTGCGTGCCGCTCCTTAGTCAAAAGACGCACTGTGCTCAAAAAGAGTTTTCAAACTTCATTTCTAGAAAACAAATATTTCATACAGAGGCAGTTACACGAACGTTTTAACGCATATTTTGTGCATTTAGTGTTTTCTACACTTTACTACAAAATAAGAGTCTTTCTTTGATTGAAGGTTAGATGATTCCTTCACCGAATGAAAAACTTAGGTAAGTTTAGTAAAATTCCTAGAGAACAGGTAGCAGGGAGGCCTCACTGTTCTTGGGCGAGACGTGCAAATTGTATTTAATATAAATTTTTGTTTTATATACATGTTTTTAATTTTAATGGAATTCAATAAAGAAATATATACTATACTTGTCACTCTGTGGGTAGACGGGTGTTTCCTAGGATGCTTTGTACCGCTTAACCCTAAAAGGCAGGCCTTTCTACCCGATCCTGTAATTAAGCAGGCAAAGGGTATGATGCTTGCGTACAAAAGCAAAGTAGTGTGGCCTTGTGCCAGGCGCCCTAGGAAAAGGTGGATTATGTCATAGTCATAGTTAAACAAGACACATCCTGGCAACAGGTGCGGACATAGAGAAGCCGTCGGGAGGTATCAGAAGATTTATCTTTTCCGTTAATATAGTTGTATGACCAGAGAGATCTGGTTAATGAACTATGATTGGAGCATGGTGTGCTTTGCTGTGTTGATATTCTCTCCTCGGACATTGAAAATCTATGCCGTAGATTATGGATTACCAATTCCAAGCGAGGTATGATAAAGCAAAACTGGAGTAGCTTGTCTGCGAAACCCAGACCAGAGGGTTCTTCTCTTCTGGTAGCACGGTTGACCAGGGGCCCAAGGAACATTGTTCCTTCCTGGTCAATCGTGTTGGACCCCTAGTGGGATCATCGTGCTGGCTGTGGTTGCCCGAACAAGTGTTTTCAGTGCTTTTGCGTTGCTTCAGGTCGTGTTGCTGAAGGTAGGCATTAGCTTAGAAAACACTGTTCATATCTCTCCGAGGTATTCCTAGATTGCCTCAACTCCTACCCGGGAGGTAGCTCACTTCAGACCAAGTGACTACAAAGATACTTTGGCCGAGTGAGGGAGTGGGACCTGAGGAAGCTTTTCCAAGGGACCTACTTCCAATCTCTGGTAGTTTGGCTACTCCTTCGGGATTAGTTTGGGGTACTCAAACAAACACAAACAAAGGGGCGCTTGCTGTCGCTAGAAGAAAAAAAGAACACATAACCAAGAAAGAAAAGTAAATGATGGAAAACAGCACCTGTGTGGTGGCACACCATGGGTAAGGCTTTCACAGCGAGACTCATGTAAAACCTTCACATCAGTTATACTTGTCACTCCGTTTGTAACAACTAGAAAGACTCATCCGATACCCATCTGACATGTCGATTTAAGCATCTCAATTAGAGTGTTTATTGACAGCACGATTGAGACCGTACCGCTTGAGCTGGAAGTCGTAGCTTCATTAATTTTGAAATTGCTATCACCCCCGGCAAAGTTAACATTTTTCAGAATCTTTTCCAACAATCAATATTATAATGGTCGAAAAATATAAAAAATATGGATTTCACATGAAAAACGGGATAATTCGATCCGATACAAAAGAGGGCATTTTAGATACGCTCTGTAATAAGGCGGCACACCGTTCACAATACTACAGACCAGACGCGTTACGAACGGGCAAAAACGGATCAGTAGGAAAAAAAACTTGCCATGCACGGACTGAACACACATCTAGAAAATTTGAATTTTCAGTACTTTTTGTAGTTATACTGCTTACAAGGTAGGATAGCATAGATTTTAAAAGATATATGGATGTCGGGAAGTATCATTCCAATGAGTTATGGTTTTTTAAGACCCACCCTAATTGTGGGTGTTATTGAAAGAAGAAAAACACAAAAAATATCCAAGTTCAGCGAAAAAGCGCATTTCTGACGCTCTGCTTAGCATGGCGAGACGACATTGTAACCCCAGTTGCCATTTTATACATTGTACATTTGTACGGAATAGCCCAAGTTGTGAAAATGGTTTCCAGAAATGTAATCACAAATTGAAATTTTCACTGGAAAATAAGACGTCGATACATTATGTATAAGAAGAAATGGTTCTTGGCAATCATTTATCTGACCATTAGTAGGTGTATCGTCCACTGTGGATCAAAATCAATGCTGTTGGTTATATAAGCTTCGGCTTGGCTTCACTTATGGTGCTTGTCCACTTGAATATGGTGATCAATGAAGATTCATTTTAGTTTTTGGCTATCCCTAATAATATGTATAAAACTGTACCCTTATGCGAGATTTTAATCCTGAAAGACAATTTAGCACGGCGTGGTACATACAGAACTATTAAAATTAGAGACATCGATTTCGTACCTTCGGCGACAACCAGTAAAATAAACAAATTTGCAAAACATTTAAACCCTAAAACCATTAGAAAATTACGCTAAAGGAGTAGGTACAGAGGGTCGAAATGTCCAACAAAAAACTAGTTGGTGTTTTCGTGGATTTAAATCCAATACTTCCACCTTTTTTTCTCTGAGTGGCGATCACCTCGATATGCTGACGTAAAGTTAATGTAACTGACTTTCAGAATTGTGCAACACCTCCCTCTTAGTAAGTCTAGAGATAAAATCCGTGTTAAATTACTGAATTCAAGAAACTTTTCCATATCCCACTCATGGGGTCATACTGAAACATTCAGAAACAAAAATTTCGTCTGGTACCGCAGAAGAGTTGACGCACGAATGAACAGTCTTTTGGTTGGTTTTAGCGTTTTTGCTGACCTCAATGAAAATATTTTTTTCTAAATCACTTTTTTTAATCTTTTGTAGTTTGTCTTAGTTGCTCATATGTTGAAGTGAATTTCTATCTGCGAATTATAAGTTGCGGTCAGCTCAAAACAATTCAGCTAAGTGAGGATAAGTTTATGTTGAATTAGATATCCAATATTAATTCGAAGATTTCCAAAGAAAACTAAGAAATACTTAGTAGAAATTGGACTTTTTAGTTTAATATTAATAAAGAAACAATTTAAACTAAAACCTTTCATTTAACTTTGGGAAATTAACATTTGAAATTGATAGTTTACGTTTGATATTGGGTAAAGAACGTTTGAAAACATAATTATTACTAATATTTTCTCTCTCAACAGTTATTTCATAACAATTGAAAAACAGGGTTTTCAGTTGAAAGTTGCAAAATTCCACGTTATTTCTTTACTCATCACTATGAAATACTTATCGTAGTGTTTTAGACAAGATACCGAATTGTCATCAGATGAGTGTGCGCATAGAAAACGGCTTATGCGCTTATATAATGTATCGACTTATCCAATTTTTTCAACAAAAAACTTAAGTTTATGATAATAATTTCTAGCCACGTCCACTACAAGGGCAGGCTCTTACAAATATACATAGACTGGAGTGGTTTCTTTCATTTCCTATTATATTGCTTTAAATTTCCACATAAATGACGACAATATTTGAAAATTGTTGAAAGTTAAAGTTTTGATGTTAATTGGATTGTGTTTTGTATGACCAAACTTTTTGTTACTGAACTAATTAGCAAAAGTTCAGCGATTGCTATCTATAGCATATTTAAGTGGGTTTTTCGAAATCTATCCCTTCTCATACATAATAATCTTCTGGTGCTTTTAATAACCATCATCACTTAAAAAGCTTATGGGATGGTTATCTGTAGGCTATCCCAGTATAGCTTTTAATTAACGAATTAATGGCGCAATTGTTGAATAGCACTAAACATTTTTTATTAACTCAATGCTGAATGCAACCCTTAAATAGGCAAATTTTTTCTTAATATACCAACTTTGCCCACTTGTACCATTTACGGCCCATAGTGCAGAAGATATTGCATTAACCTATTACCACATAAGCGGGCGTGACAGAAATGAACTTTTGTTACACATTATTAAAGGCTTGCCCATGGAATGGTATGATAAAAATGATATGATAAAAATGTAACAATTAGAAAGAAGCGTTTAAAGTATCAAGTTATATATAGTGTGCATAAATTGTTTTTAATTAAAGAGTGAATCGTAAAATTGCTGAAAAATATTGAAAATATTCACTTTTCAGCATTTTTTTATTTCTACTGGGAAAAAATTGGAATCTAGCCTTCCTACGAATAAGAGATGTCTTTGTGCCAAGTTTAGGAATCTTGGATCAAGCGGTGCGATCTCTACCGTACGTTTAACAGATGCGTGGACGGATAAAAATGCCTCTGTCGATATAATTTACGTATGCTTACATAGATCGGAAATGTGTATTTCAAGTTGACAAAATAAGGTCCAACAAAGGTGAGTTTAAAAAAAAAACAAACAACAAACAAATTAAATTTATCATACTGCTTGAATTTAATTGTCCTTCTCCATATTGTTCTTAAAGGGAAAAGCCTACTTTCGTTCGTTCTTTGCCAGATATCAAATTTCAATCCTTAATTTCGGATAATGTGTTATTAATATTAGATTTAATCGTCGAAATTTCTGATTTCAAATTGGAATTGGTAAAGTTAGCAAAATCGAGCGTCCTTAAGATAGTTAACCCTTCATAATGAGCGAATCGTCTATAAACAGAAACAGTGGGTAGAGGAATTTTATAAAACGTGTAAAAGTTTTCGTCAACTACCTAAATTGTTCAATAACAATGTTGCCATCACATATCTTTTTAAACTTTTTCCATATGATGCACATAGAAGTAGCAATTTTATGGCAACGCTAATCAGTAAAAATATAAGCTCATTGTTCGAACTACGAAGATGAACACAAATAGTTGTTCGTTTGTTTGACGATTAAATTGAGTAATTCGTTTATAAAACCAGGCTGTTGATCGGTTTCCATTATGATGTGAATACCACTTTTTATGCAAAAAATTTGAGTTAATAGATTTTTCGCATACAAAAGTATATAATTTCTCATAAAATATTGTCTGTGCTTTTTTCAGAATCGTATCAATAGCTTTCTTGCCCAAATGACTGAGTTGGCATATTAATTTTCTTAGCTTCCATCGCTTCGACATGGGTTAATATAAACAAATCAGAGCTTTCAATAAAATTCCATTTCCCAGCAATATCGGCATCTATTTAATAAATATGACATTGTCAATAAAAGCGTTTTTGTGCACAATTGCAACAATAATAATAATAACAGCAACAACAACAACATTCTTATCATCTGCAACAAGAACAGTCGTAACAATACAATTGAAGTGAAGACAAAGAAGAAAATAATTGAAAAGAAATCATTTTAAATACGGTGTCGCACTACGCAAACGATTATTAAAACCAATTTGTGAAAATTTTGCAATAACTTGCTCACTCTGAGATATTTAGAAGCTGTCCGTTGAATTATATTCCAAAACCAAAGATTACAATGGAAAAAACCACTTGCATCTTAGATCGTTCAACAAATTTGCATTTTATTTGCAACATTAACAACGGAAGATAAAGCGACTAATTGCGAATGACAGCTTGAAAAATTGATTTTGGTTTATGAACATTTCACAAATTCCACAACAATTAAATGAAATATTAACTATTCCAACGGCTGAACTCGCACAAATTAACCAACATAACTGGACAAGACGGAGTGGGAGGAGCAGGAACAGTAGGTGGATCAATGATCGCCTTTTCGATTACAGCGATCAAGCGTCAAACGGTTGTAATGTGAATAAATTGCCAAGAATTTGAACATTCTTACACCGATTAATTGAGCACGATATTATAACAATTAATGGTCGTTGATAGACTCTGGCGAAAGAATCTTAATGTTTAGGCACTGCATTGAATGAAGCAAAAATTATTGGGGTTCGATTTGCATGAATTCAATGTTATGACTAACAAAATGCAAGGAATTTTAGAAAAATATTGACAATTGAATATTTATATTGAAAAATGGTAGGGAATTATGAAGTTTACATTACGTTGAGTTAATAAAATGTCTAAAACTTATTAATAAACAAGTGGACCAGAGCAAATTTGTCAAATGTGACGCCATAAGTTAGCTTAACATCGCCGTATATAACAGCCATCACAAAAACGGATTCTTCCAATGCGTAATACAGGTCAAGGCTGTCAGCTGATAATTACCTGTCATGTAGAGTGTTATTTATTTAGTAGAAGGTTTGCCATTGCGAATGGAATCGTTTAATAACCGAAGAACAACAACAAACGAAGCAAAACGGTGACTCAACGGTGGGCACTTTCGGCGACCTACTGTACAAGGAATTGACAAGATTATGAAGAAATTTAAAGATACTGGAAGCGCTACAGATGTGGTCAGGCCGTGCATCATCGTGCAAAATATCGCTTCTGTTAGTGAAAGTGTGGCGGATATTCAGAACTTCAATTTAGAGCCCTATGGCCGTATGATTACAAACTTTTTTTGGATTATGAACAACAAGACGATACCATGAGCCACATAACATGATCGATTTTGTACATCATGATCATGCGATTTGACGCCGTTAAACTTCTTTTGTGGGGCTATGCCGAAGGCCTTGTTTACGTGGATAACCCCCAAACGTTGGGGCATTTGAAAACCAACATTCATCAAGTCATCGCCGAGATGCCACGCAAAATGTGCGAAGAGTGGTCGCACACTAACTCAAAAGGATCCGCTGCTGCAACCAATCCAGGGACGGTCATTTAAATGACATTATATTTCGTACATAATGGCAATGTCCAAGCATTATAATGAAATAAAAATTTCATCCAAATCATAGTTGCATGTGATTTTGATTTAATTTTACTTTTGAAAACGATTATGATTTTTTTTCCAGAGGAAAATCATATATTTTTAGTATTACTCAATAACTGCAATTATTTCAATTAACGAATAAATGGTACAAAGTTTTTACCTTCTCAATCAATTTGTCCCAATTAGAAAACTTGCGAGCCACAGCATCTTGGCTGATAAGTGATAAGTCTCATATACATACGTTAGTTAATTATCACCATATCTAAAAACCGATACAAATTTTTTAGTCAAATTTGTTCATTTTATTGGTTTACAACGTTTTTCGAAATCGATCCATTTACTACTCCCCCTTCTGATAACTCACTTACAAATGATCGATTTAGCCCAAAACTTTTGATGATGTAGGGCCTGAGAATGATAATGACACCGCACTTTCTGATACCTCCCATACAATTCCTCTGCAATTTCTTATGAGTAGACTGCAACTCCACAGATTTTTGTATAATACATTATATTGATTTGCAATGATTGTTAAAATCCGAGAACAGATCGCTCAACTAATCATTCCCTTCTAGAATTTCCCACATAAACAACTGATTTAAACCACATATCGTTTAATTCATATCTTTCAAGCAATTGTAGAAAATTCGGTCGAATTATCACACTTCGATATGCCCTGTAATGAGAATAAAGATGGATTACCCTGCTGCTCCTTTTCTCGTACCTTTCATAAAAATTGACAGATATACCGGAATTTAAATTTTCTTTAACTCGAAGGCAGCAGTAATTTGATTTAAAAATTCGCACACTTTCTGATACCTCCCATACAAATCTCCTAGTTTAACTCATATGTTCTCAGATTCATATCGTTCATTCTATTGCACTAAATTATGCATAATTTAGCAAGCATCAGGCTTTTCATGAATTCAGTTCTGCAAATGGAAATGGTCAGCATTGCCCCGCCCCTTAGGATACCTCACACACAAGTTAACCCAATTGCCGGAAATCCAATATTTTCTGTATAATTTCTATGTGGAAGACAGCATAAACGAGTCAAAATGAGTAACTTCAGCAATCTATAATTTCGTTTCTTCTATTGTGCGTTAATTCACAACACATTCTGAAATGAACCTAGCAAATTACCACGCCCCTTCTAATACTCCGCAAGCTTTTGCGCCAACGCGATGTACATATAAAGTTCACGTGACTGCCATTTTTACACTATTTCTTTCGTATTTCATTCTCATGGATTGATAATACTTGTTTAAATTCAGGTAAAGCACCGTTTATGTTCGATTTTACTCCGTTTTATGCTCTAGATGTACTAATTTCGCGAAACCTCTTCTTATCACATTTACTCTCTAAGGGGAAAGAAAGCCCCAGTTTTTGGTCTACGCGATGGTCAATCATTCAGTAACAAATACTCGCATATTGATGGGTAGATATGACTCATTTCTATGATATAACTCATTTCTGGTGAAAATTGTCGTTTGTGAAAGCCTAAAACCAAGGAGATACATATAGACTACAAGCTGTCATTCATCACAAGCACTTGGCCCACCCAAGAACATCCTAATATATATGTATATCGTGCGAAATGGTTCACAAAGGCGACGGGTACTACGGACAAATAGATGGAAGAGTTTACATGGAATCAAGTAGAGATATGGAGTCAATCAGTACACATTTGGCTAGATCTAACTCTATATAAAAACATTAGCAAAACTAAATTTACTAAATGCATCTTTACCAGGCATTATAATGTAATGCACCTGACCAAAATGCGGGTAACTGCAGTCTATTAATTAATGATGAGAAAATTAGCGATACTGATTTGTGATTAGAAGGAAGAAATTAAATTTCGATGAACCGGCCAATTTGTATGGGTGATGCTCTACACTCGCATTCCCGAAATTGGGTTTAACAAACGCGTTATCATATACATCTTAAATTACACTGGTCTCCAAATTGGGAAAAAAAATGACTGCAGAAACGAAGCATGTTTTTTAACTAATCTGGGTGCGCTGAATTCGAATCTGGCAAAATTGGGCTAACGCGTCTTGTTCATTTTTTATCGTATGCATGCAGTCAATAATGACACTACAATTTCACAATTATTAATTTGACAGAAGCCCATTTTCCCACATTCATTGTAAATCTTGATAATAGCAGCGTTTAAGCATGTCTGGCTATTTTTGCTTTTTGTGTGGTGAATATTTGGTTGGAAAAAAGGATATGCAATATCAGAATCATTAAAATATGCATATTTACATTATTTTAGTTTTGCTGTCAGAAACTTGAACTAACCGTGGACACCGACAATGTTTTGCAATAGTTGCAGAACTATTTTAAACAAGTGGTCAAATGGCAAGAAGATCTATTTCGATCTTTCAATTCCAGTACATTGGTGAGAGTCAAGTAACCACCAAACCGATTGTTATTTCTGTTTAACAAAAGTTGCTGGTTCCAATGTGAATAATCGAAAAAATATTACTTACTTAATGATCCATTACCAGTCATTCCCAGTGCTACGAGCAGTGAGTCCGGAACATCTTTCACCAACAGTGATAGTTTGTATTAGGCTGATGATGAACGCCATTTAGTGGATAAAGCTAAGCTGAATGATCTAATTCAGGATTTACATTTAACGAAGCAAGACGCAGAAGAAGATGTTGATGGTTTCTTTCCAAAAATGAACCAGCCATATGACAAAACTGAATGAAGATGATTTATTGATGGCTCTAAGTGCAGTTTAAAGGCTCTTCTTTTGCATAATGGGAATGAAAAACCGTCCATACGAACTGCTCATGCAGTTAATACAAAGGCAAATTACGAATCAATGACTGAAATGTTGACATAACTCAAATACAACGATAATAAATAGAAGATCTGTGGTGACCTTAAGGTGTGTAATTAAAATTTCTTTGTATATACCATTTTTGTATAGACCATCGTAAATAACTATAAATTAATGCAAGGAGGTTTCACAAAATATTGTTGTTTCCTTTGTCTATAGGATAGTCGCGCTACATGTCATCATTACGTCAAAACAGAGTGGCTAAAACGAACTGAGTATTCACCAGGAAAACCAAACATTTCAAATAAACCATTAATTGATTCAAACGACGTTCTTCTTCCGCCACTGCACGTAAAATTGGTCCTTTTCAACTACTTTGTGAAGGCTCTGAACAAAGATGGTGCAGCATTTAAATATTTGTTTTCCCTAAAATTTCATATGTTAAAATCAAAGAAGGCCCTCAGATCATGGACCTCTTGAATGATGACAATTTTCCACAATGTTTATTGGAGAAAGAATATGCAGGCTGGAAATCTATCAAGAGCATCGTGAACAGGTTTCTTGGAAACAATAAGAGTGAAAACTACAGAACTGCTGAAAAATATTGAAAAATTATCACGAATTAGGTGCACGAATGTCACTCAAAATAAATTTTCTTCATTCGCATTTAGACTTTTTTCCACAAAACCTAGATGCGGTGGGCGACGAACAAGGGGAGCGTGCTCACGAAGATTTAATGACAATTGAAAGAAATTATCAAGGATTTTGGGACAAAAGCTTGCTGGGAGACTAGCGCTAGACTCTAATACGTGAAATCGAACCAACAAAATACAAACGACGTTCAAATAATGACATTCACTTTTGAAAATCCATTGATTTTTAAACAAACTAATGGTTTTTTATGTAAAAAAACGAAAGAAAACATTTTTTTGGTATCTCGAAAACGAATTACAGATTCGTATTCAGCTCACCAAATTACCTTAGGAAAGATATTTGGTTGCTCCAGTCCAAAACCTTGTTGGCTAGTGTTATTACATGTTAAAAGATGTGTATCTACAAATGAGTGAATTAAATCGATCATTTTTGTGGGAGGTATCAAAAAGGAAATGGTTAGTGCGATTTTTCTCAAGCTTTGTAATTAGAAATTACAAAGGAAAATTGGAATTTCGGAAAATCTGCCAATTTGTGTGGGAGGTATTAAATGCGGTATGCCAATACCATTCATGTTTATTCCTAGATTATAATTTGCCAAACCATCAACAAATACCAAATTAAATTTTTTTAAATTATAGACCTAAAACTATGCGAAATACTAAAAGGGGTAACCACGCCCCCGGTTAATTTGTTCCATTTCTGCTACGCAATATAAACTAGTATGAACTGAATTTCGAAAAATAGATCAGTTTGTGCAAGAGGCACCAAAAGGGGTGAGTTAATGTAACCCATTTAAAATTCCCAGTTACGTTCCGCCAAAGTATTAGACAATCTAAAGTATTAACAGGTCTCATAAAGGCTTGTAACCCATGCCTTGTCCACCAGCCAAACAGATGGACCTTCAATCGACTTAATGAAAGGTACTTGGTAATTTAGACGCTTTCTTCTGAATGTTATATTTTCGCCGTATGAAATGTTATATCTTCAATTGCAATCTGAACAATTTGTCCAATCTTTCCTGAGAAAACTCAAAACCAGAATGTTATATTTTTGCCGTATCAAAAGTTATATCTTCAATTACAATCTGAACAATTTGTCCAATCTTTCCTGAGAAAACTCAAACAACTGGGGCGCAAGAATCAATAATATTGCCCATTACATCGCCTAATAATTGTTTGCAACAGTTTGTCCGATTAACAACAGTAAGATAATATTTCGCTTCCTTTAATGTGCGGTAATTCCGGAACATCTACGCTTCTGAGGTACAATGAGTCGGAATATCTATTAAATTATATTATAAACAAAACAATCAGCCTGGCTGAAATTTCTGTACAGTTTTATTTGCTATTTAATTAGATAGATTTTCTGTAGATGCTTGAATTTTTTCCATTTCTTGTTGAAATTGAAATTGTTTCATTGAGACTTTTTTTTTAGATTTAGAAGTTAGTTAAACAAATTAGCAAAGTAAGAAAATATTAGGATTATAGTGTATTGTCGTAATTATCGATAAAAATATTTACAGCTTCATGCTTTATCTAGAAGTTTTACAACAATGCATTTTAACACATTTCTTCTTTTGAGTTTGACATTTTTAAGTCTAAAGAAAAGAAAATACAACACACTCAAATATGAAGCCTATTTTTAGGATTATTTGCAGAAACCCTGGTATTACAAGACATTTTTCCCATAGTATACTTTCAAACCGCAGTAATGTTCATACTTCGTTAATTTCAACAACTAATTAATGGTGGGCGTGGTCCTTCACATTCTATAAACATTTCGTGGTCTTGTATATGGAATGCAATTATAGCGTTTAACAAGTAATAACAATAATATTCAATACTAAAACATGTCAAATTCTAAACAAACAACAGATTAATGCGTAAGCATTCATTGACGTTAAGACGTGATCCAGCACCTCCGTTGCAATATTGTCATAGGAAGTATTCGTGTTCAAATTAACAATGCCCCGTAAAAAATATATTTCTGTTAATATATACATATGATAACATTGACGTTGTTGTCGATTTTCCTCCTATTGTTGTATCTAGCAACGGCCATAACAAATTGAGTCCCAAAATGGCTTTAACACTTTCGAATCGAAACTGACAGAGTCATCAATAACTTTCATTTTCTGTTTATATGAAATCATAGAAAATATTTTAATCCCAAACCCAGAAATTATTAACAAATCCATTAAACAACAAAGAAAACTAATGTTCAGTAACATTTCTTCTAATCAATTTCATTTAGTTTTCTTCTCTCCCACTACAGCGTCAGCATTCGGTGTCACTCACGCTCACTTGTATGCGTTGTCTGGAGCAACGGACAAGCGAACGGCCGAGCACACGCATCCCAAAAGCCAAAACAAATTGATCCATCTTTACAAGTGGCCTACTCCACAAGTGGCACCGTCCGTCCATCCGCCATCCGCCTCATTTTTGTTGTGTTGTGGGCGTATTTTATTTAATTATTCTCTCCTTTGTCGTTGTTGATGTTTATGTTGTTGCTTTTGCCATTAATATGGTTGTTGTAGTCCGGACCTTTATGTGTGTATACCAGAGATACACAACCGCATCGGGTCCACCACGCAGTCGGATGAGCATGGATACATATCTACTTACCTACATACTTCTGTGTACATGAGATCTATAAATGCCGCACTAAAAACACTTTGGTTGGCCATATCGGATTACAGTGGCCCTCACTGAGGAAAACGTGTTCACGTCGTCGTGTAGACGATTACGCCTAACCATTGGCTGAATTGAGAATTTGCCTTGGCCACCCCAAAAGTGTCATTGCTCGCTAACCAAGTTGGTCATTTGAGAGTACTGCAATCGTATTTGTACTAAATTTCGTAAATTGTTTTAAGTACGTACCGAATTCGCATGACCTTTTACTTGTCATGCATTACTACCAAACTCCTAAGGTCGAACTAATTTGATCTCTAGCACATTCAAACTTATTAAATGATAATTTATATTAGTTTCTCAATGATTATTTAGGTACTAAACATGTAATTTTGTTTTTTTGGTTTCGATTCTGATGCACAGTGGGTGACCAAGCACGAATTACTGAAAGTGTTTCTAGGGACTAACAATTGTGCCGGACACCTAAAGTTATTTGCATACATATACTAAACGATATGAAAGCAGTCTTTTTTTTGGAAGAAATCAATTTTCATATAGAGCCCGCAGAGACAAGTTTAATTCGGTGTACATGATGTGACCAACCGCATCATGAGCATAATTTAATAACAGGAAAATCAGGACTCTTCCAAGTCCTCCAAAAAGACTTTTCTTAAAACTAGCCAATTTATGTATCGTTTATCTAAAAAATGTTAATCGATTTTTATTCTAATAAATTATTTAGTGAAGCAAATAAAAGGCACGCATCGTTACAAAAAAAAATTGATTTACGAGATTAGGGAAGAGCTTTCCGTTTGAAGTCTAAGAGAGCAGGTATAAGATATATTATAACTGAGCAAAAAATCTTGTCTTGCTCGACGCACAACTCAAAATATTATCCAATACGTAAATAAATAAATTCCAAATCAAAATAATAGCATATTTATCGAAAAAGCTATTACAAAGTCCCTGAATGAAATTTTATGCACCGGAAAATCTTAAGAATGCACAGTGTATTTTATAATAAGTGGCATAAAGTCTTAATTTTTATGTAGCTTTTTGACTGGGTTCTACGAAAAACCATCCAATTAGAATGATACAGAAATATTTTTCCGACCTTGCACATGTATTGCAGTAAAGGCGTTTAAGTACACATACATACATATGTTGAAACTATAGATATCTGTGCCCAAATTAAGGCAAACTTTAAAAGAAAATATTTCCACAACTATGAACAATAAAGAAGTTTCTAACGAATATGTATGAAATTGAGATACTGTCAGTTATAAAACAATATATAATTTCTATCCATGTTTTCTCTTTAAATAAGATTTCATCCGCATGCCGTTTAAATTGAAAAAGAGTTAAGTCTAGCAGAACATAGCTAATGAGCTCCAATGCCCGCCAAAATAACACTTTTATATATTAATAAACCATAGTCCATATAACATTTTTTAAATATCCATATAGTATGAACAATTTTTCGTCAGAAACCTTAAGATATTCAACTTTTTAAAGCACACTTTTGGGATACATGTTTGTGTGTGTACTGTGTTCACATTTTATATTTCTTGTATTTTGAGTTTCATTCATATTTCATATGGACTTAAAACCATTAGATAAGTATCTTAAAAACATAAAAGCAAGAAGTTAATACGTGAAGTTGTTGTTAAATGAGTAGACATTTTCACCTGTTTTTTTTTACTTTTTCATAAAAAGTTACAAGTTGTAATGATTTGTAATTACACCTAAATTACAAAAATTATAATGATTTAAAAAATTTTGAAAACTTAAAGCTGTTATAAAGGCATAGGCCGCGGCATGTTATGGCTGGTTAAAAATAAATAATCAATTTGAGGCATTGCCATTCATTTTTTATGACTGTGGAAAGTAGTGAGTGTACTGTGGCAGTTACGCGCACCCATCACTTGCTTTCGCAAAGCAATTCGCTGGGTTGAATTGAATTGTCATTTTCAAACTTCTTGCTTAGGGGAACTGTCTTTTGTGCAAGTTTAAAATCTTGCGCTTTTTTGAAATTTGTAAAACTTCAATCGTAATTCATTATTTAATATGCGCCCCTTGCTACGAGCAGACACATTGACATTTTTTTTATCGTGGATTACTTTGAATTCTCGTCTTTATCTTTCGAACTATTTCTGGCGATTTTGTTGTTTTTGGATGTCCACCTCCATGGCGTATTTTAATTCTACCATTATCATTGTAAAGTGTTATGGTCTGATACCCGAACAAATAAATGTACTCATTATTAATTGCTGATGGCGATTTTCTAGCCAAATGCAAAGCAATAACACCCTTTTTAACCGCGTCATAAAAAGATACGCTTCCGTAGACTTATAAACAACATAGCGGACTGACGCTTGTCAGAAAATGAGAGCACTGTCGTTAGCCGTTTGGCACTTTCTGGTCTTCTGAAAGTGCCGCATTGCCCGATTCATAAAAGAACATACGAAAATAGACAGGCGCCAAAGTTCGGCTGTACCGAAGCTTATATACCAACCATCGTGGCTTTCATGCTAACGGGGCATTGTTCTTTGAACGAGCTTCTATTCAAAAGAGGTCTGGCTGAAAATAGAAGATTGGAAGCATACTCAGATATGGTGATATGGTGATATTAGGGACTTCATGTTGTCTTCAACAAGCTGACTGGCCGAGGCACGTCACTTTGCAAACAGATTGGTTGCAAGGCGTAGGAGCAAAAGAGAGCGGTGGGGATGGGTTAGTCAGGCGTATAGTTTTGGTTTTTGTTGCTGTTAGGAGGTAGGGGTAGTATTGCACAGATGCACTGCCATGTGATCTGTACTAGTACAGTGCATGTGAATGTGTGTTGACATGATACGCCCCCTTTTCTGTATGCGCTTGCATAGTACAAGGGTATGAAGCTCCGACCTGACAGGTAAATGTTTGTGCCCCGTACAAGCGTATTCGATGGGCGATCAGTTCCATGCGATGTATGAAGTAAGCGAAACTGAAGCAGCTTTGTCTGTGAAACACTGACCAGAGGGTTTTCTTTTCAAGTAGCAGGGGGATCAGGAGTCCCAAGAACAGTTTGGTCTTGCCTGATGGCGGTATAGAACCCCTTGTGGGAGCATAGGTTTTGCTGGTGACAACGCAAGAATTTGGAAAATACTGTTCATCGCCGATTAGGTTAAGGTGTCTAGATAGGTCTCACTCCCTACCGAGTGGAAGTTCATTTCATACCAATGACTTCAAAAGTACTCTGAGAAAGAAAACAAGCTCTGAGGAAATTGGACAAGGAATTTCTTTCTTATCTCAAAGGATTAGTGAGAAAGATTAGTCTGACTGTCGCAAATGCAAATAGAAACAGTCCCATGTGTGATGGCACACCGTGAGCAAGGCTTTCATAGCGAAATCCATGTTAAACTACCGCGGATTGGTACCAACCATCATGCATTACACTCCACAGCTTCATGGACGATGCATCAGTTAGTTTCAAGATAAATGATGATATCGAAAACATTATTTTCTCATGCATACTATATCCATATGAAACGTCCACCAATAAAAAAATGCATTGCAACATTTTTTTATCATCGGTAGTCACGTCCTAGTTAATACGGTGCCATCAGTTTTATCATATTTATAGTTTCTATCATATTTTCAATCAGCGATTAAAATTTCGAAAAATATAGAAAACATTTTATTTGTTACAGAGATGAGTTGCCCTTGCATGGACAAATTATTCCAATTGGGTTCATAGTCAGATAAATTAGCGTATATAAGTTGTGTCATTTTCATATGCAAATATGTTTATCTCAACCGATAAAAAGCGGCGGATGCTTACATTTGCTTGTTGCAAAAAAAAAAGTATTTCTAATCTTTGGTAGATAGAATAAAGCAAATAAGCCCATTTTTCGACTTTTACGTAACGATTAAACATATATAAATCGGGGAACATAGGAGCTTTTTTGCACTTTTGAAGGCGAAATCCAGCCTTTTTTTCGTATTTTAACACTTTGATTTCATAATCGCTTCCTGAAAATGCCATTATTAGCACTAGGCAACGATTCCTAATTGAACGGGAGGCTCTTACATTAAATGCTGTAAAGTGTTTAATATAAATATAGAAATGAATGCCGCTAAGGAGGGTAAGACAGATGGGCGTACCGAGTTTGTACCATTAACTATAATGACACGAATATTAAAGGCACTTATATTTGAAATTAACAATGAGAAACCAAAATTGGGTCAAATAAGGTGACTGACTAGATGTTCACACTACGGGAAATTCTGGAAAAGACCCAGGAAGAACAGGTCTACACATGTTTTTTTATTCACTATAAAGTTGCCTTCAATAGTCTTATACGAAAAAGGCTGTATGCGGCCATGGCTGAGGTCGTATGATGACGCTAGCTGAAACGTCAGTAAAAGTAGGCAAACAAATTTGTGAGCCCTCTTTAATATGTGGGCCTGTTGGTAAATAAGAAGAAAATAAAGTTATTTATTTCGACGAGCAAAGGCTCGTTTGGAACACTGTGTGAACCTTGACAACTATAACCTTGGCTCTGCTGTAAATAAAACTAATGATATCAGCATGGACATTAAGACAAGAGTATTGCTTGCGAACAAATGTAATTTTCCTAGACTAAGCAAACGATTTAATGCCAAAGCTCTCTCTCATTAAACAAAAATCTAATTATACCAGACATTAGTGCATGACACGAGCGGATCAATCCATGCTGAAAGCCTTCGATAGAAAAAATGCAACGAACAATATATGGGCATACTATCATTAAGGGAGAATATTGGCGTCGCACGAACCATGAGTTGTAGTAGGTATATACCGGCATTGACGTAGTCAAGCGTATCAATGTTGTATCATGTTGTGCGGATGAACCCAGGGTGACCAAACCTCCGTTAGAAGAGTCAGGCTTTTGAAGTACGCTTAAAACACGGTGTGACGAATTGAAATAGAGGTTCAGAAGGCCGAAAACCATCTTAAATGATTTTTAAGATTTTTTGTTATTTGTTTGCTTAAATTGAAATAAATAAAAATTAGCTGGACAAGCCTTTCTAAAGAAACACATTTACTTGATCTGATCTAACTATGTCCAACAAATAAACGCACAAATAGTGATTCAGTTGTTTATTTAAATTCTCTCTATATTGAGCCTATCACGTACCTCAAACGAAATTTCATGACGTTCGGGATTGCTATTACAGGAATGTTTGTGCGCAAAACGTAAAGTTCCGGCTTTTATTTTCCATGAGAATTATGGTTTTAATAGGCATTACTTATTGATATGTTCACTGTTTTACAAATAATATAATTTAATTTATTTATTCAGGATTGTAATTTTAAGCCTTAAGGCCAATTTGGTTAAATTACAATATTACAATGTATCTTCTCCATAATTCAATAACAAATGCATTATACAACTTTACAATACTAATATTATAAAAAGTTAATGTATCTTAGTACCTGAAAAATATGATTTACAATATGCCGATCTACTTCACTTATTATGATTTTTCACTACATATGTTTCTCGTCCTAAAATACGGAATTATAACTTTAATTGGAATTAGAACTACTCCATAATATAACGCAAAATTTAATAACAGATTAAATGGTAAAAATTAGTAACTACAAGTAATTTTTCCAAGATTTACTTAACTAAGTAATTGAGATGCTATACAAGTAATGGCTCAAAAAAAAGGAAGGAAAAATAACAAGTTTAGCGATAATCATTTCCCCGTTCAGAATGAAAAGAAAGATGGACATCTGACGGCAATATCAAAGAAAAAAAGGGTCAATCGGATAATAGAATATAGATGAGGAATATCATTGAAATACGCAAGAAGTCTCTTCTTCTAAGTGTTTTGGGGTGAAGAAAACATTTTTAATGTGTTTGGAAGTTTGTTTAACTGCCTGGCTACTCTTACTTGAAAAGATCTGCTCATATAATATTTTGTGTCATGAATAATCAATTGATTAGTGCGAATTGATGGAGTAAATTTAAATAATTCTGCAAGAAACAGCGGTGATTGATATTTAATAGTATTATAAAACAAAAGCAACGAACGAATAACTACAAAATTAACAAAAGAATAACGTAGAAATTGTATCACAAACGGAGCACAATTCGACGAAGACAGAACAGATAACGTTTAGCACGATTGAAGGACAACTGGATTTTCGTTATATTGCTTTTAACTGTACCGGCATATATTTCGATACAGTAATTTATGTGCGGCATTATTAAACCATGTACTAGTTTTCGTTTAACATGAAGCGGAATTATTAAATCGGAGTTATATAACCGCCGAAGGGTCAGATTCACGCGCGAAACTACTCTATCAAAAAAATAGTATAAAATACCTAAAATTAGGATACTTACAATACAAGTCTCGAAAAATATTTTTGGAGCAGAGATATGTTCACAGTACATTCACCGCTGTTGCATTATATATGTACTGTCACTTTACTACTGTCACATACGTTGAGCTAATATCAGATAATCACATAAATAAGTTTGACAATTTTTGTTTTCTTCATAGACCTCAGAAGCGGACATACTTATTATATTAGACCGCCGATTATACACACAGTCTTACATGCATTGACGAAAGTTTATTGTTGGGAAAAACAATGGGATTTACTTGGTTAAACGCAGGTAAATGTCATAAAAATGTGTGCATAGACTCTTATGAAAGCGACGGGAAACGCAAGTAACGGCTAGCCTGCAGCGACATAAGTAAAAAACGCTACTTGCACCGTTTCTACAGCGTTTTTGTCAATTATCTCATGTTATTCATTTTGCCAAAAGTGGAAGAACAAAAGACCAAACAAACGCAATTTAATGAAGGAAATCTAAACTTTGAATAAAAAGGTATTTATAAGAAAAAAAAATAAAAGTAATAATAATAATAAAATTACAAATAAAAGTTCAAAACTTATGAAAATTAAGATTTTTTTATACCATTTTTAACGTTTAACGAGAAGGGCTAGCGACAAAAAAACGCTTTAGGGTAAAAATAAACTTTTGTCGTACAGAAAAGCGATTTTTGAATTGAAGCGTTTTGCCGTGTCCCGCTGGTATAAACAGGCCTTTACTAAACCATTTTAATACCAATTTGAATACAATCTTCCATTTCTACCAAACCTTAATATGTATAGCATGTATATGTAGTTTTGACGTAGCTTATATATACAACTACTACCAAAATCAGTTAAGAATTCTGGTCCAGGTTATATATTCGAAAATCATAATTGCTACAAATTTTCAGCCATATATACTCGTATATTTACTATTACCTTCTTATAATGGCACATAAATTTGATAAATGTAATTAAATAATCCTAAACTTATAGCAAAATCGAAACTTATATTGCTGGTATGCTTTTTTTTATATATGATAGTTTTCCCGACGGCTCATAACTTTTTTAGAGATTGGCCCGGAGATTTGATACATAGCATATTAGGATCATCGAGCATAAAGTACGAGTATGTATTCTGAAAAGTATAAAATCCCTCTGGTCAGAAAAATGGAATAAACGTTTTTTGGCTAAGAAATCTTTGTAAATTGTGCTTTAAATTTGCAAAATCTACAAAAATGTACAACTTAAATTCCAAATTCGTTTGTCTACATAATTTACCCATTTTTCCGCTGCTATTGGAAAAAATATAATGCTGATTTAACATATCAGCCATTTTAGATCGGCGAATTGAATATCTTATAGGTTAACAGTCGCTTTATGCGTATTTTGGCAGGTGTGATGAACTTGTTCTTTTCTTACCCAAGAATACTTTTATTTTGTGAATATATTACTTCTGTGCTGAATTCAGTTGTATACTAATATTTATTTCTGTACTGAATTCAATTGCATATATTTTGTCGTTTTCCATGTACTGATGGATTACAAATGCGAATTGATTCCTACATTCCTAATTATTTTAGGAGTTCACAAGGCTACCAATAATTGTCGCTGGTTTTCTGGTGATTGATTAACCAATTATTTGATTAATTGTTTAACATGAAAAGATAAAATTAAAAGCGAAACAAACAATAAAATACATTTGAATACGAAGGAAGCAAAGTTTGAGAGTATACTTGCATTGTTATCAATACGGAGGTTGGTTGAAAAAATATTGACCTTGACCAGAAAGAACACAAACAATATCATTGCTATCTATGTTCGCTTTGAAAATATACTCGTGCATAGTTTTAATTGTAATGTGAATACAGATACGACCCCCGCATGGCAGCCGCAAATATTGATGCGACTGCGATATAACCAGCGTACCACATTGCGATACGTCTTATTCTGTCCTCACCCGAAGGAATGAAGATATATATTTGAGATCTCTTGAAAAACGACTTAAGTAGAGTTAGAACAAGGTCGAGTTTATTCGTTGTTATTATTATACTGGTTCTAATGCATATTTTCATTCAGTTTTCATTCTAAAATTCGATGTAGTTCACAATTTACGACAATTTCTTGAAACTAATAATATCTCTAATTATTGATACTAGTAAGAATACTTTCTTTTATTAATATTATATATTATATTAATAAATTAATATTGAAACACATGTTGTGGTTTAAGTGCGATTTTAAAATTCCGTATATTTCGAAAGTTATAACAGCTTCCCGAAACGAAACATTCGTAGTTAAGTCGTCTTACCTTGTAAGCACAAATATTATTTGCTGCGGCAAAAATATATCACCCAGATGAAAGCGTTTAAAACGCCACGTGTCTTTTGAACAAAAGTGTGACAAATACTTTTAAGTCGATTGAGTGATGTCCGATTATCTGGCTGTAACCAAACAAAACTTTGTTTTTGTAATTCGTAGTTAGTAAGCTGTAATAGCTTTGGTTTTTGTCTACTATTTTAGTTTATAATTTTCTGTAAAATTTGAGAAAACTGTACTAAGTAACCACTTCCCTACTGGTACCTCCCATAAAAACAAGTTATTTAACCCACTTATTCTTAGGCTCATAACTTTGAAGCAAATGTACCGAATTCATTTTGGCACAAGTCATGCACTAAGCTCTGGTAATGCAAATGGAAGCACTACCTTACTTACCCCTTCTGATACTTCCTATACGAATTGACTGATTTATAGAAATTTAATTTTCCATTGTAATCCTATCTATGACCAACTTTAGCGAGATGTTTACTGCACACGGCTATCATTCACATACAGCCACCTATCATTATTTAAGTAACGGCAACCTCGATGTGTTCGACGTATAACGACAAGTCTTGTAAATACTTTTTCTCAAAATGTGACGTTCGAAATTATCGAAATTTAAACTTTCCGCTTTAATCTCTCACCCGTGGATTATGCACATTTAATACTCTTGTAAGCTTCCGAATTGCAAGGTTCGGATTGTTATGAATAGACTGATTAATTCCCTCCGCGTCTTCTGCAGTTCTTTATGACACTGGTCGCCCAGATTTGCTTTTTCCAGTGTTGTACCGCTGTTTTAAAAAATGTTGACAATTTTCGAGCAACGCTTGGCTCATTAGTGAGCTAAACATACATAAACTTTGTCTTGAAACAATTTTATTGGTTCAGTTTAATGTTTTTCTTTCCCTCAGCAGAGTCTACATTTTACTTTAATGATTTTGGAAAATTATTATTACGTGGATCCATCATAGCACTCCACTGACAAAACAGCAGTCGAAGGTTACCGACACCAAAGAACGCCGTGCTTATTGATTCAAGAAAAAAGATCTCATTTGACCAACAATAAAAGAGTTTGAATTTCGCTATATTTGTTCCACCGATTACTTCAATAGTTGCCGTCGATGCTGTAAAGGCTTGATTGTTATAAAAAGTATTCTCAAAAGTACGTTTTAACAAATTGAAGGCTTAGTTAAGGGCAGCTCTCAAAATATGTTAACGTACAAACTTATTCTGAACGGAAAGTTATATTTTGCAAATTTGTTTACATTCAGTTTTTAATAGATTAAAAGTGTTTGAGATCAGCTGCTAAACTTTAAGTAATAAGCTTTACATCTCCTCTCCATAACACCGCAAATATCTCTCTGATTCACAACAGGTTAATTAAATGACGCTAATTTACGTCACTACTAATGTAGTTCAATAACATTCCGTGAGATATGATTTTTTTGATAACGTCTCATTAGCGGACGTGAGAACCCACTGCAGTAAATAATAATTTTTCTGATTAGTTAACCCAAGTAAGGGGAGTAAACAAGTCATAATAACTCATAAGGTGGTGCTATAACCCACAAAACCACCTGACTATAATTTCATGTACTCATATATGGTCAAACACGCTCTCATGTCGATCATTGTTTTGGCACAAAAATAGGCGATATGAAGACATGAATAAATAAAGTGCGCAGCTAATATTATCGTTTCGCTCGCGATTTGAAATCGAATTTTGAATACTTCATTATCTTTAAGTGAGATATAGTCCTTCTTAGTTGACTTAGAAGTTTTCAGTAGATCAAGTTGTAAGAAGCTTTTACTCAATTTGGATAGCTCCGTCAATAACATTCACGGAGTGAAAACTTGTATATTGATTATAACAGAGTGCGACTAGAGTGTGACGAAAACATGTGAATTTATTTAAAAAGTACAATTTTATCGGTTTGGAGAAACCTATGAAACCAATTTAAAAGAGAAAACAAAGAAAACTCTTCAGACTTTATATACTTAAGTAAGCTAGTTTGCTAAAATACAAGAAAATACCAAAACCTGCTGATTTCTTCATTTCCAGGATATAGGATATTGTGCACGGCTAAAGCACCGTAGGACAACCAAATTCACTACAGGCTATAGCTAATGCCATATATTTTTCATCAAGTATTTCAGAACATTTTCAGAATACCAATTTCTTTAAGTTCAATTGGTGTACCCTCCTGTTCACAATTTTTCCCACCGTGCCTAAACGAAGAATCTCCCTCAGCCAAACTAATACCAGAACATTGGCATCTTAAAGGACTTTTAAAAATTTGAATCCTTATTTTTCAGACGAATTTCAGAACGCCAAATTTTTCAGTTCAGTTCAGTAATGGTTCTAATGTACAGTTTGTGCCATGAAATGTTTTTGAGTTTTATTAGATGATAAGCTGCGCTTTGAGAAGCACATTAATCACGTTGTTTTAAGGGTTAACTATGCATTGAGGCATTTATACACAACCTCTGTATGTGAAAAAGCAACTGGTTCATGCCCTAGTTATGCCAAGTATTATGTACTGCTCAGAAATATACTCTGCTACTAGTCAAAAATATATGAAACTCCTGTTCGCTACATCTTTTCCCTCGGGAGACGTGTACATATAACATCGTTTGTGATTAAATTTCTGGGATGTTCATTTCCTGCATTTATCGATGTACGATGAATATGTTCTAACCAATGTCCGCGATTCCTATATGAAACTTTTAAATTTTGTCATTCCGTTCGTAGAAGGCAATTGCTTGCCCCCAAACTTTGCCATCTTGCACCACGATCTTTTAATGTAGAGTAGCTCGTAGCTATAATGCATAGCCAAATAAGCTTACAAATTTAAATGTATCGTACGCAATATTTCGTAATGGGCTTATGTATCATATGCAATTGACATAGGTGACTATTCTTTTACATCTTAATGCTTGTATTTAAGAGTGATATTTGTTAATTATGATTTTATGATTTTATGTGATCAATTTTTATTTCATATACATTTTCACATTTACTTTGGAGTAGTATTTATTTCAATTTATGCACATTGCGATTTACTGCCCAGTTTGGAACTGTAAAATTGTTAACTTGTTAAAAAAAAAGACTTACTATTTGGGCTGGCCTATATATATATATATATATATATCATTCAATATTTATTTTTTTCTCATTAGTTTTATTTCCTCCATTTCGCTTGTTTTTAGTGCACTTTAATTGGGGCGTAATAAGTAAATAGTTACCAGATAATTTTATGTTATATTCTAAGTTATATTTTGTTTTTGTTTTAATATTGGCCAAAAGGCTTTAAATTACAAGACTGTTTAATAAATGAAATGAAAGAGGCAACAACAGACATTTATTCTTATAAAGTTGAAGATTTTGAAGAACTTTCTTTAGAAATAGTGCGTATACTTTGGAGTTAAGTTTTAAAAATTAACGCCTTGTAGCTACACACATTTACTGATACTATTACCTATGTTGGCATTGCTGAAAAAAATTATATATTTTACAAAGCAAAACCAATAAATTTGGGTGATTTAAAGCAACGTGTTTGAAGAATAATTGGGCCAATTCCCGCTTCAACAGGTGGTAGTGAATAACGATGTCACACATGCACCACGGAGGATGAAGATAATTTAGACTCAATTAATTTTAAAAGCCGTTAAAAATACTTCGTAAAATGTATTACTTTTCAAATGAACAAAAAAAAAAAAAGAAATAATTCATATAAATTAGAAGCAAGTTATTTGACTTCTTTAATGTAACAGTGTTCATTAGCCACCTTGTCGGAGTCAAGTCAAATCAAATGAATAAGTTAAGTAAGTAAGAGATGATCGGACTGACTTTGTTTAATTTTGTTATAAATTTCTTCAAAAAATTTAAGAAAATGCTATAAACGTTGTGTGTTAGGAAAAAATCAATATTAATTAAATGTCACTTAAGAGACTCGCAAGCCAATTTACACAAAAACCAGTAAAGAAATTTCAGTCAGGTGAACTGACATAAATGTACGTTCACCCAATATCTTTTTGCATTCGCACGAAAGTGTGAGGGCGTCAGAAGAGGCGTGGAAAAAATGTAATGTTCTAATCCAAAAAATACCCTGTATTAAATCTCAGTAAAAGAAAGTAAATCATTACTGTCTGAAGTTCAGCTCTTACAAATTATATGGGAACTATTTATTACAGCTAAATCATCCAAATAGCAAGCATGATGCCATAAGGGTGCGTAGCGATGCCCTGGCACGTGTTTAAGTATACTGAATTTAATACAATTTCTTGGAAAAATTCATCTAAGAATATGTGGATTATATTAAGTAATTTATATGGGAGCAGGTCATTCGTTCGTTCTTTTCGAATTTTGCCGTAATTATAACATAATACAAAATTTTTCAAAATTTTCCAACCATTTGAAAGGGAGACGTGAATTTCGGGAAATCAGCCAATATGTATGGGAGTTACCAGAGGGGAATTACAATGCAATCCTTTCGTATTATCAGACCAAATATAAAAACAGCCGCCTAACAAATATTGCAAAATATAATCGAACTGTGTCAAAAACTATGAATTTCTCTTTTTTTATAACCAAATCGAATTTACGTAAAAAATATAGGTTAATACGACTCCTTTTCAGCTGAATTCGTATATGTACAAATTTTACAAAAACTGGAATTTTTGCAAGCAAAAAATCAAATCTTCCGCAAGGTTCTCCTTTATAGGGGCTGTATAAAGACCAATATTGTCCAATTGATCTAAATAAAATTCTTACGCAAAATGTGATAAAATTTCAAAGAAAATTTCAGCCCGCATGATCGATGCTAGCCATTTATATAAACGCATGTTGCGGTATCGACCATTTTCATTAGGATTCATTCATGCTTTCATTAGGATTCATGCCAAAATTTGCAAATATCGATCGATTAACAGAGCCCCTTCCATACACATGGCATATTTAACCCACATATTCTGACCTCCATATTTTCCAAGCAGTTTTATGTCAAATTCAAATTTGGCCCAGTTCTACATCGTTTATTCGGTTGCACTTAATTCTGCCAAATTTGATTCATGTTAAGTGTTCGCCAAATTTGGGTTGGATGACAACATCTGGTACCTCTACAAATTGGCCTAAATTTCTCAAATTCGGCCTAAATTTTTATCCCTTATATTAATTTATAACACTGGGAAAAACTAGAAAACCCCAATCTTTTCTGGTATCTCTCACGCAAATGATCGATTTAGCTTATATGTAATTAGGTTCATATCTCTCAATTAGTTGTTCTGAATTCAGTTATATTTAGCGCACTTGAGAATGAAAATATTCTGGTACCCCACTTACAAATTGGCGGATTATCTGAAATTTGGTATATTTCTTGAATTTAAAATTAACAGTCTGTAGCAGCCAGTTTATAGTAGATCCATAAATAGGCTTATGATGCTGACTAAATTTAGAGAAAAATCAACCAAGTGACCGCTTCTTTTGTGGTACCTCCCATACAAATAGCCAAGTTAATCCGTTTGTTGTTACCTTAATATATATCAAGTAGTAGTACTGAATTCAGACAAATTTGACACACATATGCTTAGTTTTGAGATTGAAATGGGGCTGCATTGCCACGTCGTTTAAGCTTTTGTCAAATGCTTTGCATTATAATAATTTATGAAATTGGAAAAATTGGTTATAGGTTCTGTTACTTCCCACATAAATACATATCCATATCTTTCATTCAATTGCATTAAATTCAATATAGTTTAGCAAGCATTGGGCTGTAATCTCATCAGGCTTTAGTAATCTTAGTTTTGCAGATAAAAATTAACTTCGCATTGCCGCACCCCCTAGTATATCAACAATACACGTGGTTGGAAGGCTCAGAAAGTTATAATTATACTTCTTTTATTGTACTTTAATTAAAGTCATTTTTTGACAAAATCATTGTCGTTTTTTGATAAGATCGTTGCAATTTACGGCGCCCATCTCGCACCCAGCACACTTTTACACCAACGCAAAACAGCATCGGATGAATTTATTTGTAAGTCACCTGGCTGAAATTTCCTTACTGGTTTTTGGGTGAATACTATGTAGCCTGCACAACATGTGTTGTAGGTAATAACAAAATATAGGATCCTAAATTTGCTAGATGGGGATCATAAGACGCCACGAAAGTAAAATTGCAATGCGAAGTACAGATGGAATTCAGTTCTTAAATCTCATTCCGATATGTATTTAATTAATTCTATCGCATACTATTATATACGAGTATACACTCATAAATTGTGTACCTCGTCGGTTATTATCTAGACGGGTCATTTTTGCGACCCCGAATTTGATGTCATTTTATTAACCTTTCTAGTTCAATATTCAAAGAAGTGAAGTAGGCTACATTTTCTCCACGACAAACAGCACATATGTATGTGTATCCCTGCGTATCCCCATCTGCGTGGATGAATAGCCGATATCGTAAACATTCAATGAGACACTAAATAATTTCTCAAATCCCACACTGTGCGTCTTTTGACGAACACTTCACTTCACTACAAATATAATATTCTTTCTATATCCATTCCGTTGGCTTCATATCATATCGCTTCTAAAGCAAATCGTTTACACGATTCTCCCCACTCTGCAATTGTGAGATTCACCCTCGTTGTGCTGAAATTCGTATCAGCGTTTTATTTCCACTCGGAAAACATCCAAATATAATAAATATTTTCCCCCGAAGAGACACTTCGCTCGGTATTTCGGTATTCACATTTTTCTTTCTTGTATTTTTTGTTTTTTTTTGTTTTTATATTTGGCAAACAAGACGTCACATTTATTTTCACGATGGTGAATTTGGGTGTTTTTCTTCGTGGTATTTTTTGAATTTTCAAAAATTTTTAACTTTGAAGCAATGTCATTCACTCATTTTCATTCCTGAACCGTTAAATATATGCGCTACTGCTAGAGCCGACATTCGGTCCGCCTATATACGTTTTTGTTTTCAACATTTTTATTATTATTTTCATTTTGAACAGAAAAAAAAATTATCACACAGTGTTTGTGTCGTTTCGCCGAAAGAGGGAAACATTTTCAAAAACAAATAGAAAAACAAACTACATTTCGGACATACATATGGACAGACTGACGGACGGACGGTGAGACATATGTATTACATACATACATATGAATAGAGATTCTCATTTTTCTGAAAAAGAAAAACCTGGACACCACCAGCAAATCGTTAAAAATAGAAATTTTCAAATTGATGTGAAGAAATTTAGACAGAGTCGGGGGCACCATAACGACGAAGACGGCAGGCGGCCTTCCGTAAGGAATAGTGGCCTGATTGCACTTGTAGTTGCATATATTTAGGGGAGGGGGTTTCTCGATAACGATCCTTGAAAAAAAATGATTAATACAACTGATGGCCATTTGCTGTTCTCACATTTACCCGGGGTGGCCTAATGCCACCGGTACCACCACCACCTCTTCTTACATGCTATCATCATCCTTGGTACAGGTACACACAACAAACACTCACTCACTCACTTCACTTTTTATTCCTTGGTGATTTTCCTCCTTTTTTCTTTTGGAATTAATTTTTCAGATTATTTAGTAAAACATTTGGCATTCCGTTGTTCTGTGGCGTATTATTTCCAAAAATGGAGGTTTATAAACACTGTGCAGCAGTGAATGAATGGGCACTGTGCCAAAAAATTTCTTATTATTTTTAATTTTTTTGCGAAACTCGGTATCTACAAGATTTTTTTCGGGCACTACATCCAATTGTGAGGTCAAATATTTGAAATTCAATAAGGTCGGTCGGTTTGTCGGTCGCTCGCTCGCTCGCTCGGTCTACCACCACAACTCCTTGGGAGAGTATGGCAAGAGCGACGGACAGACTCACAGACGGGCGAACAAATGGTGTAGAATATTACTTATTTTATTCTTATTTTTATTTATTATTATTATTATTACTTTTATTTTGTTGCACTATATTTTCCGTCTTTCCTCTTCGCCAGAAACTTCACAACAGTTTTGTGTTGGTTGGTTTTTCCTTTTGTATTTTTGTTATTTTCTTCTTTTTTGCTCGCTTTTTCGGTAGATTTTAACGAACTCTGCTTAGCAAAAGGTGTATTTTCTTTCGCGTTTTTAGTTTATTTCACTCTTTGCTTTACTATTAACTTCTCCTATTTTTAGAATCTTTCCAACACACAAAATTTCATGCAGATACGATACAGCGAGCGAATCAGCTGATTTCAGCCACCGTATTGTACGACGAGCAGTACACAAACATCGCCACCAATACCGCTAGCAACAGCACCAGCACCGGGAGCACCAGCACTAGCAGCGAGAGTAGTATCCACTCAGAAGCGGTCTCGCACCACCACACACAGGCTCACACTGCGCAAGTGCCATCAATGTCGGTTGAGTACGAATACTGAGGCACCCTTCAAAGTATTGCGATTAAACGGCGTTAACTTTTATGGAAATGGCTAAATTTTAGTCTAAGAGATCAAGTCTCCAAGTTCAAAGTCCATTAGATCCACACTTATAACAACGATTAGGTTTCCCATGTCCGTTACATTCAAAAATAAAATGATCAGGCTTTGTTGGGTAAATAAGAACATACTCGTACGACGAAAGATGTGAAGGAACCCTACGAAATATTAATTTATTCATTCATTTAAATGGAAAAAAAAATTGGGAAAATATTTGAATTTCTTGGAATCCCAGGAATATCCGGAAAATTTGAATATTATATATGCGGAAATGCTCTTTTTATCGAATTTTGTATACCAATCAAATCAAATGAATGGTATAAAATGTACTTTTTGTGATAGAATTGAGAATTAAATGGGACAATTTTTGGCAAATACTAGGAATTTGCGATTAATCGATTAGTCTAAGTTATTAATTAGTCCATATTTCGGTTAACCAGTTAATTGATTGAACAGAAATCATAATTATTCCGAATTATGATCAATTAAATAATTTGAATTTGGCTTAACGGAATTTGAGTCTTTTATTCAAAATTCAAATGTTTTGTATATGGGTGGAAGAAGGAACAGCTTTTTAATGTGCAAAAAAAGTTGTAGTGAAATGAAATGAAATATGGAATATTTAATCCATGAATTATGAATAACCAAAATAAAGATTAATTAATATTTTCTGAGGTGCAAATTGGCATTTCGTATAAATGTACCGGGTTATCTATTTTTCGGTTTCAAAAGTATAGTTAAATGAGACACACATAAAGCTATGATTTCGATAAAACTTTTATTTCGTAATAATGCTTGGACCTTGTCTATAACTTGACGGATGTTAGTTTTCAAATGTTCCAACGTTTGGGGATTATCTGCGTAAACACGATTTTCGCCTTACCCCACAAAAAAAGTCTAATGGAGTCAAATCGCATAATCATGGTGGCCAATTGACGTCGCCAAAACGTTTTCTGGAAACCTCTGTGGCACGTGTCACTGTCTTGTTGAAGCCACATATCGTCCAGTTCATAGTCTTCAATTACATTCTAAAAAAGTCAGTTATCATACGGCCATAGCGCTCCAAATTGGAATTCGGAAAATCCGCCATACTTTTACTGACAGAAGCGATATTTTCGGCAGTACGTACATTGCGGTGATGCTCAGGCCTGACCACATCTGTAACTCTTCCAGTCTCTTCAAATTCCTTTATAATGTTGCCAATTCCTTGTGCAGTAGACCGTTATTGACGACCATAATCACTCCGCAATGCACGAAAAGTGTCCACGTTTGAATCACCACTTTTGTAGTAAGTTTTAACTATTTTCATGCGTATTCAGTTGTTAAATGGTTCATGTTCGTAAGTAGCAAACATTTCACTAAATAAATAACACTTCAGATGACAGATAACAGCTGACAGCCTTGCCAGACAAACCGTTTTGAATCCACTAAATGGATAACCCTGTAGAATTCAAAAATTTGTTAATAAAAAATAAATTGAAATTAATAGAAAATAAGTTTCTGAAATATATTTGTACATTTTTTAAATATTTGTATTATTCAATTTGAAATTCAAATTTATATTGGGTTATTCGAAAAGTAGTCTCGAACTTCATTGTATTTTTTCACAGTCAACTTCTTACCTATGCGGTAGTTGTTTCTGGTGGTATCCTATCAAATATAAAAAGTGAAAAGCAGCACTTACGGTATATTTGGGTGCTAAAATTTATATGTTGAAGATGCACCAAGTTCTGACAGGTCAGTTGAAACTGATAAAGACGTCAAGGACATTAAATAAAAGCACTGTCAAATTCAATTTATCAAATTCGACCGGATTCAATAATATATTTATTCACGTTTATGTTAGAAAACGTGTTTAATTTTCATATAAAAGGAAAGGAAAGGAAATTACTTGCAGAACTCGATATTTCAAAACAATTTAAAAGAATTTCATTTACAATATCAGATAACATATACCTATATAGCTTTCGAAATCATAAAGAATAAAAGAAACAACATTTCACACAATCTTTGAGCCAACTGAAAAGGGTGATGAAGTGCTTAATAGAATTTTGGTTCACTTGGGTCTTCAAAAGTGAAAGAACCCCGTTGATTAGCATATTTAAATCATATTTTTGGAATCAGCAACAGAACTAAATATAAGCGGTATTACGACATTTTATAAAAAATTAAAATATGTTTGAAATATTATAAAGAGACACTAAAAGCGACATTATATGAAAATTATGAATTGTGAGACATTATTTTCCGGAATTTGGCATTAGAAAGTTAGGGAATCCAGCTACGGGAAAGTACTCGTATATTTTTCCAGCTACAGGAAGTGTTATAAACACACTTCATATAATAAAGTGTTCAAAAGACATATATCAAATATTATGTTCACAATGGTCTTTCAAAAAAATAATCGCAACTGTTCCTTTCATTTAATACGGAACGTCTCTAAACAAATAATTAACAAACAAAAATCAGGCTATACAAAGTATACGATTTTGTGATGTGTGATATTTACGTTACAAACAAAAGTCCTTCAAAAACCGATTCCAAAATTGAGAACAATATCTAAGAGTCATATCGCTGCCTCGAACACAATGTTGGAGGCCCCGCTTGCGAACTCAATTAATTTACAGTATATTTTTGATGCTTCAGTTTCTACCTCTCTGCTTAACAGAAGAACATATGCATTGCCCGCAAGGCACTGATGTATATACGGCTTCCCATGGGAAATAACCCGACGGATGTCAATTCGCACCACTCCCCACGTGTTTATACCCGGTTACCACGCTTAGTACTCGAAAGATTGATTGTTCGATGGACTGTATACCTGTATGTTTCGTGTTTAACTCACACGCGATCTTTTTTCAACTGGTTTTTCCACTTGTAAACATTTCCTCCTGACAAAGTTGGTTTCCGAATTTCCAATGCAACATTGCAAGTGTTTGCGCATCAGAAATTTCATTTCGTAAACAACATTTAATGCAACTTCTTTGCTCAACAAATTCACGCATTGTAAAAATCGCCGAAATCACTTTTTGCGTCATACATAATCGAACGTAGCTCATACATTAACAGCATTTATCGTGTGAAATTTGGCACAGATGCCTATCACAGCGCTACCAGCATAGGAAAAAGTGCTTCTGCGATTTGACATGCACGTGTAATTTAAGCTGGAAACTCGTCTTACTTTTTAAACACGGTAGTATTTTTATTTCTCTCAAAAAGAAGGGAAGAGAGGGTTTCATTTCATATTGCTGTCCACAAATCATTTGTACCAAGCTTATGGTTCGAACGCAGTTGTAAGCCGCCAAACAGTGCGACGAAAAGAACTTTTCACGATTGGAATGCTCTCATTTTTGTGACAAATTTGATATTTGTAATGAATTCGGAACCTTGAAAAAAACTACATTACACGGCAAAATACAATGATTTATCATAAAGAAATTGTATACTTTGATTGCGATTCGTTTCTCAGTCAGGAAATACTTTTCAAATTATTCCAGAAAGACTTTAGAGCTGCAGCAAGTGAAATATGTGTATGTGCTGCCCAAAGCTACGCATGTTTTGCAGTTTAAAGGTATTTGTTAAAAATTATTTCTTACACAAAATTGGGTTAATACAGCTGTAAAATGTAATGTAGCTGTAAAAATACTCTATTGCCATGTATGCCAATGCAGCTATTTCTGTAAGGTATTCCAGATATCTTCACCCAAAATCATTTCTGCCAAAGCGATTAATTTGAACGCGCGGTAACCTAATGGGCGTGACAGTGTACTGCATTCCTGTTTGCAGAACGAAGTTTACTAAAATTCTAATGTGTGATTAATTATACTGAATTTAGAGCAATTGAATGGAAGATAAAAATCCGCGAATATATGGATTAAATTAAGTAATTTGTACGAGAGCGACCACAGTGGGTGCGGTTATCCGGTTGATTTTCTTCACATTTTATTATGCCTTATAATACACTTGACAAAAATGTAGGTAATTGCAGTCTACAAATTAGATACTACAGAGAAAAAGAATTAATTTCGATAACTCAATAAATTTGTACGGGAAGTACCAGCAGCGTGTTTTAATGCCGCCCATTTTCAATCTAAAAACTAAGTTTATAAGCGCATAATTCATGCCAATGTGTGCTTGGTAGGTATGCACTAGATAACATGGATTAACACGGTTATTTTTGTGGAAAATTCAACACGGAGCATGGTTACTTGGACGATTTTTTTGTCATGTTTTACCAAGCAACCTATTAATTAAGAGCTAAGAGAAAAACTGAATTTCGGAAAATCGGTCAATTTGTATGGAAGTTACTAGAATGAGTGGATCTATATAACAAACTTATAGTCGCTAACTAGTATCTGGCAAGATATAAATCTTTGCAAAGTATTAAGCACTTTCAAAAAGGTTTGCGACAATTATCCCATCTGCTACGCAGACGAAGGAGCTTCGCTAAATCAACTTAAACGCCATGGTACTCATTTGATCAAACTATACTTGGTGCATTAAACGGTTCTTTCTGAATGTTACATCTTCGCCATATCAAACGATATACTATGCCATCATTCCTCCGACTGAAGATACATATAATGAAAAGGAAAAATGCAGTCAGTAAACATAAAACAATTTGTTAAAAATTTGTCTATTATTTCAGTTTCCTTTTAAATCGTCGTGGGTAAGCCAAAAAAATGCTTTTATATAGATCTGGATACCTGATACGATTTAAAAAACCTGATCATTAAAATCAGGATTGTAATTTTAAGCCTTAAGGCCGATTTGGTTAAATTACAATATTACAACATATCTTCTCCATCATTCAATAACAAAAGCATTATACAACTTTGCGTTACTAATGTTATAAAAAAAGTTTGTGTATCTTAATACAAGAAAAATATGATTTACAATCTGACGGTCTACTTCACTTATTAGAATTTTTCACTTTGTATGTTATTTGCCCTAGAATACGCATTTATAACTTTAACTGGAATTTACAGCTACTCCATATATACTCCATATAACGGAAAATTTAATAACAGATTAAATGGTAAAAATGAGTAACTCCAAGGAAGTAAGGAAGTAAGTAAGGAGTTCACAACAGAGGAGACTTACGTACATCAATGTAATAGAATATCCTTAGCTTAGCAAAACGAAAAATTTGGCAGCATCGTAAACATGCATTATTTGTTGGACTCGAAAATATCGCCAAAACACCATATTAAACTGTAGGAATGGCACTAAAGAAGCAAAAGAAAAGTGTTGATTGGTGTTTGATTGAAATGATTTCCTACATGCGGCAATGATCCAACTGGTCGCACACACTACAATACACTTACAACTCCTACAAATTATCGTACTCCTACAAATTACTAATCCCGTTGAAACGGACCCAAAACTGCATCCATAAAAAATCCTATCAAATATACACAAATGTGTTTTCACATTACATCATCATCATACAATCTAACCGTCACAAACTGAAAGATATATTTAATTAAAGAATGATCAGCGTACTACCCCGAAAGAGAGCGCAGACATCTGTTTGTTCAGGTAACACACAGGGGAAGAGTATAGTGTAAGAGAATACCACCATCTCTTTCACTCACTTAATGACAACAGTCAAATCTCCTTAATTTGTCTATTAAAACTCAACCGTAATACTGACTTAGTAAAGCGAAACAAATGTGCTTTGCGGATACCAAAAGTTAATCTTAACAAATACTATTGTTATGCCAATTTCTAATAGTTCATATATTATAAATTGTGCACAACGTATTATTAGAACGTGAGTTCAATATTGGGGTTAAACTGTAAAACAACAACAAAAACGACACGTTGTGTATTTTTGGTTGTTTATCTATACTTAATATGTATGATTTCTTTGTAAACCTCACAATATTTATTGTATTCAACATAACTCAACTAGCCTAATATATTGGCCAACTGTCGGCAAATGGGAAAGAACGATATTATGAACGCAATATAAATATTGAGGCATTATTGAAGTTGCCATATGTTTAGTTTGCTTTCTTGCCTTAAGAAACAAACCAAGGTCCAATATAGAAATTCTATAGAACTGAAACATTGGAAGCTTCGCTTCAATTAAACATATGTGAGTTTTTTCTTAAGCAAAAAAATGTGACCAGTCTTTAGGGATATATGTATATGACATCAAAATTCATTGAATTTTTGTTTATATGCAGTTCTTCATGAAGATTTTCATTGCAATGCCTCTGCAGGAATGTTTCTACCCTACAGTGTAATATATCGATTAATATGCTGCGAGAGTAATACAAAATTATTGCCTCTAACAAAGATTCAATGTCCTTTTTAGAAAGTGGCAAACGGCCCAAAATTGCAAATCATTCCATTTATTTATATTTGAATTGCAATGACGTAAATGGCTCTACTTTTACCTTTTTTGTGTAAAATGGAAAACAAAAATTCTTACATTGATTACATACTGCTTTCTGTAGAAAAAATTCCGCTCCAGCCATTCTCCTTTGAAAATTATATTTATACGGGCACCGGTAATGCTGAAAGCATTGGATGTCCAAAAGAGATGTACCACCAATTAGGAAACTATGCTCGATGTTGCAAGAGATTAAGATATCACTATCTTGGTTGCAAATTTGAACATAAGAAACTTTTTTCAAATGGTTGTCACGCTTGCTGACACTGTCTTAAAAACATCAATATGTTGCTGATTCGGTGCGCAGTCCAGAGTAGTTTAAAAGCAACATAAATGATTTTTTCAAGAGGTATGTGACAAAGGAAACACCGCAACATTTCTGAATCGAATCACCACTACGCCGAGTGGAAAAGACCTGGTAAAAGCGAGCAAAGCGACTAAAAAGGGAGCAGTCCTAAGGCAAAAGATTACCCTACATATTTTAGGATGCTCATATCGTTCTGCTCATCTGTTACCTTGAAAAGAGAAGAACAGTGAATAGAGAACATTATATGTCACATTTGGCGAGATTAATCGAATAAAACAAGACAAAGCGTCCAAAAATTTCCATGAAAATATGCCTCTATTAGCAAGACAATGCAACATATCACAAACCGATTACTACAATGGCCAAATTGCATGAATTGCAATCTGAAAAAAGGTACCCGAAAGGAAAAATATTTAAATCAAATAAAGAGGTCATTGCGGAAGCGTATGAACGTCTTCAGACGTTTCTTCTTTTTGACTAATTGCGTAATCCTTGAAGGAGGCTGAGATTGGTGAAAGAAATATTGTTCTCTTACCCGGCGCAGAAGTCCATTGACCAATGTTTATATTACGGTGGATTTTACAGATAAATTATTGTCGTCAAAATAATTAATTTATGCACCAAAAGGTTTCGAAAATTCAACTAATAAGCGTTCTTTTTTAGTATAACTTTTATTTAGTTCTTCCTATACAAACAGATCTTTTTAAATACCAGTTGTTTGTTCTTCTTCTTCTATCATATTGACCAAATAATGAAACTTTGAAATAATTTTTTTTAGTATTTTTTGTTTGAATTTCAAGTAAACTTCGACAATAAATTTTCTCTAGGAAAATTCGATAGCTTCTTTTATTTTAATTCGACTTTAGGTATGATTCTAACAAAAAAATTTGAAAAATTGTACAACAAATTTCTTAAAATGTTTCTAATAAAATGTTTAATATTTTATACTGTTCTTCTAGTCCGCAATATTTGCAGATCTTTATATGATGATTGATTTTTGGGTAGCAGCGAAGTAATAAAAAGCCGGAACATCCAAATAAAAGGCCATATATTTTCGAAAAATTGACGGTTTTAAAAAAGTTCAAAGAGGATTTTTAAGAAAAAAATATGATAGCTGATTTTATCAATTTAAATAAAATATTATTACTAATGTGCTAAAAAAGAGTGTGTGAAATTATCTTCCTATACAAAAATCGCAATCCAGATAGAATGTGAGCCTTTTTCTGAAAACTGGAAATAATTTTAATCTTTTTTACAATAAACTTCAATAATAGTTTTTAATTCACAATATAATTTTGCCGAAGTGATTTTAGTTCTCTAACAAAAGTTTACTTCAATTTTTACTTCAAAATTGAACACAGAATTCCTATTTTCTGTGAAAAATCACCATTTATGACATTCTCCAGATTGGCTTATAATGCTCTATTCCTTTTAAATAATAGAAATTTAAATCATTTTTCTATTCCCTCTTGAAGGATTACTAGATAATTTCTAATATTTGGGGGAAAATTTTAAATATTTTAATTTTCAAGTATTTGTTAATTTTTCACGAAATGTAAGGCAAAGTTATTTTTTTATATTATTATTTTATTATATATTTTAATTACTTGAAGTTACTAATTTTTACTATTTAATCCGTTATGAAATTTTGCGTTATATTATGGAGTAGCTCTAAATTCAAATTGAAGTTATAATTCCGTATTTTAGAACGAGGAACATATATAGTGAAAAATCCTAATAAGTGAAGTAGACCGTCATATTGTAAATCATATGTTTCTGATATTAAGGTACATAAACTTTTTATAACATTAGTATTGTAAAGTTGTATAATGCATTTGTTATTGAATTATGGAGAAGATACGTTGTAATATTGTAATTTAATCAAATCGGCCTTAAGGCTTAAAATTACAATCCTGAATAAATAAATTAAAAAAAAAAAACATTTAACAGCAATCTGGCTAGCAGGCTGATAGATAACTGTAGTGAAACTCTATGAAACTGCTAGTACCTCTGTTCCCCTATATTTCCTAATTCGTAGACAACTGTGACTTAAATGTTTGCCCATTGACTTGCTTCATAGTGCTTGGAAAAAATTCAAAAATATTAACCACATTCCTTCTGATGCTTCACACACAAATAGCCAAATTAATTCATACATAAATAAACTCATATTTTTTATCCTATTGCGCCAAATTCAATCAAAATTAGCACATATCAAACGTTTAGTATACTAATTCCTGAGAATAAAAAATAGGGCGTATTATTAAGTCCCGAATTGGCCGATAAATTGTAATCTTTTCTCTGCAATTTCTAACTGCTAGCCAATAGCAACATAGATTTCTATTCATTGCACTGATTGCAAACAAATACATAAAAACATTTTCAATTTTACTCTTGTTAATCTGATCATGGAGAAGCAATAGATTAAAAATTTCACTCTCCGGCTAGGGCTTGAAACGTATTAAACTGTACCAAGTTTTAAGAAGTTTTATAAAGTTTTTGTCTAGTACCTACCCAGCCATCCATGCAGACATCTGATACTTTCTTTTTTTCTGACCGTTATATTTTTCCTCCTATCAAGGGCGTCATAAAACTGAATCTGCTATGGCGTTAGGGCTAAGAATCAATGATTTTTATCTGGAAAATATAAAAAAAATCGGTTAAATGTTTATTCGAATGTTTTCGAAAAAGTTATTGGTTACCTATTTTTAAGTTCATATCTTTCATTCAATTGCACGAAAGTAATTGAAGTAAAGCCTGCGAGATAGAATATGTCACATTAGAATATTATTTTTCATACCTCTCTTACCAATTGATCAACTTACCTAAATTCAATACTTCCACTATTATTTCTATTTGGTAGTGTGCAGCAACCCACGCTTTATCAATTATATTGCCATTCATGCTTTACAAAATTTGAAAAAAAAAACAATCGGTTGACTGCACTCTTTCTGGTACTTGCCAAACAAATTATATAGTGCTTTCTAGGTTCAAATCTTTCATTCATTGCACCTAACCCAGAGCAATTTGTCAGTTTTGAGAGATTTATTGCCATCACTTTTTTCTGACACTATAGAGAAGGTTGACAAAAAAGGCGGCAACCAATAATAATTTAACGGCAAATAAAACAACACTAATCAAGAATTGCCAGATATTGAACTTTTTGATAGACTAAAAGACAAGAATCTTTATTGTTCCGGAATTTGGTAACGTCAATTGACCGCAAAAGCCACACAATTTAGCGAAAATGAATTCAAAACAACGACAAAACTGGTGTTTAGCTCTAAAACCATAAAATGCACAATTTCTAAGTTTTAAAAGTTTATAAATTTGTTACTATAAAACCTGTTTATCTGCGCGATATTGCTATCGAAACAATAACATTAAGAGAACACATCTGTATATTCACCATCTTGCCTTGCAAACGGGAGCCGCGCTTTCTAATGTTGTATTAAAAACATCAACGTGTTACCATTTACGAGCGGTACAAACGCATTAGAAAAAAAAATTCAAGCTGTATATTGAAATGAACAACCACTCTGGAATCGAATCACTAGTCTCAAATTTCACCTTTTGGAATATCGTCCGTCAAAACTGTTAATATTATATAAAAACTAGACAAATACAAAAGCAATACAAATTCACCTATCAAAGCCAGACTAAGAAATGCACTTTTCTTACTATTACGCATGCAAAATTTTCGATGTTTATAACGCCCTCCTTCAAAAAATAAAAATCATAAGTTTTTTAGAAGTTTTTCAGTTTCCATTCACCCTAGGTTGTGTAATGTGATGTACGATAGTTCGGCACTAAGGTACAAAAAGTTTGTAAGTAATCATTTACATCAATAAAATCACTTTCCACATGGGAATGTATGCACTATGGTGGATCGCGTCTCAGTTAAAGTCACTAAAGAGTCACTGAGCGAAGTCATTTCTGACCTAAATGTTTTCCAAAACTTCCTTAAAAATCTTTCATCTTTATTAACCAAATAATGAAATCTTTTTTTGTCATTTTTGACGTATTTTTTCCATAAAATTTGTAATAAGCAAAATCAAAATAAATTCTATTGAATGTTTTGAAAATAATATGGGAGAACTTCTAGCATTCAGTGAGCTTACGCGAGTTCCATTTTAGACTCACTGAAAGGGATATCAAATAACGATTCCGTACGCCGAAGAGCTTCTACTAGTCTTGTTAATTTCTCACTGAAAGAAAGATGGTTGTATCGGGAATAGAATTCACGATCATACACACAATAGTCGCGTGTACTAACTATTCACTAATATCTAATATCTATAATAAAATTCTTGTAATCCGTCCTGGTTTGTCCGAACTTCGTTTTCCTGACACAGTTTGAAAGATATTGAGCATTACTTTCAAATTCAACACAAATTTAGATATTTTTTTTTTACTTTTACTTTCAGTTCTTTATTTTTACTTCTTTCAAACTTTACACAAAATTTCACTAAAATGTTTTTATTGTAAAATTAGAAGTAAATTCTGTGGAAAAAGCTGCAGTCAATATCATCAAAAGAAATATGTTGTATTACAGTTTTATTGTTTAAAAAAGCCAGTATGACAGATTAAAAATCTATTTACGCAGCAGAAAAAATTGTATATCCAAATAGTGATTTTTTGGTGTAATTTCGAAACTACTTACCTCGCAGACACCTTAATCCAGAGTCGAAATATTTTGTAAATGATCCATTAAATGATCCATTGTTGTGATATTCAGTAGGTATAGATAAACGAATATCATATTTTCATATGAATCTGACAGATATAACTTTTTTGTTGAAGATTGGTCAATTTATTTGTTCGCACATAAATTTTCTAATCCATATAGGTGTGTGTTGTTGATAGGTGATTGTAATAATGAAGAAAATTGAAATACGTTAGCTCCACTTCAGTGGGTCTATTATAGCACATATCAGGAACGTCATTTTTCTCAAGGAGTTAAATTTTTACCATGTCTGTAGTAAACTGTAATGGAAACATTCTCATTTGGCTTCACTTATCTATCCCATTCTTTCTTTCCCATTCATTCCCTCAATTATAAATTGCCAATATGTTCAAAATTTCTATGTAATATATTAATTAAAATATCTGTCGAATGCAAAGATGTTTACATATTTATATGTCACTATTGACAAGATAAATAAATTGAAGAATTGTTTCGATGGCTCTTAAAACACACAAGTTGTATAAAGACGACAGTGCTGCCAGACAGTGCTAATAAGATAATCTTTACACTGATGTTGATCACAAACGAAATTCATTGTCCCATATAAGATTCATGCAAACGAAACGGATTTCAAACTATTATTTGATGCAGGAATTATTTCAACGTTATAGTTAGAATTTACTATCGAAAAATTTGATATATTTTGAATTAAAAAAATTCAATTTAAATAACAATACAAAATTATTATTTAATGTTTCTTTAGAATAAATCAGATGTTGTATTTTGGAGTAAAAAGACCCGGAACGATTCCTGTGGAAGTCGATGGACCGCTTTTCGTTGATAATTATAGTTTTGCATTTTTACGTATTGGCTGCAGAGTAAAAGCACATATTAAGATCGTTTACTTGACAAATATTTTTTAGTATTATAAGTATATTATGGATTTGGTACAATTTTCCTGATTTTTTTTTTTTTTTTTTTTTTTTTTTTGTATCACAAAAGTCTCTCCACAATGTTTATGATGTTTCCCGTTTAAAAAAATTAAATAATAATTTATAATAAATAATAATTTGTGCTGTTTGTGCTCATGGAAAGATATCAATAGGATTCATTTAAAACCAATCTTTTGGTTCCAAACCATCTTGCAATGTCCTATGAAATATTTATGGTGCAAAAAAAAATTATAAAAATAACCATGGGTTAGAAATATTGAAATGAATATTTTCACGTGAAAAGACTTAGCATCAGGCTGAACACAGAAATTATAGTATACTACGTGAGATGGATACCTAATTTATGTTATTGTTGCTGTTATGTCCTGCGTTTAATGCTTCATTAATAAATAGTGCTTGCTTTGTGTTCCATAATTTTTCTTCATTTCTAGAATGAAGTGATTATATTGAGTACCCACTTTAAGGGAGCAAGAAAGACCAAGACAAATAACAATACTCAATATTTCGATCCCTCTCCAACAGTGCCGGTTTTGTGTATGCTAAAAATAAAATCGACAGATCAACAACAAAAAAGTTAAACAAATGGGAATAAAATTTACACGACGAGCAAAGATAATAATGAAGAATAGATTCTCTCAAGGAAAGACATCATTTTGTTTTAAAGTATTTGAATTTCTGCACATGAATGAGTAATGCTCATATCCGTCTGCCATCAGTCGTGTAACTAATGACGAATGCGCATATTTTGGACACACGGTAGACGGTATTGAATGTGCAGCACGTCTGTAATGTGATCCAGATTGAAATATTTTGCAGAGACCTGCGAACACTCTTACATACAGCCAATGTTACGGTAAATTCATTGAAGTTCAACAGGCATATCAATAGTTTGAGGAATGCTTAATAGTAATAGTTACGATTAAGACTCTTATTATGAAGTCTGTCACTTTCAAGCGCCAGTTCGAATTAGGATCCTCACTCGTTCGTGTGCCACCAGACGAAGATTGCATGCGATAGCATTTTACTGTGTCTGCTCTTTTGATCTTGAAATGATTTCACCGCGCCGGCAAATATTATCGCATGGTAGTTTCGGCATTTGTTGTGATTGCAAAGAGAATAAATGCACAAGATGATAAATCACTCAATTGGTGTATTTATTGTTACTATATATTCGCTGTCATATTCGCTTTTAGCGTCAACAGATTTCCTAACAATTTACATTATCGTAACAATAACTTAAATATGTCAACTGAAATTTACTAGAAACACAGCAGCTGCATCTAGTATGTTTATCTGATTAAAAACGAAAGGATGTAAACGTACAAATTATTTTTCTCTGGAAACAAAGTTCGGATGATTAGCAAGCCAAGAGAGTAAGATAATCCCGCACTCTTTGTTACTCCCTTTGCACGGCAACTCCATAACTACATAACTACGTTAAAGAATACTAAACTATTCAAGTTCCACGTTGGAAAAGAAAACGTGAGGTGACAAAATCACGTTCTTGAGAGAAATTTGGAATTAAACGGATTTCACTCCAGAGAACAATAATTTCTCTGTACTAAACGTATCGTATCGTTTTTGGACATCGTAATTTGAACATTAATAATAGTTCAATGAGGAGTTAGTTATATTAGTTTCAGAATCTTAACAGTTAGCTATTGTGTTTATATGTGACATGAATGCGAAATATGACTTATTACGTATATGTATATTTATATGTGCCATATTATTATTTAAATTCAAATACATTGTTTACCTCGTTTTTGTTAAAAATCAGTATAGAAATTTCAGTCAAGTGAATTGATTTATGAGGGCGTGGTAAATCGCAATGTTCTTATTAAAAAGTACTCTAAAGTAAACCAAAGTGAAGTTTTTGAAGTTCTTTGTTCTTTGTGTAGAAGTTATAAAGGAATCGATGATTCTGATTCAAATCGAATGCGCTGTCGACTGCGAAAGCAAACGCAAATGTGTTGGGAGTCGCCTTGTGCATTTACAACTTTGATAACGTGTACTACGGGGATTTTTTGTTCAATGGCCAAATAGCAGATGGAAGATGAACACTTAAGCGAAAATATTTTTCTTAACATCGAGATTATTAATTACGGCGACATTGATCAATTCCAAATTGCAAGACGTAAAACTGTCATTTGAAAGGTTTGAAACAAACAAACAAAAAAAAGACAACCGATCCCGAATTATACTGAAAACCGACAAATTAACAATATGTAACTACTATGGAGTAAAGAAATATATCGAGGAAATTTTATTCTCTCTGGAAAAAATAGTGCGGATGATGGTCATGAGTGGCATTAACTTAGCGCAACGAATAAACATTTTCCCTTGGGAAAGTTGAGAGCAAAGAAAATGTCGTTATTGTAAAATACATTATTTGTAAATATGTTTATTTTGAGCTGGAACTATGTCACTAAACAAATAATAATAGATAAATAACAAATGATAACAAATAAGTGGCAACAATTACAATGGGAGCAATTTGAAGTTTCTACCCGATCTGAGAGAAATGAAATCATTGCGACATGAGTGATATTCCCCCATTTACAATAGCAAATGATTTATTTTGTCTTTATTTACTCTACTCTATATGTTCAGGAGCACAGGTTTAGGATAGCCGAGAAAAACTGCTCTTCTTTGAAATTAATTGTATCGTCTCAAACAAGAAATACTGGAATATGGCCAAACTTAAATCATTCTAATTTGACAAAGCTATTGAGGACTTATCACTGTTTAAAGGCATTGAATTATACTCAAGCGAACGTTTGTACAACATATCGGCAATAGTAACAATTAATCCAAAATTTTATTTATATTTAAACAAATATTTCTTACAATCTTTTAGTCAAATTATATTTATTCTAGCAACCACAGTCATTGCGATTATGTTATTCATATACCATATCGATTATCATATTTACTTTTGCTTTCACTGTCACCAACTTCTTTTTTGTAAACAGCTGTGGCTGTCGAATCCGACTTGTGCTTAGTCAACAGACTATAATATTGTGTGCCATTTCATTTGCTTTCCATCAATTTCATAGTTTCAGCTAACAAGGCATTTAAGAAATAAAACTAATATAATTATAATTTTTTTTCAGTTTTTGGCATAAATAATGATGCAACACGATAAAAAAAATCAGTGACTTAGAGCTCTGCAAATTAAAAGGGATGGTATCAGAAAAGGTGTAACAATGCTCCTGACTTTTATTGTCATAATTTCAGATTACCAAAGGCATGTGTGCTAAATTCAACCGAATACAATACAACTGTTTGAAAGACAAAACTAAGAATATGTAGGTTAAATCGGTGATTTGTGTGAAATTTTTTTCATTTTGGGCCAATCATATAATTTGTGAATTGTGGTCTGAAAGATTGTGGGCCATGTGCTAACTCATGGTCAGATAAGTGAGCCTTTCAGAAACAACTTTTCCCTCAAATACATATTATATTCTCTGTAGAAGACGTCATTTATGGTATTATTCGATAAAACCGCTTGCAAATAGATCGGTTCCTTGCAAATTTATCTACATTTTCCCCTCCTCTTCGCCCTCTATCGCCGGACGGACGGATAGTTTCAGTTAGAAATGAACCTGATTTTTTGACTAAAATCTATGTTTGTGTTTTAATTATGATTTCGATGGGTTTTGCAATAAACTATTCTTTTCGATGCGATATAAATTTAATAAACATATTGCCATTATTGTTATATCAAATCTATGTATTTTTACAATTAGGTATATATTTCCGAAAAAATCTATAATAACTTACTCTATTTCAAGGAATATATTTTAAGCAATGTAGACTAAATCTCATGAGATCATTATGATTCATCTAATTTGTTAGCTACATTCATTATTTTTATACTTTCACACAGAGGAAAGGATATAACACCAGAAAGACATCCTAATATTGAAAGCTGCAGTTGTGTGTTAATACTTCAAAACCATGTTCCGAAATATTAGTGGTTCATATTGGGACCGAGGGCGGTCCCAAAACTAGCCGACCTAACAAAAAAGACACAAAAAAGTTAGGAAAATGTTTCTTTATATTTCAACATAATCTCCTTTTAGCTTGATACACATTTTCCAGCGATATTCCATAGCTTCTGTGCCCAATTAATGGTAAGAACTGTCAAACTCCTGAAAATAGCCATCAACCGCAGATTCCACCTCTTAATTGTTGGTAAATTTTTTACCATCGAGCCATTTTTTCAAGTTTGGAAATAGAAAATATTCAAGGAAACTAAATCTAGCGAATAAGGTGCGTGATGAAGCAATTCGAACTTTTATGCATTAATATTAGTCATTCCAATAGTGGATAGATAAACTGGAACATTTTACCTTATAAAAGAAAATTTTCTTTTTCGCCAAATGCGATCTTTATTCCATAATTTCGTCACACAGACGCTGCAATAAATTAGCATAACATTCGCCGTTAATGTATTTTCCTTTCTGAAGGTAATCAATAAAAGTAATCCCATGTACATCCTAAAAAAAAGAAACTATATCCTTGCCTGCTTTGACTGTTCCTTTGTCTCAGATGTGGAGTGATGGGCTCATGCTTCATCCATGGTTATAAATCGACGCAAAAATTTATTGGCTTTATTGCGGTGAAACATCGCCAAACACTTCACGACGCTGTTTTTTTCTATTGAAAGTAGGCGTGGCACCCATCTGTCGCACAGCTTTCTCATCTTCAAACATTCGGTCAATAACATCGTATTTGAAATACCTATCATTTCAGCTAGTTTACGCACCTTCAGCCGACAATTATCCAATACCATTTCATGGATTTTCTTAACCGTGTCTGATGTGGACACTTCAATTGATCGACTACTAAGGTGTTTGTCTTGCCATCTAAGGCTTCTTTTAAACTCTGGTATCCAATATTCATCCCCCAGAATATAATCTAGCTCGACTTTATTATTGATTGGACAGAGACCATTTAAATGGTAGTATTGAATTATATTACGGTGACCCATTTTTCCATGTTTAAAAGTTTACTGAGATCTTTTACTTTTGACGACTCAAATAAAAATACTTAACACGATGGAGCCTCGAAACTTAAAATATATGTTTTATAAGGTTGCAATTTTCCACCAAAATAATTTTTTTTTTTAAACTTATGGCACCAATTGTGCTTCAATTTAGCTAGTTTTGCGACCGCCCTCGTCTTACCATGATGATCTACAAATTTTGTTGAAAAAATCGCATGATAGGCTGTCGCCTCTTTATACAGTCGACAAAAATATAATGTGTTTCTCCTGGGTATTCTCAAACAATTGCCATAGCGTGGTCAGTTGGCTACACTGATAAGATCTAGCCGGGTCAGAGAGAATAGGCTTTGATCTCTCACATATCACATTGGACGTAGTCTAAGGATTACCTTGAACCGCTATTTTTTATACAAGGCATAATACGCTCTAATTTCAGGCATTAAATAAGCGTTGGCAGTTTATCACCATCGGTGTAAAGCAGCTCTGACAACAGGCCATTAATACCCACAGCTTTATTGTTCTTAGGCCGTGATATTTTGAGATATCGATCTATAAGATCGATAATTGACGTAATTTATTCACTTTTGCTGCCATGCGGAAAGAGCAACTGAAAGAAGTGTTCCCTATATATTAGTAGTACACCCCTCCAGATTACAATTGTTGCCTTACAAGACAAGTCCAAAAACATTTACCTTTTGACTTTCGCCAGTATTTTCGGGTTTCGCCGAAATAAGGAACATCAGAATCAGGAGTACGCTATGAATATCTCACGGCTATGCAACTTAGCTGTGTTTAGCCCCCTTTGCGCTTAGATCACATCCATGACACTAGAATCATTACTACGTAATTGATTTGATTTCTCATGCTACGATTACGGAATAGTCTCCTCCTCTTGTCCACGCCTTCATGTAGGGATCGGGTTGCACTTACTAAGCGGAAAAACTTACTTACTAAAAATCATCTGTCCGGATTTTAAACCAAGGAAATCTTTCTTTCCGATTCTATCATTTATTCTACGTAAAGAGCACATTCTAGGCTCATATCCCAAATCATGGTCCCTAATTTATTTAAGATAAAGCCACCGCATCCGATCTTAATTTTTTTTCTGCTTTATTTGTTTTATTGGATCGCTCATGTAGTGAGCCTAACAATAAGTAGTTGAATCTTAGATTTTTTTTTTTTTTTGTTTGCTTAGCTGTATGCTTTATGCCCTTAGTTTGAAATACAAAGCTCACGGTAGCTTATGAGTTAGCAGCTCTAATGGTGTAGTTTAGCGCAGTTTTATTAACCCGGAGGGTTTGAGCTACGCATATGTCCCTCATCATAGATTTAAACTACGTGAGAAAAGAGGCCAAGGCCCGGAATACATGAGCGGAGAGTCTCCGGGCGTAATGCCGCAAACTCATGTATTACTCTTCGTAATGTAGACTATGTGAGTGCGGATTACGTGAGTGACGAGGCCAGGGCCCGGACATGTGGTCTCAGGAGGATTATGTCGAAGCATTACGGTGTTGAGATATTAGAAGATAATGCATTTTCGGCAGGGGTCATATTCTTTTTTCCCCTTTTATGGGACTACAAAATCACTTCTCCGGAGTCTGGAAGGTGCCGAAGGGTAAGCAAGGTTTCTAGCTAGAACATTACGGCAATGTTCTATTATGGTTGATTTGATCTTTTCTATCCCCCCTTTCACATATAGTATACTCAAGTCCCTATGTATATTACAGTTCTTCATATACCAAGGAGCCCCCGTAATGTACCCTTTGGATTTTATCCACGTTGCTGCGGCTGGCTCTGCCCCAGAGTTAAGCACCGCAACACCATATGGGTTTTATTATTCCCGCGTAGATCAACACCTTGCAGTTTAGGCTAAGTCCAGAGTACTTATTAAGCAGCCAGTGATGTTGCCTAATTTTCAAGTTCATTTGCGTCTTTTTAGCCTCGATGTGCTTTTTCCAGGTTAGTCTTCTGTCTAGATGGACGTCTAGGTAGATAACGTCTAAGCTCTGAAGAATGACGATATTATTGAGCCTGAGAGTTGGGCACGTGTTGAGGTTTAGTGTACATGTTACTTGTCTACATTTATTTTCGTTTATTCTTATTCTCCAGTCAATGAACCACTTCTGAACGCATTTGAGATGAATTTGGAGGGTATTTGCTGCCTGGTTTTGGTCCTTGTGACAGCACTTTATTGCAGTATCGTCTGCGAAAGTTGATGTGAGGATTCTAGGGTCAACCGGAATATCACCTGTAATGATAATATGTAATAAAAGGCCATGGACACTCCCTTGAGGAACGCCTGGCAATATAAGGTAATTATCCGTATAGTAGCCATCATACTTTACACTAAACTTTCTACCGTCCAGGTATGATTGAAGAAGTGTGTGCGCATTTCCCGGCAGATGCTTTCTAATTTTGAACATTAGACCATCATGCCAAACTTTATCGAAAGCTTGAGCAACGTCTAGAAATACGACACAGCAATATTCCCTGCATTCAAATGAATGCCTTATTGTACTAGTCAAGCGATTAACCCTGTTCTATTGTGTTGTGCCTTTCCCTAAATCCAAACTGGTGATCGGGAATTACATTATTCGATGAGAGAAAAGGTTTGATCTTAAGCAGAACGATTTTTTCGATTAGCTTGGAAATACTCGAATGTAGGCTTATTGGTCTATAGGAAGAAGGTAAAGTTTTATCCTTCCCTGGTTTCAATATCATAGTGATGACCGAATGTTTTCATGCTTGTGGGATATATCCTATGTCAGTAATTGTATTGAACATTTTCCTAAGATGTCCTGATGCAATAAAGGGCAACTCTAAGAGCATTTTCGGTGGAATTAAGTCGATGCCGACGCCTTATTCGGCTTAAGATTCTTAATTAGGTCTAGAATCTCGCTCGCATCTGTGTGTAGGTTGACCAAGGCGGTCTGTACGGTGTTACGGTTATCACGAGAAACAAAATTGTTCATTTGGCCTGGCCGTTTGGGCGAAAAACTCGTTCCAAATGTTCAGCAAAAACCGTTCCTTTTCCTCATCTGATATGGCCCAGTCCATTATCCTCCCGTAGCGGAAAATTAGTCACAACGGGAGCGGTAGCGCTTACTAGCACTCTCCATAGTGCATTCTCAGTATAGGATAAGCATTTGACATAATTGGAGGTGTTCTGTACATCTGCTTTTTCTAGTGCGGATCTTAATAATGTCAATATCCAGACTGATATAAACGTTGAGTTTCTCTAACATACTCGTATGTTATTATTTGCCTGAGAAGCTACGGTGTTAGAATATTTTACACTATGTTCTAACATCGTAGCTTCTTCGGTAAGGCCAGAGAAATCATTTGCCGTTGTGAATAGGAGGATATGTGAATAACGACAAATAATGGGCCATTTATATCACTCATGCCACAATGATTTCACTCAAATTCTAAATAATTGCAAAAAAGTGGAAAGACAGGAAACCTCAAATTGCTCCCATTGTAATTGTTAATGTATAGCTGAGTGAATTCACCTGACTGAAATTTTCTGAAGTGGTTGCCATATTTATACCTTCACCCAAAGAAGTGATGGTATATACTCGTATATCATTTGATACGGCAGAAATGTAACATCCAGATGGAAGCGTTTAAAGTGCCAAGTATCTTTTAACCAAATGCGTTTCATGAGATGGATTTGGGCCGAACATATCCAGGATGTTGCATTGATTTGCGTTTGTACTACATGGAACCGCAAGCTTTTGTCTTATTCAATTAAACCAGAACTAAGCGAAAATAAAATATTTACATTTATAAATTTATTTACAGCCTCCTAACCTAAGGCCATGTTTATTTTTCCTCAGCCACACCATCATACTGACGCGGTCCATGTCTATGTCAAGACTTAAGCCGATCGCGATTTAATCGAAATCTGTTTTTCTGTTGCTGTTGTTTAAATTTGGGTTCATGCGAATTCGGTTAATAACAAATAATCATTAGATTTTAATAAACTTTACACTTTAGGTTGACCAAAGATTACGAATGAATTGGCGACTATCGGTTTTTATGCATCTACATAATTTTCGGACAGGCGCTTTTCTGCTGGTCTTGTTGTTTCGCCTCGAGTATCTGCATCTGCGTTTTGCCGTCTAAATTTGCTTGATACTCGTATGACCAAAATGTTGCCACTCATATACATACTTAGGTGGCCATTTGTTGCATGTGCGGTGTTCACGCCATGATTTATTACGTGTAACGTTAATAACATTGTCTGTCTGATCACTTAGATTTTAATGCAGCCAGATTTTGTGTACGCTGCGATAAAAGCGCATTTGTACCTCCACAAAAGAATGCAAGCCATAGCTTTGTGATTTATGTAGCTAATTATTGTAAAAAGTGTTATTTACTTCACAATGTTAACTTATTGGTTGGTTGATAAATTAATCAAGTATAAAGCGTAATTAAGTATTTTGTAAATGGTGCAAAAGCCGATAGAGTAGCTGAATTAAAGATCACTGCGTTGTTCTTCGGTACTTTTTCCACACATTTTCTTCGGTTTATGTCCCTACTATCTGAATACGTTCCTGCTATCTAACTATGCTAGATTGTTTTTATGGGATTGTCTAGGCTAGAAAGTGATTATAAGTGATCGGCTGCTCCAATGTGAGTAATAAACTATAATTTTTAACTTCTGAACTGCTAAAGAGATCTTAATAATGGTCATAGCTGAGGTATTTTTGTGTGGATTTAGTTGGTTCGAGCTGGTTTCCTTCGTTCCTTATTTGTAAATTCGGCCTATATAATATATAATAATGATTGTTTAAACACCAGTTTCGGAACTTTACTTGTATCAGTCTATTTTTGTGAATTTTATGATTATGCATTCATTCATTCATTCTGAAGGGAGGAGCTAAATTCATTCTATGCACCTTATCTGAAAACCCGTGGTAACAAAGTTCTGGGGGCTAAGCGCCAAGCAACCCCCTTGCTTCGTCTATGTTCACAGTTCCACACACTTAAAAATCCAAAAGATGTTTCTACTTGTACATTTGTCTTCTCACCAAAAAATCCCATTATCTAAAATATAGATTTGATAACAACATATCTCTTTTTTTTACTTTGAAGTATGAAAAATAGAGTTTTTACATAAATTGAGTTGACTTTTAATTTGTGCTCTACGTGCCAGAAACGCATTTCCATTTCCAGTCACTTCACCTCCTCTAACCACAGTCTTGTAATAAATGCTAAATGGCAAATGGCGTTCAAGTTGTTTGCACTTCAAGAATAACTTAGTTTTGTTTTATGAATATGATTATACGGATAAAATTGAGCTCTTCAGTGAACGTTATGACTAAAAAAAAACTAATTTGCCCAGCGGAGGCACTCGGCTCACGCCACTTTATAACGCAATATCCATCTCTGCGACTGTCCACTTTTTAAGCGGTATCTTATTGGTTATAGCGGTATCTAAATTTGGTTAGAAAGATACTTAAAACAAGAACTTAATGGGGTATGTGATGCAAATCAATTCGTTTTCAAATGAAAACGAAGTACCAAAACGAACAGATCGATTTTAGCTGTGACAGAAATCGTATCGATTTCATTTTCCAGTTGTGTTTCATTTCCACCATATTCTTTTGCAAAATACATCTCTGAAAAATAATTTTATAACATGGCATTTATTGTCGCAGTGTCCGCAATTTTAAGTGATGCATCAAATATAGAAGAAAATATTAAAAGGAAAAAGTTACGCGATGCTTCCAAACCACTAGATTTGCCGGGAAAAAAGTAAACCAAATGTGTTATCCCAAGGTTTCAGTAATACATAATTGTTTATAGTTTTGTAGAATGCTTTCGCTTAAATAAAAAAGTCTTTATTTGGATAATGGATAAACTTGGGACAAGTGTTACACCCTCGTCCATTCCATTAGCAATCCAGAAATGCGACTTTGCATAATCGCCACACAAAGACTACTCGATTTAAAGCCGTAAATGAAAACGGTAATTCGTTTTCTATCACACCTTTCTTATCCATATTTTCCATAGAACGAAATAGAAAATGAAATCGATATCGATTTCAGCTCAAACCGAAATGAAATCGATAAAAAGATTTGCATCACAACTTTCATCGTTTGTATCACAAACCTGAATACTAATAAATTTCACTTAACACGAGCAAGTAAAACTTAAATTGACCAAATTTTACTTGATTTGAGTAGCATCCTCTTACCAAGCATTCTGCATCGACTTTGTCTGCTGTTCCAGTGAAAAGTGGATCTTTTAGCATTCCTCAGTTACCACCCTCACAACTAGGTGCTTTCTTAAATAATTATATGGATTGCAATGGCTCTATTCACCGTCTAAACAATACCTTTGTATATTACATTTCATTAGCGAGTAATTGGTCTTACAAAAATTCTGCAAAATTCTCGATTTTTTAGGGGTGAGTTCTTTTTGTATCTGTAGATTTTCCCTACCAGCCTGATTTCGCACAATTCCAATCCAAACCTGCTTTTGAATATGAGATATATTTAGGCCACATTTCAGTATCCTACATCAAGCGAAGCTGTCTTTATCCTACTTCTAACAAACACGCGAAAGAACATGGTTAAACCGACGTAGTTTTTTTCTTTTTTAATGCGATCAGGAATATATAAATATTTAATTTAATTTAATTTATTTATTCAGAATTGTAATTTTAAGCCTTATGGCCAATTTGGTTAAATTACAATATTACAACATATCTTCTCCACAATTCAATAACAAAAGCATTATACAACTTTACAGTACTGATGTTATAAAAATGTTGTGTATCTTAATAGCAAAAAAATATGATATACAATATGAGAGTCTACTTCACTTTGTATGTTTTTCGTCCTAAAATACGAAATTATAACATTAATTGGAATTTACAACTACTCCACAATATAACGAAAAATTTAATAACAGATAAAACGGTAAAAATTAGTAACTACAAGTAATTTTTCTAAGATTTAATTAAATAATTGAGATGCTCTACAAGTAATGGCCCAAAAAAAAATGGAAAGAAAAATAATAAGTTTAGTGATAATCATTTCCCCGTTCAGAATGAAAAGAAAGATAGACAGCAAACTATCTGACGGCAATATTAAAGAAAAAAAGGGGTCATTCGGATAATTCAGATGAGGAATATCATTGAAATACGCAAGAAGTCTCTTCTTCTAAGTGTTTTGGGGTGAAGAAAAAATTTTTAATGTGTTTGGAAGTTTGTTTAACTGCCTGGCTACTCTTACTTGAAAAGATCTGCTCATATAATATTTTGTGTCATGAATAATCAATTGATTAGTGCGAATTGATGGAGTAAATTTAAATAATTCTGCAAGAAACAGCGGTGATTGATATTTAATAGTATTATAAAACAAAAGCAACGAACGAATAACTACAAAATTACGAAAAGAACAACCTAGAAATTATATCACAAACGGAGAACAATTCGACGAAGACAGAACATATAACGTATAGCACGATTGAAGGACAACTGGATTTTCGTTATATTGCTTTTAACTGTACCGGCCTATATTTCGATACAATAATTTATATGCGACATTATTAAACCATGTACTAGTTTTCGTTTAACATGAAGCGGAATTATTGAATCGGAATTATATAACCGCCAAAGGGTAATGTTCTCGCTCGAAAATATCCTATCAGTATGCAAATCAAATGAGAGCTTATCATCATTATAATTATCATCAATATCAACCCCATTGTAAGACAAATTCAATTCACATGGATGGGAAACAAACAACAGTGCTTTTGTCTGAGACGGATTCACTTTAGTTTATCCAAGGACATCAACACAGAGAGACATTGCAATACATCCTCAATTTTTGCTTGAATAACGTCATTATTGTGGTAACTTCCATTGAAAAACAGCTGAACATCATCAGCATACGCAAAGAATAAACAATTATCCAACCTACTAAACAGATCATTTAGGTACAAAATGCGGAACACCACTCCTGACTGACACTACGTTCGACGACACACCATTAAGCCACACACATTGCATCCTATCACATAAATATGAATACAAAAGTTTGCATGCATTTCTCCCCAAAGCCATACAATTGTGAAAGTTTGTTTATTAGACTGACGTGATCGACTCTGTCTAAGGCTTTTTATAAATCTAGAGAGATTAGAATACTAAAATTGTGGTCGTTAACATTGGCTCGGATAGATTCCTTCAGACCCAACAGCAACATGGAAGTACCTCGTCCCCGCCTAAATCCACATTGCCCATCATTTAGTAGTTTATTTTCCTCGATGTATTGCGAAATTTGGTGCTTCAGAATGTATTCTACTACTTTGGAGTGCACGGACAATATATCTATTGGTCTTACATTTCCAAAAGCGCTATCACAGGCTTTCTTTTTAATTGGGAATATTTTAGAAGTTTTCCACAACCTTGGAAAATTGGAAGTCATTATAATAGTATTAACTACATGTAAGAAGTAATTAGACAGGAGTGGAAAAAAAATCTTAAGAAATTTTAAAGGATAGCCATCATCGCCCGCAACATTTGATTTGATTCAGGAAAATGCTGCAAACAATTTAAAGGATTCAATACAGCGAAAGGAGAATGCTCGATTATTACATGAAAACGGCAAGAAATTATTTTGAACACCAATTACGTCGTACAAATTGTCAGAATTTAAATTTCTCTCACTATTAACAACTAGTCCATAATCACGAATTACGTTCTATAAGCATTTGATATTTAAACAATTAGAAAACAGATTCGATTGCGCCTCACTCTTTGCCCTTCTCTTAATAGCTTTATTCCGACTTCTCGCTCTCTTGATGGAGTCTCAAATGATTATATCTAGTTGATACAAACGGAATGGTTTTAAAAATTTATTCACGACAAAATTTGAAAATGAAATGTTTTAAATACATTTTCGCAATAAATGTATAAATCTTCATTTCATTCTAATTTTGTTTGTTTAAGGACAATTTACTGATTATAATTATTTCTAAAGCAGAACTGCTGCTGTTATAAAATGTCTGATATCGTTGTGATGTAACTGAGGGTATCGCAGTCAATATCATAATTTCCTCCAAATAGGTGAGCGGGGCCAAAACTAGCCGACCTAACATAGAATACATAAAAAAGTTGGGAAACATTTTCTTTATTTTTCAACATAATCTGCTTTTAGCTCGATACAATTTTCCAGCGATATTCAGTAGCTTCTGTTTATAGTAAAAACTGTCGAACTCCTTAAAATAGCCATCAACCACCGACTCTACCCCTTCATTGTTGGCAAATCTTTTGCCACCGATCCATTTTTCCAAGTTTGAAAGTAGAAAATAGTCCGAGAGAGCTAAATCTGGCGAATAGGGTGCGTGATGAAGCAATTCGAACTTTAATTCATTAATTTTGGCCATCGCAATAGTGGATGTGTGAGCCAGTTCATACTTTGTTTTTGAAACAACATTTTCTTTCTAGCATAATGTCCACCGTTAATAGTTTTTTCCTTTCTAACGATAATCATTAACACATGTGCATGATACATCTCAAAAAAACAGACAAAATTATCTTACCTGCAGATGAAAGTGTCTTCGCCATCTTTGGACACGATTCCCCCTGTTCTTTTGTCTCTGTTTGAAGTGGTGAACCCATGTCTCATCCATGGTTACAAATCGGTGCAAAAATGCATCTTTATTGAGGTGAAACATTGCCAAAAACTCTACTGAAACATCTTCGCTACGCTGTGTTTGCTCTATTGAAAGTAAGCGCGACGCCCATCGCACAGCTTTCTCGTCTTCAAATCTTCGGTCAATATACGATGTATAGCACTTTTTGAATTGCCTATCATTTCAGCTAGCTCACTCCGACGATCATCCAATAGGACTTTCTGGCGTGGACACCTCAATTGATCGACTGCTACGGTATTCGTCTGAGCAGCTCGTACGGCCTCGTTTGAATTACATTACGGTGGCCAATTTTGTCCATGCCTACAAATTCACTGAAATCGTATACTTTTGATGATTTAAATAAACAACAACAATCAAAATAATTTCTTTTTTTCAAACTACTGGCACCATCTATACGCCAGTTCGGCTAGTATTGGGACCGCCCTCGTACAATATACTTTCAGAAATTTTAACATCGTCCTGCTCTGGATTCTCGATTTTAAAACGATATCATATTTTAGTGGAACAGCGATGCCATAACACTGATGAGTGCCGAAAACGTTTATTGATTATTATTAATTATTTAAATAACTAGAACAACTTGCTTTAAAAAACCTTTGTTTACTCCAAATTGTATTATACCTTCACCCAGAGGAAGCGTCTAAGGTACCAAATATCTTTTGACCAAATGTACGAGTATTTCTTAACTTTTGACAGATTTTCCGACAACTAGTTTTCTCCCTATAACTCCCATCTGATAGACTGTGGTAACTTAAATTGTTCACCGTTGGTTTGCTAACCTCTCTGGTACTACCCGTGAAATGACCAATTTAACCCATATGTTTCCGCGTTCTTATCTTTTACTCATTTACCCTAAAAACTTGGCAATCTTGGGCCATGCCATGCCCCTTCTGGTACCTCCATATACCGATTTTGCGAAATTTAATTTCTTATTAGTAATGTGCTGTAATGGTTTGTGGGAATGTGGGAAATCTTTTAAAATGTAAAATGTGGACTTCTTGAATTCAGAGCGAATGCAGATGAAATGACGTAATAATGATAATTGTTGTTTTTTATTGAATAATTGAAAAAAATAATTCTTTTCAAAAAAATTTAGTGAAATTGTCAATTATTTGGTCCACCCTGTGAATGTAATTTATAACTCCTCAAGAATTCATTGTTTGAAAATGTACTGAAGTTATAGTTTTTTTTTTGTTTGTTTACAGCTTTTTAATACGATTTGCTTTTGACGTAGCCTATATATTGGCCCACAGACCAAAATAAATGGCCTAAACCGTTTTTGAATTTAATATTCAAATATAATATTTATTATGTTCGTATTGTTATAATATAAGGTGGCGCACCAATAAAAATAAAGAATTCAAATACCTTTTTTTTAATCAATGTATTTCATTTATTTATTTTTTTTATTGTATAGAAAATTCAATTTTATTTTGTATAATTAATTGGTTTTGAAGCCGATAAACCGTGAATGACCTTCGTGCCCATTCACGCATATGCGTCACAGAAAATGATTCGTTGCGGCCTGAAGGGCTGAAGTCGGAAACGCCTTAACTACTCAATTCAGTCAAATTCCTTGATTTCGTTTTGTACACCTCTTGCTTGACATAACCCCATAAAAAATGTCTGGTGCAGTCAAGGCAGATGACCTTTGGGGGCCAACGAAAAGTGGAGTTTCTTGATATTAATTTGTTTGGGAATTTTCCTACGAGCTCCGCCATAACTGGTCTGTTGAACACAACTGGTCTGTTGAAACGAATACGTCTTCGGCACAATTCTGGGTAAAAAAAAACTTTTTCAACATCTTTAAATGACGGTCCCCATTGACATTGATGTTGTGTTTGTAGCGCGATTCGTGCGCCACCCTGTTTTTAACTGAATGTGCATTGTGAACCTGAAAGAAAATTAGGCCCTACAGATAACGAAATTGCTGTTGCTTTTAAAGATTTAGCGACATATAATGTGACTTCCACTTCAAGTCAATATTATGAATCACTCAAACAAATCATGTCTTTGACAAGTCACGTTCTTTATTATGGAATAGATGTCGTGGCTCTCATACCGCATGTTGTAGCCTCCAATAGCTAGACTTGTCACATTTACACATTTACCGCTATGCCAAATATGGCTGTATCCGATAAGTTGGTAATTAAATTTTGTCCATGTCACACCTGCAAATTAAAACAATTAAATTGTAACAAAACATCAAACATTATGCTCTTATAAGGACAATTTTATACACAAACTAAATTGCAACAACAAACTTCAACATTTATGGGAACACATTTAGTGTTTCAAAATCACCGCTTTTAAAAACGGGGGGGAAAATGCTCTAATAATTAAAAGGCGCTGTGGTAAATTAATGAATCACAGATTGCATGGTGAACGACTTCATGTACAACATATATGTACATATATATAATATATTTATCAACAAAGTTTTCTTTGCGTCCAAGTGCGAGGAAATCACAACTACTTCGTCAATGGCGCTACAGTTTAATTAGTCACTCTTAAACGGTACATTTAACCATTTTCGTCGTTTTTGCGCAAAATAATATAAACAATGCAGTCTTTTCATAGTATGTTGAAATATAAACCTCATTGATATCGATAAATAGATAGGAATGGGTGCCAGTTTTTTTAGGCGATACTTCCTCACATTTAGTGCGAATAATCTGGATTGCCAGATATGGTGTTTTTTAGAAAAAGTATTGGTAAATGCAAAGTATCTAAAACAGTGCACAAAAACACTGGTTTTTGTGTGTTGTACTAACTTTTGTACTGTTTATTGTTATTTAATAAAAAAATATTTTATTTTTTTTTATTTTATTGGGATTAAAAACACAAAAAAACGATAAAAATTTAGAAAAGTTAGTATTTCATTTCGTTAAATATAATCCGCACTATTTTCATAAATAGGAAGAATGCATTTTATTTTTGTAACATTATCCCGTAAAATTGTTTCCAAATTCAAAACTATAAAAAAATCTCTTTACAAATTTTTGTAAAGAAAATAGATTTTGAAATTTTGACTTTTGGAGACTTTAATGAAATATTTTCGATTTGAAATAATTATCTGTAACATATCTTGTGCGAAAATTGCTGTAAATTTCATTGTGCCACATAAATGTTAATGCAATTTTTAATCTTAATTTTTTTATCAACACCTATATTTTGGTTAAAATCAAATATACTGTTTTTTACTTGTCGTTTACTGTTTCCTTTACTTCAAAGTTCTGTTTTCTCGAATTGTAAATCCGCCTTCAGTAGCTGTATTGTCGAATGCGTTTATTGTCGCCAGATTGTTGGCATGCTGGTGTTAAGCGTGGCTAGAGCTCGCTAGATAGGGTAGATCTTGCCAACAACGTTTTAAACTATCAATCCTTTTATTAGAAAAAGATGACTTTTACATTTTTTGTTTCCTTAAATTTAAATGCGATGATAAAATAAAAGAAACTGTACAATTTAATAATTTATAAATATTCTATATTAATTAAATTCTTAAACTCCTTTTCCTTTCATGCACCATTTAAGAGAAATCCTGTCTGCTGGATCACTTTATAAAATGAACCCCATGCATCAATGTGGCGTGTGCCATTTTGTCCGCCTATGTCAAGTTTCGTAAATTATTTAAATATAGTCTCTCATTTTGCCATAAACTAAAAATAAATATTTTTTCTATTTTAGGTTACAATTTCTTTCATAATTCATCCTTAGAAAAGGACGTCTGTAGTCCTACTCTATCAATACCCGATAAAATTTGCAAGTATTTCTACTACAACCAATCAGAAAATTGTTTATCTCAACCAAAACATCAATTCCTGGCGGAATTGGCGGATGGAATCGCTGCGGCTGACGAAAACTGGGAAGCAAAGGCTGATGGCAATGGAAAATACAGTGGCTGCAAAATGTTGCGGCTGATGAAAATTTTGACAAGTTCCAGCGAATGGCGAAAAGAAAAATTGCAGCGGCGGACGAAAAGTGGAGAAATGCAACATCGGGTGGTATCGTGGTTGATTTCGCGCGTCTGTCTCATTTTATCGATGTTAAGTTCAATTGGAGGCTTTGGTGACCGACCAGAGCGATACAAACTTTCTATCACATCACGACCACTTTTTTGGTGGTCGGTTCACGAAATTGCGTTTGCAATACAAAGTTTGTGACAAATCATTTGTTCGACATTGTCATCCATTGTGAAAAACTGAAAATGAACTGACAAAATCTGCTGCAAACAAACTAAATGGAAAATCAAGCTCAAACTCAGCGTCGCTATAAAGGACGTTGTTGTGTCAGCCTACCAATAAAAATAATGTTTACAATCCTCCTAACCGAGCTTGTTAATTGACCATTTCCGACTATTTTTTTTTAACAGAATATATAATTCAAAACGTATAGACAATCAATCTATCAGGCCTGTCACAGAATTTTTTGATATGGTTTCGAATTCGCATTTTCCAAATCGATCGATATGGTTTAACCTTCTTCAGAAATCGATCGATTTTGTTAATTCCCAAATTGAAGATATCCCGTTTTTTTGATATGGCAACGGAAAGAAAAAAGCAAAGACCATATGTTTTAAAGTAAGCAAAAGTGTTAAAATTATTACAAGTGACGATAATTAAAGTTTGTAAAGGAAAAAGTGTCAGTTCTTTGAGTAAAAGATTAACTAAAGAAAAAAAAAAAAAAAACTAAACATGCCCGGAATTTCCGTAGTGGCTGTGATGGAGGCACAAGAGCGTCATTGGTTAGTGTTATTTTATAATTATTGGTTTTATTTTAGTTTCATTAGTTACTATCGCCTGAACAAGGAAGGCTTTATTATGGTCTTGGATTCAATAAAGGATGATCTGAAGCGGTCGAGTATACATCCAATATTGCAGCTTTCTATCGCCCTTCGGTTTCTTGCGACTGGAGCATTCCAAGGTGCAATATGTAAGAATTTGTTGATAGTAGTATTTCAACTTTGCTGATCGTAATATCATTATAGCAAAAGATGTTGACATCACTGTAGGAAGAAGCACTGTCTCGACGCTGATGTGGCGGGTTAATGATGCCACTGAACGCCACATATGTTCCCAATGGATAACAATTGCGATGTCTGACGATAAGAAGGGGAAATCGATGGATCACTTCTTCCATAAATTCCAAATTCCTGGTGTAGTAGGATGCATTGATGGTATTCATGTGGAGCTACAAAAACCATCTGAAGACGAACAGTTCAGCCCACAACGCTTCAGTTGCCACCCTATCTCCCTTTACATACCCCTTAGCTATGTCCTGGTGGGCATCCATAACCTCGGCCAATATACGCTCTTGTGCGGGACTCCTATGTTTTCTCCTAAAATAACGCGAATTGTTACTAAATGAAATAATTTAAGAAAATTTTTCCATACTTACATGTTTTCACAAATTATTTTGTTTGTTGTGCCTTTCGTTTTGTTTCGTCAAAACTTGCCAGTATGCAATGTTATTGCAAATTAGTTACTTTTACTTTGAAAAAGTATGTGGTTTACACGAAAAAAAGGTGGCAATACTGCTTAAAAAAGTAGTCAAAAAAAAGTTGCTTGCTGTGCTACCCCCGAAAAATACGCAATAATTGTTTAAATTAATCATTAATATGTTTATTTTCACCGCAAACGGGATCTTTTATTGATATAAACCAATTGCAAAGACATTTTTTTAGTTTAAGATAGGAAAAAAACCAAAACCATTTAAATAATTGAAAGTGGTTTCAAAACGAAAAAATTTTGCGGTTTTGATTGTCTGGAGAAGGAAATTACGAAATGGAAACCATTTCGATCGAAATGGTTTTCTGTGACAGGCATATTAGAACATATCAGATATATAAGGAGGAAAAAAAATATAAATGATTCAGGTTTAGGTTCATAGGAGTAAGAAAGAATTTAAAAATCGGAAATACTTGATCTTGATTATGACACAACGGATTAACTTACAAATAATTAATTTATTTTATAGATTTATGTAACCTGTTACTTAATAATAAAGAAGACACACAAAAGTTGGAGAATTTTTCTTTACTTTTCAACAGTCTCCTTTTAGCGCGATATACGTTTCCTGCGATTTGCAATAGCTTCTATGCCCTGTTTATAGTAAGAATGGTCGAACTCCTTAGAATAGCTACCAACAGCTAGCTTTAACACCGAGCCATTTTTCAAGTTTGGAAGTAGAAAATAGCCCGAGGGAGCTAAATCTGTCGAATAAGATGCGTAATAAACCAATTCGGCCTTAAATTCATTAATTTCATTCGCCGTTGCATGTGCATCCCAAAAAACAGACGCCATGACCTTGCCTGCAGATGGAACCGCCTTGCTTAGACACGATTCTCCCATTAAAGTCCACCGCTTTGACCGTTCCTGTATCTCAGGTATGAAGTGGTGAACCCATGTCTCATCCTCATCTCATAAATCAGCGCAAAAATTCGGCTTTGTTGCGGTGAAACATCGCCAAACACTCCACTGAAACATCTTCACGACGATGTTTTCGCTCTATTGAAAGCAAACGAGTACAGCGTTCTCATCTTCAAATCTTCGGTCAATATAAGATGTACAGCACTCTTTGAAATGCCTATAATTTCAGCTAGCTTACGCACCTTCAGAAGACGATCATCCAATACCATTTTATGGATTTTCTTAACCGTGTCAGGCGTGGACAGCTCAATTGGTCAACTACTACGGTGTTCGTCTTGTCAGCTCGTACGGCATCGTTTGAACTCGTTACCCAATATTTTACAGTCGTAAACGAAGAAGCAGACTTCTCAGAGTAGAATCTAGCCCGGCTTTAATATCAGTTGGACTAATACCTTTCAAGCGGCAATATTGCCATCTTTTTCCGTATTTACAAATTCAGAGACCGTTTACCAAAATAATTTTTTTCAAACTACTGCACCATCTATACACATATGGTCGAACAAATAAGTACACCTGCTTATCTTTTCTTCATGTTTAATTTTAGTTATTTAATGGAAAGTAAATACGGCAATTCTTTTTTATTTAAATAACTTTAATATGGTAATGCCTTTAAAAGTAAAAACAAAACTGGGGCTTTCCCGTTGTTTTCGTTGTGAGTTAGTTTTGTTCAGGTGTGATTTCAGTACTTGGACAAAATAATAAATACATTGCTCAATTCTTTAACATTGTTGCAGTCTGCTATAGTCTTTTTGGAAAGGCTAATTATTTTATTGTTGTTTGTCTTTATTCAGCCATGGGTCGAAAAAGTCATTGGTCTTCGGCGGAGAAAACCAGACTAAGAGAAAGTAGTCAAAGTCTTCGTTCTATACCATAAACTATGAATCGGTTGCTATTTTTTGTACAAAATGCTTTAAAGCGTAGAAAGCCCGCCGAAACTTAAAACAAAACAAAAAAAAATTAAAAAAAAAAACAGATATCCGTATTGTAACACTTGCGAAGAAGGACCCATTTGTGTCTTCAAGAGCGATTTCAGCAAAAATTGGAAATGTAATTTCATCGCGAACGGTTCGTCGTAGACTACAATAAGCACATTTACCAGGCCGGATAGCCAGGAAAGTTCCTTTGCTTAGACAAAGAAATTTAAAGGCTAGATTGGCGTTTGCAAGAAGTCATTCCAAATGGAATGTTCGACGCCCTAAGGGAAAGGAATTCCATGTTCGCTGTACAAAAAAGACGGTCAAGCACGGGAGCGGCAATATTATGGTCTGGGGTTGTTTCTCGTGGTATGGTGTCGGTCCGATACATCGAATTACCGGCACTATGACCAGATTCCACTACAAAAATATTTTAGAAAATACGATGAACTATGCTGTGGAAAGTATGCCTCTTAGATGGGCATTCCAGCAGGATAACGATCCGAAGCATGCTTCTAAGTCGGTATAGGATTGGTTCCAAGATAATAATGTTGCCCTTCTTGACTGACCAAGTCAATCTCCGGACTTAAATCCAATCGAAAATCTTTGGGGAGAGTTGAAACAAAGAATTTTGTTCAAAAAACTTGGTATGAAATACCAGTAGAAACCTGCAGGAAGCCAGCATTGCCAGCATGCCAAAAAAGTCAACAAAATAATTGAAAATAAAGGCGGGTATACCTTTTAACGAAACTTTGCCAGCTTAGCAGAAAAAACTTGATTTTTTACTTTTTTGCTTATTTTAACTAAATGTACTTATTATTTTGTACAATATGTTTTGGTTAATTTCTTACTTTTTGAAAAATACTGAATTTAATTTTTGTTTTTTGTTATTGTTTTAGTATTTATTTTATATTTTATTTCTAACGTTATAACAAAAGAAATTAGTATTAGTTTTTGGGGTGTACTTATTATTTTGACCATATGTGTACATCATGTTGGCTAATTCTAGGACCGCCCTCGTACTTTTATTTTGAAAAAAGTACGAAAAGAATTTTTTAAAATTTAAATGTTCTAAAAAAATAATTCTAGATAAATTTGACTGAAATTCGGTGTTTGTAAATAATTTGCATATTTTTTTTTTGCAATATTTTAATTGATTTTTTCATTTACTTAACAATTAATTTACTTGGCAGTTCTGTTGCCAATAAATATTAAGCACATAATTGACTTGAGAAAATCGTCTAAAACACAGATGACGACAAATTGAATATCTTTCTCAAATCCCGTGTTATGGCCCCAATAATTGATGGATATTCCTTAATTGCTTGCCATTCTATAAACAGATTAAACTTTTGCTCGTCCTAACTTTCGTGATCGAAATTTGTCTGATTTTTCCACACATTTTACAGATAATGTCGTAATTTTAAATTAATAATCAAAATTGTGGACCTCAAAATTTAAACAATTTTTTCGCCCACAATTAATTGCCAGCCTAATGTATATACTTAATTTGCTTACCTTGAATTCGGTGGAGGTGTAGAATATGGTTATATTACTTTGATACATACTCTACGGTGCTATGTACTTATAAGTGCATATGACATTTTGTGATTTAAAATTATTATGAAATGCATTTGTAACAGCCTCTGAGTCTTGTCGCCAAAAATGGTTAATAACATTTTTTTTAATCAAACATTAACAACTTTGCAAATTTTACACACGAGTAAATCTATTTGTGTCTGTAAGCATATTTCGTACAATTTTCTAAAGAAATGCTTCTTAAAATGGATGAAAACACAATGCACTCGATGACCATAAACGTATAAGTTAGTTAATTACATTTATTGGATTAATACGAACATTGGAAATACAATAAATGGTTGGATTTGACAAGAAATTTATTGTAAACCGTACAGCAAATCATTTTTCAAAATAACTGTTGTAATTGCAATTTCACAGCATATTTTTGTAATTCACTTTAAATCAATCAATCAATATTTAAAGCCCCGTCAAGACAGGCTATTTGTAAAGAAATGTCTGTGTGGGGAAAACGGAGTCGTTCGACGCTTGAGTATTTCACTTAAATTGAAGCGATATGGAGGTACAATTACCTATTACCAGTCTACTATTTATTGAGAGGGAAACCGCGAGGAAGTTGACGGGTCTAGTATTATTTACGATTTTTTCCCCCTAACCTGAAGGAATGAAGGTGTATATCATTTGATATGGTAGAAATGTAACACTCAGAAGGAAGAGTTTAAGCACCAAGAAACTTTTGACCAAACGTGTTTTATGGCGTTTTAAGTCTATGACACGATAACTGCCGTTAAACATGAGTATTATATTTCGATCTGCCATAATATACCGTGAATGAGATATGGCAAAGTTTTTCACATTCAGTGAGCTTACACGCATTCTATTTTTAGGCTCACTCAACGGGTCCTAAAGATTACGAACGTAACAGTTTGAGAAGCATTTACCAGATTTGTCGAAAACTCCACTACTTGAAGTATTCGTCAAATACGAGGTGACTACTACTCAAATAATGATAGGTGGTTGTATGCGGGATTTCACCCGCGATCATCCAAACCACAGTTGGTCATTGGTTTATAATGACTGGCAAAATCCAAAAAGCAACCCATTAATCACACACATTCTGTACGTCGCATATAAATTACCGATTTAATTCATGTATTCTGAGGTCCATATTATTTATATAGTTGCACTAAATTTAGCAGGTTTGACATAAATCATAAATATTATATAAATAAATGGCATAAATCACTCATCAAATAAGAATCCCAAATTGAAAATGGACCGCATTGAAAAAGGGCGGCGCCCCTTCAGCACTACCTTGCATACAAATTTCAATCCCTCCTCTAATGAAATCCCTTTGTAATTAGCATTCTGATTCATAATTGTATAGTTGATTTATAGTTGTATGTGAAACATGGAAAAACCAACCCAGTAGCCACACAACTTCTGGTGTTTTCCATGCATATGATCGATTTTATCTACATACCTATATATATATTCTTAGGTTCATATCTCTCAAACTGTCGAACTGAATGCAGCCTACATTTAGCATTTAGCATACATCTTGCGTGTGGTAAAATAAGTTTAGAGAATGAAAGTGGAGGTCATAGCTACACCCCTTCTCGTACCTTCCAAACAAATTAACCAAGTTTTAGAAGTTTTAATTTCCCGTCTGATCCCTGATTTGTAGGCTGCAGTTGCTTACGTTTTTGTCTAGTGTCAAGTCGTCCGGATTACCGCGGCTTCTCTGGAAGCTCCCATACATATTTATCAATATATTTTTGTAGGTTAATATCGTTCTTTCAATACTGCTAAATTCAGAACACTTTAGCAAATATCAGGCATTTAGGAATTCTAGAAATGAAAAGGGATTACATTGATACACCCTTTGGAGTACCTGTACACGCTGTATAAATTCTATTTTCTTGTTTTACTGTGCTTTCACTCAAAGCACTTTTTTTTAATACGAACCACTGGTTTACCTCGCCCTCTACCACTCCTAGTATTTTCGCACTAACGCAAAGGAGCGCTGCGTAAAAGTATACATATGTATGTACATATGTAAAACTTCCGACTGATATTTTTATACTCTCACCCATGGGAATGGGGACATACATATTTCATTTGCTACGAGAAAGAAAGCGTAACGCACTGAAGGACTCGGGCTATATCATGACCAAATATATTGTAGGTATTTTTAAGGCGATGGTGCCCTGTCCACCTATTTAGTTGGCTTCGTGGTCAAGTAGTTGTCAATGTAACTCAAGTGAAAATTTGCCAGTAGTAACATTTCCCCAGCTGTGATCTGAGATTGAAAATGAGCGAAATAGTCCACACAGAATGTTCAATACCCAACTTTTTGATCCCATAATTTATTTTTAAAGTCGCTGATCTCTAAGAATTTTCCCATGAAGCGTTTCTGCACCGGAATAAATGAAAATCTGGAGATGCCAGATCAGGTGGTATCAGATGGGTGAGAAGTGTGGCAACACCTCCCACTTATATGATCGACCAATGTAACTGACATTTTTTTCAAAATTCCAAGTAAATTTAGTAAAATTGTAAAAGTAAATTTTATTTAGTAAAATTGGTGATTTATTTTGTGCACATTTCGATACAATGGCGGTCAACTTCCAACACTACTTCAATGTTTTAAATGTTGTTCCACTTAGTGGCCGAATTTAATTTCAAGAAAAAATTCTTTCTTGTAATATCGAAATATTTAATATTTAAATTTCGCTCCATTTCAATAACTAACTAATAAAAGCTATTAAGATGACATTACCTTGTTCAAAGATTGACTGGGTGCACCAAGACGATTGTTTCAAACTCTAAAGTAGAAGCACAATAACTGATAGAAAAAATACTCCTTCATCTTATGTTTAGTAAAATAACAATATCGACTTAATTTGAGGCTAACGAAGCTTATGAAATCTAAATTATAGTTAGTTCATACCGTAAGCCAAACTACCCCGGTGTCAACAGTTACTTTAAGCGGTATTAAATAAAATATTATAAACATTATAAATATTATATCACATAGTTAAATATCCTTTGATGGGAAAAAAATTTCACGAGACATTGTTTCGACGTGAAAATACTTTTCGCTAGGAAGATTTTTTTAAGTGGCATTGTCAACTATATATGTATTTGTTTTTCAACACAGATTTCGTAATAGCTTTTGTTTTACGTCACTCAACATTTGTAAACTTGAAAAGAAAATAATTTTGCAAATATATCAACGAACATATTATAACTTAAAAATATTTGTTGTTTCTATTTCAATGTTGGAAACTAACACGAAAAAAGTTGACAACGCCACTAAATTTTTTCGCGAGGAAATAGTATCTCGCGAAAGTTTTCTTAATAAAAAGAACTTAGCAGCCAGTTTTAATTGCGTTTAATCGTGTCGTGCGTTTGTATAAATTTACCTTAACTTTCCATGTAAAATTACGCTAAGTCTTGGCTTCATGAAAGCAGGTTTCAACACGCACTTTGCGTGAAAAATATTTTCCATTGAAGATATTAGGAGAAATAATTTAAATCCATTTTTCGCATGCATAACATCTCACATTCTGTGAGGGGTGGAGTTGTGATACTAAAAATGCCGTAATATAGACATAAATATTTTCACGTAAAATAACTTCGAGTCATCTTTAATTTTCATCATCTAACAGATATTCCAGATAGAGATATCTTTTTAAATCATATGATTTATTGCCACATATTTTCATTTCGGCGGTTGTGTTAACAAAGTTGCCTTATTTGAATATCGAGAAATCCCCACTTAAGACGGAAAGTCGACAAGTCCTCAGAGAGTGACAGTTTGGAGTGGTACTATTAGCTCATTTCTTTTCGAAAATATTGCTTGAAACTTCATTTCGGTCAACAACAAATGCTATGTAGCCATGATTACCGGATTATGTGAAATTAAAGATATGAGTTTTGGAAACACCAAGTCACACAGTCCAGAACGTCAACAAGGCCTTGAAAAATTGGCTTGACTGGCTAAGCCGGTTGAAACAGTTTTGCAAGAAAGTCATATGAAAGTAAAGGAAATTGGGATTCATCAATTTTGTATCATTTTTAAAAACATACCTGTATTTGAACCGTCCTTTCCATAATGGTTTTGTTTTTAAGATGGTACTATGATGACTTTTTCCGATATAAAAATACAAAATGAAAGATATAAAAAATATAAATGTGAAAGTTGAAGCTAACTTTTTCCAACAGAAAGTTCTTAAGAGGCAGTGCCCACCTTTTTTTTTTTTTGTTGGCTTCCAACACTGAAATCGGATTAAGTTAAATTTTTGCTTCGTAATATGTTTGATAATACATTACAATATATTTTTCACTAGAAAACGATGTCTCGTGGAGTTGTTTCTTCATGAAGAGAATGCAGAACCTGGCTTAATACATAATAAGTGGAAATCGCTTTTCCTAAAGATTATCTAATGATTAAGTTTGAGAAAATTTCGTCATGGGTTCAAATTACGTGTCCATGACTGGCCATTATATGTGCTTCCCAATAAATAACCTAATTTTCAAATATGAGGCTGTTATTCTCATATAAATAAACCGTAATGATTAGCGATACAATGTTGCATTCGCGAAATGCAGATTTTCTGCACCATATGCGGTCCCTCAGCCTAGATTCGCTTACTACATGATTTTACCCCAATTAGCAGTCGATTTTCCGCAGAATAATCCGTTGGCAATTTGGTCGAAATTGGAAATTATTTAAATTCGCTGACGGTTTGTTTGGCAATTTAACGTTGCTACCATGTTCTTCTACGAGTACAACATTTCCGGATAGGTTTCTTATGCTGAACATGTATTTACTACCCGGTGTGGAAATTCAGCTTCAATCTTTTTATATTTAAACATCTTGAAATGTAGTCATTCATTGTAGTCATTCTCTGAATCCAACATTCCAATGAACCGCCAATTTACAACTCTAAAAACCCGTATTTTTCCTTTTTTCATCTATCACCACTATTTCACGGAAAACAACTCTGTCACATTTCAGAAATATGCTGACATCTATTAGTACTAAGTGGCAGCGCCGCAACACGACTAGACCATTATTTGACAGTTCAAGAAATTCGGGAATATTTCAGATTTTTCCAAGCAGTTGAAACAAACAAACGAGTTGCGCGAAGCGAATATTCGCATTTTAAAAAGGAAATTTACAATACATTCATCCATTACGAAATGTCAATCGAAGAGGTACTGTGACCATTAACAACAATTCAATTTCAATGTGAGACCTTTTGTATTTCATCTCTTCGACAGCTGCGAAAAGATTCTGAGGAATTCTCCAGGCTACTGGGTGAAGCCACAAGAAAGCGAGTCAAAGATGCCATAATTTCAGCAAAGGCAGAAGTCGATCGGGAAATTGTTACGTTGGAGATTAAGCAAAAGCAAGCGGCCGAACGTAATGAATCGACACCCAAAAGGTAAATTCATTCTAGAAGCTTCCCCAACTTCTGTCTGCACAACGTGCTTACATTCATACATAACTGTTGTTGTTTCATTGTTCTTTGCGCCCAAAAAGGTTTTACACCGAACTCACCGAGTATGGCTGGGATCAGAGCGACAAATTTGTCAAGATATTTGTTACCTTGGACGGTGTCCAAAATCTCGATGAATCATCAGTGATTGTCAAATTTACTGATTCTTGTATGAACTTGAACATAAACAACTTGAATGGCAAGGACTATGTCATGGTATTGAAGAATTTGTTGTATAAAATCGATGTTCCCAAAAGTTATCGCAAAATCAAAACCGGCATGGTGGCCATTTATATGAAGAAATGTATTGAGGGCCAGCATTGGGGATGTCTGACTTCGATTGAGAAGCGTTTGAAGGATCAACATGATGCCGATATCAAGAATACTGAGGAGAATCCCTCAGATGCTCTAGTGAACATTATGAAGAAAATGTACAATCAGGGCGATTCAAAAACGAAGCAGATGATTGCCAAAGCATGGACAGAGAGTCAGGAGAAAATTCACAAAGGAGGATATAATCCAATGGATGATTCGCCGCTAAGTTAATTTATATCATGCTTGTTTCCATGTCCAAATTGAAATGTTTTAATTTCTTTGCTCATTGACATTTTAAAATAGTTTGTATTGTGTACACTTACCGATACTTAAAACATACCATTATCCATAGATGAAATATAATCATAGTTATTAAAAAAGTTAAATAAAATGCGACAATTAAAAATGAACTAAAATAGAAAATGTCATATTTACGACGAATACTGATGCTATTTCTATGACAGGTACCAAGAGGGATGTAATCAGCCGTCGATTTTCCAAAATTTCACCGAGAATTAGGCAAAACAATGACTAAAAGTTCTGACCGCTACAGTCTACCTATTAGTAGTTATAGGGGAAAAATCGATTTTCTGAAATTCGATTAATTTGTATGGGGGTGTGATAATGTAGCGCATTTTCTTCCTTAGACTCTTATATTACCATATAGGCCATTTACAATCCCCTGCTAAGATCCGCTGCGGCAAGTTTTAAGTTTCATAAACATTTACGACAGTTATCGTGTCTACCAGTCATGAAACAATATTTACCAAAAGACACTTTATACCTTAGATTCAATTAGTTTTTCGTATTAACATTGCCCTTTGCCATATTTACGTTGCCATAGAAATTTCATTCGGAAAAAAGAATTCGGGGTCAACGATAGAAAAGTTAAAGTAATCGGCTTATTACTATTGCGATATTTTTCCAATCGTTTATATAAAAATATCCATGTAAAAGTATAGTATTTTTCGCTTTATCTAAATTGAGAAGAAAAATGCATTGTCCGTAGAAAATTCTCAATGTAATTATGAACACGTTGTCGTCTTGAAAGGATGGACTGGAATGGAGAAGAATCCCTAGCAAAAAACGAACAGGCGGTGATGGTGAAATAGTAGTGACTCAATATTGCAAGCTTTTCTATACTACTGATTTTTTTTTTTTTTTGTTGTCTGTGTTTCTATACATTTGATCGACTTTCTCTGTATCAACAAATCAATATGTATCTATTTTACCTATAAGGTGCTCCAATGATGTGCAATATCTCCAGTGTGAACCTTCGTGAGTTCCCTACTTCCTCTACTAGCTCATTCACGTCGGTGAAATTAGGCTTGTTTCCAGTTATTGCTGTCCATGCTGCCAGTTTGCTTTTTACCCTGAGATCTGATTTATGTCCAGCTAACCTTTCAACCGTTTCATATATCTTCAAGCATATGTCGTCCTTGCCTCCTCTGTGCTTATTTTATAAGCAATATTTGCCTTGTCCTCTTTCCGATTTGGTTTTACTGAACATTTTAGCATTCTTGTCTTCTTGACGTCGTTGCCGTATTCATAATTGTCCTTATAGGGCACCTAAAAATAATTTACTGTCGAAGTAAAAGCCCTATTTTTGTGGGTGAAAAACATTTGACCATGATTTTCAGGCTTAGAATTGTTATAGCTTCTAGTTACCATTTTCATTGATTTCGTTTTACCTTTTTCATATTCCCAATTCCCTGGTTCCCTGGTTTTCCCGGTTGTTTACCACTGTCTGCTATTAAGGGAGTGACATCAAGCTCATTTTCGTTGTTTTTATTTATTCGATTAGCAAAACTATTCGCTCAGATGTGTTTACCCAAATCTGTTAGCGCCAACATTGGCCTGTACACTGCTATGAATATCGGACTCTCACGTTTATACCACTGCATGATACTTCGTGATACTCATGAAAGTTTTTGTTTTTTAATTTTAGTTCGAAGAAAAAAGTGGTTTGTACGAAAAAGTAGATGGCAGCACTTTGTTTATAAATTTATTTCATTTCAGAAAAAATAGTGTTTTTTAAATAACAACAAAAACGTGTATTTTTTTATTAAAATAAATATTTTTTATTCTTAAATTTAGAAAAATTAATAAACTACAATGCTACTTATTCATTAAAAGTACTTTTGTCTATTTTTTAGTGTTTAATTAACTGAAAATATCAATTCCAGTTAGGACACCAAAAGTAATTTTTTTCCAAAAGGATTTTTAGTTTGTCTAAAGAAGCAAAATACGGAATTAATAGAAACTTCGATTGGAATGGAATTCTGGGTCAAACCTGTTTATTGCACTTTCATTTTAGGATTCCTTAACTGTAAAACTAAGCTTAAAGGCTGGATTATAAGTAAATAGCAATTTCGCTAAATGGAAATTTTTCAAGGAGTTTAATACCTCGAAATAACTTGAATTTCATAATTTTGCCATTCTTAATTTATGAAATACGAAAATCTTCAAATAATACAATATACATATCTTACAATATCGATTCAATTAGAATTTTTTACACACAGCGTCAGAATCTGTACACCAATCTCTATCGAAAATATTATTCAAATGCAAAATGTCGTATTTTATTGGCTTCGTAACCGATATTCAATTCCAACAATTTTTTGTTATTCCAAAAGACAAAATATATTTGAATTTTAGCAAAGTAATACCATCGTTCACTTACAAAGACTGAAATTATTTATTTGCTAATGGAGCGTTTGCAAAGTAATTAATGAGGGTTCTCATGACATTTAAAATCGCTAACGAATCAATTAGACAAACATGAAAGACACTTTTTATACAGAAAATGTCATGGAGGACACTCTTTATATAGAAAAGTGTCATGGATGACACTTTATATAGAAAAGTGTTATAGAAGACATTTTTCATATAGAAATGTGTCATGGAAGAGAATGCACTTCCTATGAAGAAACATAACTTTCAAGAACTTTTCTATAAACGAAACTATCTGTCGCCGGAACTATCGAAAATGTGGTCCATTTTCATACCAACAATTTCCCTGGAAAATAGTTTACATTTTGATTAATGTCTTGGAACATACACATCTTCGTACAATACCCTACAAGACACATCTTCGTACAATAAATATTTTTCAAGGTCCTAAGTGTTTTTCAATACAAATCATCTTAGAATTTAGCTCTGCTTACACTGTTAAACTTACTTCATACTATATTTTATTGTTGGTCGCATCTCCACCGGTCTTCCGCAACATTGTCTTTCTTTCTTTTATACTTTAGTATCATTTATGTACCTCCAAAGAGTCTCTTTGCGTTTGAAATTTTTCGATGTTTGTTTTCATCTCGGCAGTTTCGAAACGGCAACAAAGTTTGTTCGCAATTCCACCAATAAACAACTAAATAGCTACTTACAAATTGATTGTCAATAGCTAGAATACTTATTTGATTTACCCAAAATAATCTACGGATATTTTCAACTGCGCTATTATGAACATTTTTCCTTGTATCTCAAACATAACATATTAATTTTGCCCACATGAAAATATGAGGAATGTCGTATAATAGATACGAGAGTTCTATCAATGCCGTGCATCATTAGGATGAATTAAAGTCATCAATTTGGTTTCTAAAACCTCTTTTTTTCGTTACACCAAAAAATTTGGCCTTTTTGGTTTAATAATGGAGTGGCGAAGAAACCTTTCAAGCAGTGATTATGTTTTAGAATAATATAAAACAGAGAGAGAGAGAGAGTTTTGTGGTCAAAACATGAGATGTTTTGAATCCAGCCGTTTTATGAAAGAAGGAAACTCAAAAATATACACTTAAAGGTGGAGAATAATTTAAGGTAACTAATTTGCTACTCTTCACAAATAGCCAACATGTATATGTACAGGGTTGCCCATATTCGACGGACCCATGTTTTTTAAAAAAAAATCAAAGAAAAAAATAAAAATTTGGCGGTTGGCAATCTTATTCATTTAATTTGTTCCAAGTAGATTTGTTTACATCAATTTTTGAATATGATATCTCTCAAATGGCCGCCTCTGGCGTTGATGGCGTATTGTGCCCTTTTTGCAGCATTTTCCATCGTTTTCGCCAACATTTCGGCCGGAATAGCGGCTATTTCTTCACGAATGTTGTCCTTGAGCTCTTCTACGGTCCTTGGCTTGTTAACGTAAACCTTTGACTTCAAACGTCCCCACAAGAAGAAGTCAGCGGGCGTCAAATCGGGCGAACGCGGTGGCCAGTCCAAATCACCACTTTTCGACATCAAACGGCCCGGAAACAAATTCTTCAGAAAATCGATTGTTATGCGACTTGTGTGCGGTGGAGCGCCGTCTTGTTGAAACCAGAACTGCCTCATACGCTTTCGACGAATAATTGGCATCACAAAATTGGTCATCATGTCGCGATAACGCTCCTGGTTGATGGTAACAGCATGACCATTTTCGTTTTGGAAGAAAAACGGCCCAATGACCGTTTTCGCACTAACGCCGCACCAAACTGTGACTTTTTCGTCATGAAGAGGCAATTCTTGAATCTCCTGAGGATTTTCAGTGGCGTAAATACGGCAATTTTGCTTATTTACGGTCCCATTCAATGTGAAATGGGCTTCATCGGACATGATAATTTTGTTCCAAAATTGCTCGCCATCATCGGCCATTTCGATGACTCGTTGGGCCCATTCCAATCGACGAGGCTTGTCCGCAGGCAACAATCTTTGCGTCAATTGAATTTTGTACGGGAACAAATGCAAATCAACGCGAATAATCCGTTGTAAAGTGGACCGAGCCATGCCCAACTGCTGAGAACGGCGTTTTTGGGATGTTCTTGGCTACCTCTCAACACTGGCTCGTACGGCAGCGATATTCTCGGCCGATCGCCTTGGTCGACTTTTATTTGGCCTCTTCGGATTAGAAAGAGCCTCACCAGTCGAAAATTTTTCGTATAAACGCTTAATGGTGTTCTTAGAAGGCGCACTTCTCACATTTTTTAACATTTTAAAAGCACGTTGAGTTTTCACAATTGACTTCTTCTGTTGAATGTAAATTTCAACTATTTCAGAGCGCTCGCGTGGCGTGTATTGTTCCATGGTAAAAATCTGCTTGGACTGACGCTTCAAACGCGGTATGTCATTAAGCGATCTGACATCTCTGTCAAAAGTTATGGCGTTGCCAGATGGGTCCGTCGAATATGGGCAACCCTGTATATTGTAATCCTCGTACAAAAATAGACATCATGTTGATTATTTTAAAATCGGAACGATACATTTCCTTACCAATATATTCGAAACGTTTATTTGAAACAAAATATATGCGGCGATTTGAAAGAAGAGAACTAGCATAGCGACAAAGAATGGGAAACCAAAACCATTTGCGTGAGTTCTCGGGCTGATCACACTTTCCTTCTTCGGGCAAGTAACTAAAGTGAGAAGACAGCCACATCGAGTAGCATGCTAAATCTGATGGTTCAGAATAATATCTCTTACTGAAACTCAACTCTTATGTTAGCCTAGTAGTCCTTAACAGTCCCAACAATAGGGTCGGATGCGGCCGCCAAAATTGTCATGGAAACACGAATGAAAATTAAATAATGAAAAAAAGGATTATTAAATATTGAAAAGCACCTGTACCATCTGGACTCTTTTCTTCTATCCAGTTAGCAGATATCCTTGATAAATATAGAGCTGACTTCACTGTCATCCATAAGATGCAATGAATAGGAATGCAATCGACGCACTCACTATGACACCTACAACGACAGCGTTGCAGAAAGGTATGAATTCGGTTCTGGGTTTGTAGCACGATTTCGACCTTTAAGCGACCGTATGACCAGCCATAATCCGCATCAAAACGAAATTTTGTACCCCGTTCCGACAAAGGCAAAGATGAAGGGGCTAAAGATACAATACCTAAAAGAAATATATGATCGGTGCCCTGACCACGATATCAAAATTTATATGGAAAATTGTACAAATCCACTCTACATAGCAACACTTCTGAAAACGGATTCAGACTGGTTTCATTCGCCCGGGCGCATAAATGCCACATAAAGATCTTTTTTTTGTGCTTAGTACCGACATAAATTTGAAACCGGCTTTAATAGTGCCAAAAAATGCTTGTAGCTAAACACAACAAAGCTAAATGTCGCTATGTTGCATATGTATAATCCTGACGGCCATAGCCTACTTCAACAAACTCTTACTAAGACATAACAGCAACAAATTGCGCATTTGATGGCAACTGCTGCAAAAACCTACTTGGGTATGAAAAACCGCGCATAGACAAACCCCAGTATGATGAAGAATATAAAATTGTGCCCAAGGAAAAAGATTTTGCGTCCATGGCAATGCTGCAGCCGATTACAATTGTGGGGAAACGCTGTAAGGAGAAGGGAGACAGACGATTTTCAAGCAAAAGAAACGCTTATGGAAACCAAAAGGTGTCTTGTAAGGACAAAGGGAGAAAACTTCTTTCAAATACGCAGCATGCGCTGCTATTAAGGGAAGATTATTTCTATTAGCTATCAGTTCCGGATAGCAACATGAGTGCAGTTCTGATCCTGTGCACTTTTAACAAATAATAGGTCTTCATATGAGGTGTAGATAAATTCATTTTTTTAAATCTCAACAATATGTCGTAGTGCAGAGCACAAAATTGTGAAACATCCAAAGTTTGTACGAAAAACAATTCATACTTGTCTTATTTCCAACATTTGTAATAGCTATTATTATTTTTCAAATTAATTATTAAAACTAATGCTCTTGACGTCATCTTATTGTCAAAAATATTATTTTAGCCTTATATATAACACTAATGGCCATGTTATATATTAATTTTGGAACAAAGGACTCGTGCCCCATTGAAATCAAGCGGGATACGTATCTTTGATATTGTTTTCCTTTCCAAACACCGGATAGATGAATCAATCCAAAGCTTGCAAATGGTTGTACGGATGATGGCGATGACAACATCCTGACGCGGAAGATGAGGCATAGGATGAGCTGGCCAAACAATGTTCATCGCTTCGTTCGTTCGTCAAATAGGCGGTGTTTTGCTTTCTCTTCTATTGCGTATAACACTCTTGCGATTTTCTGAATTATACAAGTTGTGTAAAAGAAGAAGATATCGGCTGCAAAAAGGGGGGTTTTAGTTGCAATGATCGTTATTAAAAGTCCCTACATTAAGAAAATTAGAAGTCGGCTTAAATGTTACGCGAAATATCGGATACCATAATACCGTTTAAGAGTTTTTTGAAGAGTTGGGCTTGTTGTAACTTTTAAATTGAACTGATTAGCTACTGCGACTTGTTATGTGTTGTTAAGTTGTTATTTTTATATGAACTGACACTTTATATCTATTACTGAAACCCCGAGGCTGCACAGCAAGTGTGTATTTCGTACACACCTTTGCGAAAGTTATTATCCTTTCTGATGGTGTGCTAAATCCCCGCGCACATCAAGCTTATTGGAACTGGATTTATAACTTTATAACTACAGCCAGAGCATCTAATTTTTGGCCGATAAGAAATACGCTCAAGCTGTGGAAATGAAAACAGGTAAGCGAACGGCATGTGAGAAAGTTAAACCGACCGCTTATTTGTCTTTATATCACGTACAGGGTGGCGCCCCAATTGTCCTACAATAAGAAATTCATATTCATATTATTATTATTTCATTTATTTTTTATTGTATACAGAATTCAAATTTATTTTATATAACTAATTGGTTTTGAAGATGATAGACACTAAATGACCTCCATGCTCATTCACGCAATTGCGACACCTGATCACAAAATTATTCATTGCGACCTAAAGAGTTGAAGTCGGAATCGCCTCAATTATTATTCTGATAGACTGCTTCATTTAAGTCCAAATTCTTGTCTCGTTTTGCACACCTCTTGGTTGGCATAATCCCATAAAAAAAGTCTGGCGCAATCAGGTCTGGTGACCTTGAGGGCCATCGGAGATATTAATTTGTTTGGGAATTTTCATTGGAGCTCGGCAATAACCGGTCGGGGTATGTGTGCGGTTGCTCCATCTTGCTCGAACCAAATGCTGTTAAAACGAATACGTCTTCGGCGCAGTTCTGGGTAAAAAACTCCTTCAACATCTTGGAATATCGGTCCGATCTTTGTAAATTGTTTAGCATTTGGTTGGTTTGGAAAAATCCATTTGGATTATTCGTATTTTTTAACTTCAGCTACCCAATGTAGAAAAAATCCCACGAAAACAATTTTTCGAACCTGATTATAATGGCATCAGATCGACGTTCTTGGGGATACGGATTAAATAAACTAACTTGGAGTTTATGCTTCAACATACATGTGGATAATTCCGGTTGTTAAGCTTTTCTTGTAACATGAATATTAATATCAAATATGGGTTGATTTGTGATATCATAAATGTTGGCTCTTAAATGATACAAAGTTACCCTATCTTTTCAAGTGAAAGCAGTTATCATATTACGCACACCGGGTTTAATATTTTCGCCCAATTTTGGATAAACTTAGTTGGAAATTGTATCCTCTTTTCTTCGTTCGAACGGCAGCTATATCTGCACATTAATAGCTATCCGGAATAATATTAATAAGGAATTATTACTGCAAATACCATAAAATCATATTTTATCGAAAAGTGTAATTTTACAGGTGTTACATTTTAATCGCCTTTTACTCCCGCCTGTCTGATGGGAGATGAAGAGTTCTAGTGCCGAAATCATGTGTTGGTTGGGTCCGAACACATGGTATTTATATGAATCAACTGAGGTACGAGTGGGCCGGACATATGGTATTTATATAGATCAACTGAATTTTACAATTTAATCGCACTGAGTATATTCTGAAGTAAGACTCTTAAAAGTTTGGTGTAATGTGTGCCGAGCAATTACAAACTTACTTAGCCAGAGTTTGTATTGTCCTAATAACGTTTCCAGTGGTGGACGATCTATGGCATCGACGATAATTGCTGAGATTTCTTCAATTATTCTAACATCTAACAGAGTTAGCAATTAATAGAAACTTTCTACACACAATTGCTGTACTACCCGCATATTTGTAACCAGTTTTCCATCTTTTTACTGATTACACCGATGATGGCATAGATTCCCCAACACTATGCCATAATGCGGTCAGAATAGAAATGCCAAGACTTAAGGGGACTTGCAAAAATTGGCAAATATTCAGTATGCCAGTTTGACCACTTTACGAATAAAAGGGCTGCACTGATGACCTGTCAACAAACCTGCTTAGGATCCGTGTTGGTGAGCAGAAAATGAATGTGCACCAACTGCTAAATACCAGCTTTCACAATGGATGTGTATCCGATGACTGTAATCTAAGTGTCCTATGTGCTTGATTCAAAGGCGGTCCAGTTGTATGTACCAAATAAGATTCTGTCCCGTGTAATATGAGTAAGAGTAAAGTCTATTCCATCCGATCTGATTGGACCTTATTTGGTAAATCGACAGGCAGCCAGATACTTACACTATGGCAGTTCCTGGAGAGGACTCAAATAAAACAAATCGATACATATCGCATATTAATATAATGTTAAGCTGCCTTCGATAGTCCAACATGGCAAAAATTATGCCATGGCCGAATTTGTAATGAAATTTTCAGTAGACGTAGCTTGAAATCTTAGAAAGGTATTTTAGTATTTAGCTTAAAGTGCGACCTCTTCAATATACTGTTGGAGATGGTTATGAGAAAACTGGCACGACTGTATCCATTTTCAAAAAACGGGAACATATTCCAGTTGTTTGTTTCGACAAACAAAGAATCTACTCGTTTGACGCGCTGCGTGGCCGTTGATAACTATTAATTTGGGGTGGTAGACGAATTCATCTACCTCTGCTCCGCATTTAAAAACACTAAAGAAGTCAACGCAGAATCCTGGTTTATGACACAGACAGATGAATCACTTCTTGGAATCGTTGAGAGAAATATACGCCGAAGAATATATAAACCCTTTACCGTTAGCGGAGACTATCGGTGTTATATGAATCATGGACTGTATACCGACACCGACGTGGTCAAGCATTGCATTAGTTGAGTCATGCTGTGCTGATGGATTTAGCTCGAAAATTGTTCAACAATTAGCTTGACGATCGTCGGAAGGATCAGGCTTTTCAAACACTATCAAAATTTGAAGTGGCGGATAGAGGAAGAAGCCCATGAGACCAATTCACCTAAGAGGTCGTAAATGAAAAAAATTAAATTTCTCATAGATTCATTTAGTATACATATATATATATATATATTTGTGTATATATAATTATGTATGCATGTATGTATATTTATTTTTATATATTTATTGATGTACATGTGTGTGATTTTATCATCTATTCTACATTTCTTAAGTTAACGGAATGGATTACTTTAAATGATCTGTCATAAACGCTACATAAGACATCACACCAACGATGTCCTTGCGTGTTTCAATATAATTTGTATCCAAGTTTAACTTTCAGTTTACTACACAGCAAAAATTTTTCTAAATTCAAATAGAATGCCCAACCTTTTCCAATTCAACAATTTATACCTTTTAAAAAGGCGGGACGCAAATTAAGCAGTTTGTCTATGGCTTCAAATTTTCATTATGTAAAGATTATTTGAAAAAATTGTTTTCTATAACAAACAAATGTAAATGCGATAGGTAAGCGATTGCTGAAAGTTAGTAAAGGGAAATGTGGACAGTTCTTGATAATTTTTTGATGGGTATTAAATAAAATGTTTATCTAATAAGTTTGCAGCGTGCACGCATGTGTGAGTACTGGATGTATCCATTTTTTAGTTAAATGTTTTGTCATATGATTGTTAATAATTATATATTACATTTAAATATTTTTGTTCTCAATGTGAAGGCTGCCAGTTGTGTTGCACACATGTTAACATGTATGCACGTGTGCAAGTGTATGCAGGGGTTTACGTAACTGTCCTGTGTTGAAAGTAAAGGTAAGTCGATTTATTTCCATTTTAAGTTTCTCATTGATTTTATATATCGTATATTAGCGGATTATATTTGCACTACAGACTACATTAATTGCTGTTGCATAAACATTCAGAATTCAGAATTTTTTAAGAATATCGTTTTATCGTCTGATAATAATGAAAATAATTTCAATATATTGCATTTCAATTGTAAAATTTTTTGAATCGCCAATTCGAGGTTGTTTCCAAAAACCGTTCAAAACGGTTCATGCATAAAATGCGTAAAAGTTTTCATCATCATGGAATTTTTCAAAAAACAATGTTCTCAATACATATTTTTCCATGTTTCCTCATTTTGTTTCAAATACAAATTGTAGTTTATAAAAATAAAAGCTCCTCCAAGCGAAAGTATAGAGTGATTTGTTTTATTCAAAAAGCGGTTAATTATGCTGATTTGCTATCAAAATTGTGGAAATTTGATTGAAAAAATTTAAAATTGTTTTAAATTGTTAAAAGCATGTAAAACTGTGTGTATGTAGGTATTTCTGGTTATAAACCTGCGTTCCAATACATACTACTTTCCATAAGGTTTATAACCAGAAATTTCAACAAATATGCATTGACATTTGTTGAAAATTTCCAATATATACATAACTACATCTCAGTACATACTATATGTATATGTATTTCCTACAAGGTTTATAACCTTTGTAGAGAATTTATATACATTTTTGAAAAAAAAAACGCTTTGGGACAAACAAAAAATGGCTAAATGACAGAACCCAATAACTGGGGAGGAAATACAAATAGAAAAAATAGATCAATAGAAGTAGAGAGCAATCGCTTGAAATTTTTTTAAATTTTACCAATTTTTTCCAATTAAGTATTTTTAAAGCTTTTTCCATTAAAGGGAATTTATATATATTTTATCTGATACAACTCTTTCTATTAAAAATTATATCAGCAAAGCAAAAAAACAAAAAACAAAAACAAAAAACAAAAACAAAACAAAATCTGAAACTTCTAAAATATTTGAATTTTTTTTGCCTTCAACCATAGGGGCGAAAAAAACACCATTTCCTGTGAGATGAACTGTAACTCAAAAGCGGATATATGGGTTATACATTTAGTGGTTTTAAAACCGCCAGTCTGGCAAGGATGTCAGCTGTTAATACCTGTCATTTAAAGTGTTATTTATTCTGTGAATATTTGCCAAAAATAGTTGAAAGTTACGCGTCTGCGTTTGTTAACGATCAATAAAAAAATAACACTTTAGATGACAACCTTGCCAGAACGACGGTTTTAAAACCACTAAATGACTGGCCCTTTATTTCGCACATAATGATAAGGTCCAAGCATTATAATAAAATAAAAGTTTCATGGAAATAATAGCTTTATGCGTGTTTCATTAAAATTTGTTTTTGAAACCAAAAAATGGATAACCCTACATTCAGAACGCTTGGTGTCTCACGATAAAGAACTATCTAAGACACAGAAAAATTGCTTTTAAAGGTTAACACATTTCACCATACATTCCTCAGAGGAGAGTGGTAAACCTTTTGATGAGAAGATCTGTGCGATAAATTCAGGTAGATTTTGTGGTGAATTTTTGTGTACATATAGATGTAATGTGGTGTAATTTTATTTCATGATAAAGCTATTTGAAGTAAAAGACTAATAAAAATAGTCTATTCATTTTATTAATTTAAGCACATTCATGTTTTTGTACATAATTTTGATTTGATGCAGAGATAAGACTCTGAGGATGTTATAGCTTAAAGGTCAACTTTCACAGCGTTTTCAAAAATGATGTTTATAGTTCGAATTCAGACATTCCGTGAAAGTGTTTCTAACAATCAAACATCACAATCTAAAAGAGATAATTGGCAGACAATATCCTCAAAATTTGGCAGTTTTGCTCTAAGTACACCAAATGTCTTTAGAGATATTCATAATTTAACTCTTACGTGAGTAGTAAACATATTATCTGTTGTTAAAACTCAACTTTGTACACCAACGCTGGCTGTCCCAGCACTACCACCACCGACCATCTTAATTAAAATTTATTTTGAAAATAAAAAGAAAAGAAAAGGTGTAGATGACACTCGAAAACGTTATAAGGATCAGGGATTAAAGATATGCACCTGAAATGTCCTGATCTTTTACAGGAAAGAAAAACCTCCTCAACTCGATCGAGAATATGTTTGACAAATATAAAACTGACATCACCGTCATTCAAAACATGTAATGGATACAATAAGAATGCCCTCAATACAAAAAATGCGACATCTACTGCGGCTGCCGAGGAGAAAAGCATGAATTTGGGTTTGTAGGCAAATTACATTTTATTTTATATTTTTCTATCATGCTGATTTGTGCCCTGACAGACTGTTGACCTGATTACGACATTAAAATAGTTCTGAAATACTTTAATGACAAAATAGGAATAGAAGATGTTCTTTGTCCAAAATTCAGGAAATCCAGTCTACATAGCAATACCTCCGATTGCATTCGCTGTGGTAACGGTAATAAGTGGAATCAAATGTACACAAAGAGATAACCGCGACATAGACTCGGATCACTAACTGCATCTAACCTTAGCTTAAGTGTACACAAGATTGAACATGGAGAAAAACGAACGTAACCAAGCACAAAGAATATCAGGCTCAGAAGCTATGTGCTGGGATCTATTCAACGGAAAAGGTTTTATTGACGCAGGTGTTGGAAGTTTTTCATAGTGGGCTAAACATTTTTTTACTAGGGGAAAAATAAAATCGAAGAATCTCAAGTTCTGAAATATATGGATCACTGATTCAGAAGCTATGGACTGAGATCTTTCCGACGGTATAAGTTGGATTGCCGCAGGTGTTAGCAACCAGTCACAGTAAGCAAATATATCGCTACATAACTTAAGTTTTAACTCATTATAACTTCGTTGTTTCACACTTGTTTTGCATAGAGAAGGTGGATACTTACAGTCTGAAGTATTTTCTCCCCTTATTGGAATTTTGATTAAAATATATTACCCCACTTCGTGAAAAAGTCTTACTTTTATTTATAATCCTCAAAATTCATGCGTTAACAGAGCTCTGTTAACTCAATAACAGAGGTAGGCAAATACAGTTGGTTTCTGGCTTTGCTAGTTAGATTCCGAATCTATCTTCCTGCACATTTATAAATGGTTTTCAATGGAATTAAATCGAACACGTTTTACTCTTTTTCGGACTGTAAAGGATTTCCCCATATATGTATGTATGTATATAATATGTGTGTGTATGCTTTATGTACTACAATTATATTCATAATTCTCTTTACTCTCTCTCTACACTTTTTAACATATAATTTATACTTTTTAATTTGGAGGCACAACTATTTAGTTTTGTTTAATTTTTTTTATTGTATGTGTATTATTTCTATGTATATGTGATTAATTACGATCTTATACTTGAATAAATAAAATTTTTGTTTTCTTAATATGAACGGAATTGTAAATAGTATTATAGTTGTTGTTGTTGTTGTTAAGCAAAAATAATAAGTAATATTTATGGGTACTGGATCTGTTTTGTCACCTTATATGTAAGTTGTTGTAAGTTGTAAGTTTTTAGTTTTAATCTTTTCTTAAAAAGCTGCATAAAAATAATTATTTTATACTCGTATATTTTTCATTAACAAACTTTTATATTTTTAATGATTCCCAGATTTACTTATTGTAGCATATTGTATATACATAATTAAAACCTGACGTCATCAAACGTTATATTCGTAATTGAAATATTTTGGAATTGAATAACGAACGATACCGAATTTAAGAATCGAAAACATAAATGAATTTGAAGAAATAGCATTTTCCTGTACGACTACGTGTGCAATTTAGTTAATACAGTAAATTTGTTGAATGCTTCTACGCTAGTTTTGCGATTTCACGAATTTGATTTCTATCCGAGACTTGGTTTTTAGTGGAATGCTAATGTATGAAAACAGCAAGTACAATAAGTAAAAATTACAACTGCAAAATAGCCTTCAGCTGAAACCGACCGTTGGAATCCCGTAATTTTTATTGTAGAAAAGTTTATTTTATTCCGATTGCTCAGCCACCCGTACAAAAATTTAACGAGGAGGAAACAATTCAAGTGTTGAATGTTATATTAGAACTTAATAAAATGTCTCACAGTCATCGTCAAATGTGGATATTGCAAAATGTAAGCATTTGCAATCGCACAATATTCTGCATTCACAAAGTGAATTCATACATATTTAAAACATCCGCGTATCCATCTACTTTTTGAAATGAATTTATTTATTTGTACTCCGTGACATTATTACTCGAAAAGCTGTTATCGAAATTGAATCTCTTCAAGATTTCTATCGCTTTCGGTACTGGCAGTTAAAGCTCGTAGTTATCGACATCACAAATTAGATGGACTGCTCACTTTTATAAACCATTGAGCTGTCTAATTCGGAAGTTTACGAATATCCGGAACATCCCGTCGATATATTTTTATACACATTATTTCC
>JAHXMU010000251.1:5584833-5599953 GCA_019455685.1 Philornis downsi
TAGTTTCAACATTCAATTTCCAACACATTTTATAAAAGTTTAAGAAGGATGCAGTATCGTGAAATAATTGCTATCAAAAGTTCAGAAAAAGGCTGATTTCTGCATGTTTAACCGGCAATATCTAAAGAAAGGCGTCAAAAGTGTACTTTTGATAAAATGTATTTGAAGTAAGATCTTCTCAAAGATATCTTCGTATTAGTCGATTGGTTAAAGTTGTTGACATATCTTGCAATAATATTCGGAAAATTTAAAAATGGGAATATATATTTCTGACAATTTCCAATAATCTCTATCACATTTTGAACTAAGCATCATAAATAACGGACATTATAATGATCGGCCGTGACACGGTGGTTGCAAGACGTCACAATAGTGGATTCGATTCAACCATCAAATTTTTCTTCGTGTGGCTTGACAGACACATCGCTTCTCAAACCGATATTCATTTTCATTGACTATAAAAATAGGATGTGTGCAAATTCAATGAATGTGATATACTCTCCCATATACCATTCATGGAATATGCGAGAATTTGTTTTTTTTATATCAATTTTTAACTAAACAAACCAATGGAAACATCATTCATATGTCTGAAATATATCGTATGAAAGTTATACTTTTCATATGATAATTATAGTTTTCTTATTTGTATGAAAATAGATTGATTTTTATTTTAAAAATCAAATAAAAAAATACATTATTTTCCCGATCAGACAATAAAGTTTAAATACAGGGTGGCACACTAATCGTGCTACTGTGAATTGTCAACTGTCCCAGAACTGCGCCGTTTCAACAGCATTTGGCTCCAGCAATATGGGCTAGCTCACACATAGCCAAACCGGTTACAGCGGAACTCCAACGTAAATTCCCAAACAGAAACTTCACATTCCACTGACCCCCAAGGCCACTTGATTTGACTGCACCCGACTTTTTTATGGGATTATGTCGAAAGGAATTTGACTGAATTGAAGCAATCCATTAAAACAATAACTCATTACTGTTACTGTAACCGATTTCAACAAAATGCTTTCAAATTATAACACAGGTAATTACCGTTAGCTTAAGATATATCTCAAAATAAACTTTTCAGAAATTATACTGAATCAGCATTTTTAAGGACCATCAAAATAATTTTTGTAAAATTTCTGTGAAGATTTTCTGAAGTAATTCATTAATTGCGATTAGCACAGAAAACCTGAATGCTGAATTATTTAGCTTTGAAATTGGGCTGGCATTGTATACTCGTAAAGCTCACTTGTAGTTACGTACTGCAATTTTCCAAATTTAATAAAACTAAAAATCGCTACTAATTGCTAATTACTTGTTTGGCGATGAATTGAATACATTGTCGACAGTACTATGAATCAGATTACCAAGTCGATCGAAAATTTTCAGCGCCAAGGGCGTGGCCAATTTTGCTCGGTCGTCTGCGAAGTCCTCAACTAAACCGTATGCAAATTTAAACCATTGGAACTATTAGACGATAATACTTTACGAACATACGAGTATATGAACAATTGGGATGGTAATAATGCTTAAGTTTGTAGGTTATTGGTTGTTTTACGCTTACAAGTTTGAAGCTTATAATATTTGTCAGTTCGGATATGTTATTTTTCGAAGGACTAAGGACTATTTTTGTTACCTCCAGTGATAGTTTTGTCAATATTGTGTATCGGTGTTTGATTTCTTCTAATAGCTTGCACTTTATGCACAAATTAAAAAAAAATTAAAATTTGTTGAAACTAAGTTCAGAATAGAATATACATAGTATACATATTACAATATGATATTTAAAAAAGATCAAACTATGTTCCACAAATTTTCATTTTGTTTTTTTTTTTTTCAATATACGTTTCGAAAACTCTTGAGTTGAATGTTTACACACTTTTTGTAATTTTCAGATACAGTAAATATGTTTAATCATTGTAATATTTTCAGTTACGTTCAAAAAAATTGAAATTATGTCGCCATGTTCTATGTTATACTTTGAAAATATATTTGTGTACAAAAAATGTACAAAAAGTGTCTATGAAAAGTGCACTGTAAGCAAGTAATAAATAAGTAATAAATCGCCTTATAGTAACAAATCCATATAGTCGACTGTTTAATTTGATCGCAAAATAAAATGGAAGAGGAACCGCATCTCTAGAAAAGTGGTAATTTTTTATAATTCTTTCATGATTTATTCGTTGCATAAATACAGTATATGAAAATAGGTGATCGATATGAGAAAGAAACAACACAAAAACTATTACAAAATATTCAAAATATGAACTTTCGTTGGAAAAATGTACTATTTTTATTTATTATATGTGAATGCGGTCATAGTTATTGAAACATTTTAGAAAATACGAATTATTACAAGAAAAATGGTATTGCGAAATATTATAATTGGAAAGAGGATGTTTTTGAAACGCTCGCTTACCTGGCGATAAGTCAGAACTAGAGTGTACAAATACTCGACTTGTTAAAAAAATCGATTTTCGAGTTAATTCAAATTTCACTTTTTCGGAAAATACAACAGCTTTCAAAAAAGTACAATGTACTAAGTTTGTAGATTAGTGCATACATTTCAAAAGTTATGGACAAATTAATATTTTATAATTTCAGACCAATTATAATTTTGTACCAGAACAGGAGGTATAAAATATTACTCCTTATCATATTGGATGTAAAAAGAATTCAATCTGGATGTTTGTTTTAGTGTCAAAAGATACATATATGACATACACGCCCATTCCACCCATATAAAAGTTTATTTTGCTATATTGTATAAGTTTATTTCGATCTGATGTAATTATTTAAGGGTTTTAAGAAATTATGAATTTCAAAATACCTGAACTTTGCAAGATTAATTTTTGACTTGTTAGATACATTGAACAATTAAAGATACCATTACTTTTTTCGGATTCTTCTCAGTTTATGAGATATGAAAAATTATAAGTCAAAAAATCAGGATATTTGTATACAATGTCTAGATCAACCTAACTTATAGAACCTATTTATCAATAAGAGAAATCCTATTTTTAGTACTAAAAAACCTAGTTAGTAAATATGTTCTCATAGAGAGGACTAATTTCGACGGTTTTATATAATACTACAGAGCGCATATCTTCTTCTTATAACACAATTCCGTATAAAATTAAAATGTTTGCTCCTTATTCGTAATAATTTATTGAATATTTGAAGAATTTATTGAAAATTTGATTAATAAGCCCTCAATAAATATTTATTAATGGGGCCCTTAATAATTATCATGAACGGAAATGCTTATCGTGAGGTATTTAAAAAAGTTAAGAATATTCCACCCGATATATGAACAATAATGGGTGAACAGGTTTATCTTGCTAGAAGCGGATAAAATAAGAATTAAAATTAACAACTCAACTAGTAATACAGAGCAACCCACCGTTTGAACCAACTACTTCTCTATAAGCGACAATACCTTAAACCATTTTGTCGGTATTTGAAGAGTACTAAATTTGTTTACTGTGTGCCTGAAATAAACAGAACCATTGAGTTTATCATTTTTTGTCCTTAACAAAACTTAACCCACCTCGAAAAAAAATTTTTTACAGAATTATTTCTATTAATTTTTAGTTGACAGATGCGAAAAAGAATGATCCCAAATCACACGGTTTTTTCAAGGAACCGCCTTCATTGTGGCCTCAGCTATGGAAAAATGGGACAAATAATATTTTTCTCTCGAAAGTCGAGATAAGTCTGTACATTACATATAAGGAGAGACCGCTTTTGGCATGCACACTTATCTGATGAGGCAGTACATCGTTCTCATCTACATCATGTAATCATGTAATAGATTTTTAACCTCTACAAAAAGAGTTGGTTTTAGGTATAAAACGTCTCCACATATTTGAGGTGGAGTTCGTGAAAGTAAAATCTGGGGTGTTTTCTTTTTTTTGAGGTGTTTTATAATGACGTTGAAGAAGTAAAAAATTCAATAAGTGAGTTTCATTAAGCATTGAAGAAAAGGCTACAGGGGTTTTACGTAAGTCTCGCCGTGAAGGCCTCTCCCACGGCGCCCCTCTGGAATAGCCAAGTAAACTTAAGAGCAGGAGCCGACAATTTTGGGAGTAACTTACCACAACTGTAAGCCCTTTCTCCAGCTTCAAGATATCAAATTAATTATGTTAGTGTGGAACATAATACTCATTGGCGGGGGTGAGGCCTATCTTACCACCTCTGCTTCCTACCAACGATTTCGGTTTCTATCAACAACCCGCGTGGGGCCCAACACCAAATGATCAGGCGGGAACTCCGTCCCGCCTACTGATCCCCACGCTACCGGCCAAACTCACCGATGAGAGCTGTGCCGCTATGTTACTACCAAATTATGATTTATACTCCATACTTCACAAGATTGGCCGCAGCAAATAGAACACACATTGGAATTTGTACATACCTGCCGGTGCGAAGAGCCCAGGTAGATGAAACAGTGAATACTACATTACGAGGATGCAGCATCCTCTTCGGTGGGAGACGAGGGAAACTCCAAACCCCTTCCTCTTGGCGATGGTGAACGGCAATCATGTGATATAGACATGGAATTCCCATGCCTGCCTATACTCCGCAAGAAATCTCTAAAACAGAAATGAACAAGACACAAACTCAGGATCCTGTCGGTGAAATCCCTGTCACCCTCGATACCAGGAAAGGGGCCTCTGGTCAGACCTTGTAGCTGACCTACTCCTAGTTTCAACCCCTTGAAGCCCGGCGACTGGGGCCCCTGCAACGGGCAGCAACTGCCGCCTATGAAGCTATTCCTATTCCTACTATTTATTCCTAATCTTACTTATAGGAATGAAATATAAACCATTTTATACGAGAAAGAATGTAGCGCATCGAGGCAAACGATATTGCAAGGCGTAATATTTTGTATCGGTTAATACAATTTGCGCTCTAGAGCAATTCAGGAACCTCTCATCCAAATGACTTTAAACTTTAAAATATTTTATTGGTCGTCACTTTTGAGAGCCTACAAAAATCTGCTAAAACTTTTCATTGCATAAATGTTTCCTCCGCTCTAACTTTGTTGTGCAACCAGAAAAACTCACCCCGCCCATTCTAGGTTCTACTGGTATAAAACATGATCAACTAAATTGGAATTAAATGTAGTTTACGAGACAGAAAGCAAAGCTAAAATATATAATACAATTGTTTGATTTTTTCCTATAAGCACAGGCGGTGGCAGAAAAAGTCGCACTCTGTTACAAAAGAGATTGTGGGTATTTGAACATCTTTCGCCTTTCATTTCCTTCGTTTCCCCATCGTTTTCTTTTACTTAGCACATAACGATTGAATTTCATTTCCTACAACAAAAAACTGCCAACAAATACAATAAAATAACTTTTTTTTTTGTTTTAATATTAAATACAAATACAAATATAACTTTTATTTATAAATAAAATCAATCATGTCTTTTAAAAAGAAGCAACTTTCTGCAATACAAAGGAAATACTACTTAAAAAAATACCACGATAGAAGCGTATATTACTCTACCATGATAATAGACTCGATAGGGGACAGGATTGGAGGTTTAAAAATGTAGTAGCTGCGTTAGGCAAAATGGAGAGGAATGTTTAAAATGTTACTTAGAATTATATATGTTGTATGTAAAATGTTTGATTTAAAAATAAAATGATTTAATCTTAATTAAAATATCTATATGGACAAAAAAAGTTAACAAAAATAATTAAAATATAATTGTAATAATTGTATTAAATGTAATCTGTAGTTAAATATTACATTCAAAATATAAAGTCTTCAATATGGAATTGTCTACTTCCCACATATTACATGATTTAAATAAAATCCAAATGTTGAATCGTACTGTTACAAATGGTGACATGTAATAAATCTGTCCGCAAATACTTCATTATCTAGAAGAACCATTCATTAACGACGAATGTTAACGAAGAAAATTAACTTTAATTTTCCCAAAAAAAAAAAAAAAGAGTACCGACTTTCGCACAGACAGGGAAAAAAAAATTAGAACAGAAAATATGATAGCGTGCGTGATAGCGTTTCTATGACACATTTCAGAACAATTTTTGAAATTCGAAAATTCACCTTTTATGCAAGATTGTCAGACGCCAATTTTCACACAGAATAATATACAACACGTTTTCATGCAGATAAGTTCCTGAAAATTTTAATTTATGTAGAAAAAGTAGCGCAAATAGTAGAGCGTTTATGGGGATATTTTTTACACAGATATGTATATTTTTATGCAAATATACTTTCGAAATGTGTTTCTAAAGGCACTTTGGAAAAGTTCCTGTAAAATCATTTTAGGGAATTGTCTATGAGTAGTTTCCGTATAAAAATTTCTGTGAAGATAACTTTAACACGAAAAAGAGTCTATGAAAAGAATATATGAAAACACTTTTCTTATGAAAAATTGTCTTTGAACGCACTCTGTGCATGAAAACCGTCTATGAAAACACTCCATATGCGTCTATGAAGCCTTTTTGAAAAGCTTTTGAGAGAAAAGTGTTTCTTTATAGGTATATAAAAAAGTGTTCACAAAACATTTCCACACATTAAGATGTTAATGAGGACACATTCATACAAAAATCTCTTTGTCATATACAAAATTGTACATAGAGCCACTTTAACATTAAAAATATGTATGAAAACAAAGTTCACAAACGAAAAAATGACATTTTAGACACTATAATAGAAAAATAATTTATAAGCTCATCTTGTAATAGTATAAAGATACGTAAAGATTATTTATAAAGACGCTTTAAAAAGTAACAAATTGAAATTGTTTTTGTATTTTAGTGTTTTTTTTTACTATGCTATAAATGTGAAGACACTTTGCAGGAAAGTGTCTGCGAACCGAAAAGATGCTTCAAAAATGTAAGTGTAAAAAATGGCCAGAAAAAGATATTGTTACATTTAAAAATGTATACGCAGGTGCAGATATGTTCTTTATAGAAAATTATATACAGAGTAATTGTCAAATACAAACTATATAGAAGGATATTTTCTCAAAAAGATTTGCCTATAATCCCACTTTTGGAAGTTTTCTGCCAAAGAGACTTTTTATACAGCAAAGTTAGCAAAAAAATAAATGTTTAAAGACACTGCAGAAATGGTTATGAAGACAATTTTCAAATAAATTATCTGTGGAAATATTTTCATACAGAAAATTTAGGGCGTATGAGCCATTTTAACAACAAAAAAATCTTTACAAACGCACATATTTCAACCAATTAGAAATTACGCAATTGGCAACTTGTCGGTTTGTCGTAAATGAATTAATAAATTTCAAGTTGAAATGAATATCACCATCACAGTGTTCAATTTCGTCATTACAATTTATGGTGAGAATTTGAATCTCTGGAATACAAAATCAACTTTGTTATCGCCTTCTCATTGTCTGTGTGGGTAATTAACTTTCATAAGGATTAATTCTTGTCCTGATGTTATTTTATTAATTTTTTTTTTTTTTTGCTTGTTTTTAAATATGTATATGTGTTTCAAGCTAATTATGCTACTTTAAATATATTTATGCGTGTTGGAATCCTTTAATGCTAAGCAGTATATTTAATACACATGGTATAGTAATTTAAATAATTTCCCTACATATTATAATCATGATCCTTATAAATAGCTCTTCTCTCTCTCTCTCTCTTTCTCTTTAACAATTCTCTTCTATTTTATTATATTTGTTCTTATACATAAATGTGCAGTTTTTGTTTTGTTTAAATGTTAACGTGTGAAGGCACTTAGAAAATGAGCGCCGCCCATATCAAATTGTTGTTCGTAGCTTTCGTCGGCCGATGATGAGGCTGCTGCCGCCGATGCTGCGGCTGCCGCTGCGAGTGCTGCTGCCGCTATGGTGCTATTAGTTGTGTTGCTGGGGTTGATGTTGGCTGCCACTGTGGTAGTGGTGGCCTTAAGGTGTTCCATGTCAATTAGGGGCGGCTTATCGCCAGGCTTCCAGCGCCTATGAATACCCATTGACTTTAGTTTTTGGCACACCGACGATGGCGAAATGGCGTAGCCCTTCTCTGCTAAACGAGCCGATACTTTCCAGTACTGTATGTTGTTGTCTTCTTTAATTAACTCCAGAATTTCTCGAGTAATTTCCTTGTCGCGCACTTCACGTTCAGCTGCCTTAAGGCGTCGACGAGGATTTGCATGTTTTTGTTCTTGTTTCTGCTGTTGTTGTTGTTGTTGTTGTTGCAATTGTAACTGTTGCTGCCGTCGCTGTTCTTCTTCCTCAGCTTCGCGCTGCTGTTGCTGCCGTAACTTTTGCTGTTCCAGTTGCTGTTGCTGCTGCTGCAGCTGCTGTTGTCTTTGCAGTAGCTGTTGTATTTGTTGTTGTTGTTGCAAGTGCTGTTGCTGCAACTTCTGTTGATGTTCCAATTGTTGTTGCACCAGCAACGCTTGCTGCTGTCTCTCGGCTTCAGTTTCACGCCGCCCCTCACTGCCCTCACTGAGGGCACCACTGCCACCGGCATCGTCCTCAGGTTTCACTACGGTCATGCGTATGTCACGCCTGTTGCGATAAGACAATGGTACCCCTTTGATTATGGCATCCCTTAGTTTCCATGCCGTCATTTGAGAGACATTTAAAGCTTTCGCAATTTCCATAGTGGAGGCATTTTGAGCCACCAACATTTTGGCCATCGCATATTTTTCGTCATCAATGAAAACGTTGGGTTTACGTGGTTTCTTCTTAGTATTGGCATTGGTCGTGGTGGTGCTGCCACTGCTATTGTTGTTGGGAGAAGGCCTGTAATGATCGAAATAAGGATGTGTGAATGTGAAAATAAGTAAGAAGCTTGAAATTAAATTAAAGCTATAGCTGATGTCACACGTTAATGGGTAGGAAAAGCCAAATATGGAGAACCTATATCATAAGTGATCTATACCCGATCAAATTAAAGAGCACTGTCTGTCATCGATTCACGCAGGCTAATCCTCTCGATTCGACGCTTAACTTTATAGCTGAGTGGAGTAAACTAGTAGTTAAATTACTTTCTCGATAAACCAAGGTATGGTCGGATTCTAGACGAATTGAATTGTTAGACTGGCGGCAATTGCCATAAATACTTATTAAAGCCTTTTAATAAACTGTAGCGGAGCAATTCTAGACTTTAAATCTTTTTATGGACTTGAAACGGTACCAAAGTTCTGAAAATATTAAGCTAATTGAGCTAATTGGATTGGTTGCAGTAGTGGATCCTTTTGAGGTAGTTTTCGAAAAAAATGGCCCAATGACACCTCCAGACCATAATGCGCACCAAACAGTCACTTTTTCCGGATGCAATGGCTTTTCCACAATCACTTCTGGGTCCTCCGATCCAGAGTGAGAAAGTGAGCAATTTTTTTTACTTTTGTAGTAAGTTTTAAATATTCTTTCTTCGGTTGTGAGACGATCCATATTCGCAAATTGCAAACCTTTCACTAAATAAATAACACTTCAAGCGACAGGTACTTAACAGCTGACAGCCTCGCCAGACCGACGGTTTTGGAACCACTAAATGGAAAACCCTGTACCTTCATCCGGAGGAGTGAAGGTGGATATCATTTGGTAGGGCAAAAATGTAACACCCAAATATAACTAGGAAGCGCCGAAAGTACTGAGTATCATTTGATATAATACTTTTCGTGAGTTTTTATATTGATTGAGCGATGTCTGTCCAACCAGATAGTTGGTTGGCTGGTATTCAAGACTACTGTCGTAAATCTTCATGGAATTTCTTAAAATAATAACTATTTTTATATCAGCCACTCTCTTTTAATACTTCCCATACAAAGATTTACCATTTTACCGCTATTCAGTTTCCTGCCTATAACTTTTCGTCCCCCATCTGCAATAACGTAAATTTCAGTCCACCGCTTTGTTTTATAATGTTTGATAAAATTTGAAAAAATCGTCCGATTTATCACAGCTCTTCCGGCGCTTCCCTTACAATTGACCGCTTTGAAATATATGTACTTAGGCTCATATATTGTAAGCAATTGCACTAAATTTAGTCAAATTTGGTACAAGTTAGGCGTTTGAAAACGGAGCGAATTGTTACATCCATTGTGGTATCTCCTATACAAACTGACTGATTTTCAGAAATTCAATCATTTCTCTATAATATCTTATTAATTGCTTGTAAGTGGTCTAGATTTCTGTTCATCACGTAACCTTATAATTCTCTAACAAAGTGAGGAGGAATCGTACTGGCTCTACTAACTACTGCTAAAAATATTTATATTGTTTTTCAAAATATTTCCTACGATGTTCAAATGTGCACTGACCGAGCACTGGGTAGTTGAAGATGTCGTACTTTTGCTTTGTCTACATTCTAATTATTTTCCTAATTGAGACCTTGAATTTTTACTATAAAACAATATTTCATACCTTAACATATTTCCTTTTGGATTAAATTTTGAACGGCTATGTGTTGAATTTTTATTGGAAGTATTCTATAACGTGGGCTTTTGGTAACTTCAACCTTTTTTATAGTATGCATGAACATTTTGAATGGATAACCGGCATTATCGCCCCAATCTACAAACAGCGCGGCAAGCGGATCTACGAAATTCATCACGGAATTATATTACTAAATGTATATTATAAAGTTTTTTTCCGGAATCCTTGCGAGATGACTAGATAACATAGCGGAAAGGCTACTTGGAGAATACCAGTGTGGATTCAGGTCTGGTAGATCTATAATAGACCAAGTATTTATACTAAAGCAAAATTTCGAGTTGGCTTCAAATGGCTATTTGATAGTATAAACCGATGTAAGATCCCCAAAATGGTTGCTTTGCTTGGCGCAAGCAGCAAATTTATCGCGCCTATCAATGGCAACATTCAACAATACAAAAGGAAAAGTTGCATTACAGTAAGAGCATAGTGAGCAAGCAATTCGATGTCAACACAGGAGTAAGACAAGGGGACAGTTTGTCCACCGATCTGTTTAATCCATGCCTGCACTATGCTATTGGAAATCACACATGATGTGGAAATGTTTCCAATTGGCCAGAGTTGACAATCGCCCACGCTGATTACATTACGATCTTAACTCGACGCAAGCGAGATCTAGAATAGCTATTTACGAATATACCAGCAGCGACAGAGAAGGTAGGGCTAGTGGCAAATCAATCAAAAACCAAGTAGTATATGATAATGCCTGGAAATGGTGAAAAAAGAAGATCACGTGATGTCAATATAGGCGACAATCATTTCGAAGTAGTAGACGAGTGTAAGAGACTGTATAAGCAAACAAATCCTACTTTGCACGTAATAAAATATTAAAGACAATTTTTTAATAAAGAACCTGCCAGCTAAGAATTGCAATACTGTTATAAGGCCCATTGTTACTTATAGGTATATGTCAGAAGTTTGGTCTATGACGAATACTGAAATAGAATCACTCAAAAACAAAAAATAGCAGAGAAAAATTCTTAGACAAATATTTGGCCCAAGGAGAAATGGAAGAGGTGATTCCATCCTGAGGAACACTGCAGAGCTGTTAGTGCTCAATCATAACGGAAATGTTATGGAACACATCAAAGCACAAAGACTATCACGTATTTCGGATGGATCAAAACCGGACAAAAGCTTGTTCTTGACTACACCTCACAAATTTCGAGGATTAAAGGTTGCCTACATAAGCGCCTACTTGACAAAATCGACGATGACATGCGAACAATGGGAGCAAGGAATTGGCGCACCCTTACTGCAAATAGAGATGAATGGAAAAGAATTGTAGAGCAAGCCCCGTGTTGTAGAGCTAGATGATGAATAACTATTGTAGACTTTTGGAAATCACAGATTATGAACACGAGAGTTTTACAAAAAAAACTTGATTCGACGATTGCATCGCCTAGAAGATTATGCAATATTCGAAGTTTTCGCCACGTAAATAATGCGCCAGACATTTCTCTCATTCTAAAATGGGTCAAAATGCTTGAAGAGAACGTGGAGAGTTTTCATCGGTTTATTCGTGACTTTCACCGAAACTTCAATTTGGATACGCGCAAGAGGTTTAAATGTGCATCATTTTGCACAAAGGCCAAAAACTGGCCGACTCAAAATTCAATTGGTGCAAGCCCCTAGCCCTCAGGACACCAGTCAGAAGTTAAATTTCGCCAAGATCGCAATTGAGCGCGTTTCAACGTTCGCCAACATCTTGCGTTCGGATGAGTCTTATTTTAATCTTAACGGGCACGTAAATAAGCAAAGCTGCCGCTACAAATCCGAAACGCAAGCATGAGAATGTGCAGTTACAGTGAATTCAGAGCGTTTGTGGGGAGGTTAGAACACTTATTCTTGCTTGAACTGTAAAACTTTCCTGGCTACAACCAAACAATACGATTTCAGCAAGATTTCCTTTCGTGAAATTTTCCGTGGCAAATTGATATCCAACAAAAGGGGAATAAACTTGCCTCCATATAATCCAGACTTAATCATTGTAGACTTTTTCTTGTGAGGTTACTTCAAATCTAAAATTTGCTCCAATAAAGCGACTTCTGCTTGTCGTCATAAGAAATTTGACTGTGTACTAAATAACATCTTTTTTTCGAGACATCCTGTATAACTACCATAAGGATTGATTGCAATATTAGTCAAAATGACCAATGGGAGAGAACCATACGCATGTTTCTTGACCTATCGAAGGTTTCCAATACAATGAGCCATGCTGTTTTGTTTGAGAACTTTCAACATCTCTCTCTCCCTGACGGTGAAGAGATGAATCGCCAACTATATGTTCTGCTATCCGATCAATTTGTTTCGTAGTCGATGGTGCAACAATTCCGACTATGAATCATCCAGAAATTTTGAGAGTTATATTTAACACTCTCTTTTCGTTAGCTTACACGCACCGTCTGTCTGCGAAAAACTGTAAGGTAGAAATGAAGTATTCAAGTCGCTTGCCGGTAGAAAGTGGGGCAAGAACGAAGAGATCCAATTAGACACCTGTGCAGCACTTGTGAGCAATGAATTTTTGCAATACGTAGTGAAAGAATTTGCAAAGGGGTTAGAAGATGTCCACTACAGCTGTCTAGAACTCTCGCTGAACTGGAACACAATGTGTTTTCTATTAGCAGTTTCTCATGGTTGGCATAAGGAGATCATTCCAACCACAATCCCATAATACCGCCTATACATTTTCGGAAGATCTTTGTGGCTGAGCCAAGCGCTTAAGCTTAAGTCAGTAGTAGTTAGAAACAATTAATGATTGCTTTCTGGATTATACTCTTTCTTGTGGAAGCTAATATTACGGTCTTTTCAGTGAATGTGGAGCATCACTTGTTTTCAGTTTCGTTGTCTGTAGAACAAATATAAGAATCCCTTCCTAAATAATTATCGTTCGAAGATGAAAACAAATATTTTTTAATTGTTGCCGTTTTCTGCCTGTAATTTGACATTTTCCGTTTTGTCACACTGGAATCTGAATTTCCGGGGAATACATTGAGAAAGAAATAATTATAATTTTTCAATTAGAGCTTAGGAAGTGATTTCGAAATATTTCTTGGGCGACATATTAGTTCAAGTTCTGGAAACTATTCTGAGTTGCTTCTACTGAATATCTTCCTTAGGGCCGATTGAATAGTATTGAAGTACCACCATTTTTGAAGAAATTCTGATATACAAGCATCAATTAAGACTTTGCTGATCGTTAACTTTATTCTTAAGACATGCGCTAAGAAAAAAAAAACATTAATTTAACAATAAATGTACTCACGTTTCATTATTTTGCATAGAAGCAATAGGCCGTATTGAGAGGTTTACCGGTAGTTGATGGCTAAAAAAGTAAACATTTTGTTTTCAAATCAGTTCTTATTTTGTTTTTCAATATCAACACTTACATGGCTGCTGCGATTGCGGGTGATAACTGAGTTATGAGGGGTAGTTTACCATTCGAGGATTCAGTATTTTTAGCAGAAATCTTCTTTTGCAAATATTGTTGTTGACTATTAACACCACATTTTGTATTTAGATCAGTCTCTTGTTGTTGCTGCTGCTGCAGACAATAGGCTTCAGTCACGTCACCTTCCTCATTGCTCTCTGTGCCATTGTCGCCATCGTTGTTGACGTCGTTGACGTTGTCTGGCACGTCCTCTGGATGGGGATTGTGTTTGGTTGGGTTTAATTCCATAAGTCTTTGTTGTTGTACTACAGATATATTGTGTAATTTATGTTCTATGGCTTTTTGTTGTTGCTGCTGCTGTTGCTGCAGTTGAGCAGCAACGGTTTGTTCATTAGCTGTTGTTGTTGTTCGTTGTATAACAGAAGTTGCGACTGCACTATTACTGCGCAGCCTTACCTGTTGGCTGTGATGTTCATCATCATCATTGTCATGCTGCCGACTGTGCATCAATTGTTGCTGTTGATATTGGTGGAGTTCTTCATGTTGCTGCAGATCAGTTTCTGAACCCTCTTGGTCATCGCCATTGCCATTTCCATTGTCCTCATCTTCACTGCCAATATTTTCACTTTTAATAAAATGCTCAGTGAATGGATGGTGATTCAATACGTTTTCGGTCTTTTGCACATTTTCGACGGGTTCTTCAGCATTATAATCATTATCATCGGCCTCCTCCTCATCTGGCGGGTCAATGACGCGCTCATGCAAGCTGACACCATTGACCAGGCTTTTACGTAGTCGCCAAGCGAATGTACGAGATATATTCAATTCGTTGGCAATGACTGTAGTGGTCGCTTCACGCAATATCAATTGTTTGGCCAGAGCAATTTTACGGGCATCCAGTTTGATGCGAGTACGGCCCTTGCGTTTATTATTGGCCATCATAAGTCTGGAATAAGAAAACGATTCACTTGATATCGTTCCATTGTTCACATTTCCATTCTCTACTACTAAATTGATCAGTAAAGCAATTAAATGTCTGATCAGAAGCAGATTTGGTACCTTGTAATAGGAGATTGTACTGCCAAAGATAAGAAAAACAAATCTAGAAGAAAATTAGAAGACCAATTCCTGAAAACCCTTCGTGCCGGCAGAACAGGCTTCTTGAATGAGAGGAAGTTATTAACGCTTACTCATATCATCTTGCGAAATATTTTGTCCACATTTCAAAAGATACGTATTATTTGCCTAGAGTTGTATTTTGAAATAT
>JAHXMU010000251.1:5599963-5631854 GCA_019455685.1 Philornis downsi
CACACATGGAGAGCCCGCTCCTTTAAATAGGAAAATATTTGGAAAAGGTTGAAAGTAAAGATTATGGTACGGGTTTCTTGCCCTTTAAAGCAATGACGAAATTCTTACCACGGATACACGTAGCATAACGTATATACAAGTAGAGATATGCACTTCTACACCTTGCTAGAGTAAGAATTGCAAATTGCCGTTGTTACAAATTTAGTATAAAGACATCCTATGGTGGAGGGTATCAAAAGTACATTCAACTTTGTCATATTGTTGGAATATATTTTAGAATGTTGATCTGGTTGCCAACTGCATGTAGTTCCAACAAGATGCTGTAGCATGTCCCATAGTCAGGTCTGTTATACCGAAAAGTTTCCACTAAATTGACCTGCACCTGATTTTTCATGTGGAATTATTTCAAACTGGAAGTTTACAAACTAAAGCTGTGATGCAAAGCAAGCAAAAGCAATGCATTTGAACGATAATTGAGACAATTTCCAGTACAGCCTGTAGGGTTATGCGGTATCGCGTATTCAATTATTTTTAAAAGAATTTAATAAAAATGTGTATTTTTTCAGTTGAAGACAAAAATAAATTATATGAATGTAAAAAAAAAGCTATTGGAGTTCCTTAATGTAGCAACATTCATCAGGTACCCAATGCTTCGAAAATAGGTCACATATTTCTCTAAAGTTGTTCCGTTTACGGAACGTTGTTAACACGATGTTGTCAAACTAGTTCCTACTAAGATGTTATCGGCTACATCATCCGAAATTCACAATGATAGTGCTATCATTACAATCAAGAAATAACAGTAAAGAGATTCGGGATTTGGAAAGAAATCCAGAATTCACAGCTCCATATTCAACAGAAGCCACTTGTTGCATGCGAATTCCGATTATCAATATAATGTAATGGGTTCTCCTTATGTATTTATGAAGAATTTAGGAAAATTGGGTATACTAAGCCCAAATAGTTTCTGTCGGCCCTTTCGCCTAGGATATGCCGAGAACGCCGCAAAAATATAACTCAAATAGAGTTGATATAAACTGTAAATAAGCGCAAATATGTTGGTACAGAAATCAAAATGAAAACCCGCCATAGTGATTCTATTTCGGACTTAGGAAAGATAAGCCACCTAAGTGAACTCTTATGTGAAATATCGCTATATGTTTGGACTATAAGCCAATCATGGTAGATGCTGAACCCAATAATGCCACACTTACTTCCGATTATGCAAATACAATGCATTTTCAGGTTTCCTCATTCCAACACGACGAGGAAAGTTATTATATTGCACTATATTTTGTTTGAAAAGTTGTTGCAGAGGCCTGAAAAGAAACAATCCCATTAGTATTTCATTCGAATTTTGATGAAAAAATCTTACATTTTTGCTGTTTTTGAAGGACAACCAGTCCGTTTGTGCCAACCCAAATGATGGCCAGTTGGAAATAGGACGTTACAGTCGGAACATTGCATTGGCCGCCTGTAAGAGAAGGACAGCAACTAAGGAATTGTGGAATTGCGTTAACCAACACTGAAGAACTTACGTTTGATTACGCCGTTTCTTGACGCAACGACCCCGGCGCACGTGCTTCTCAAGGAAACGTTTGTAAAAATAGGTTTTCTTGCAGTTCGTACACTCGTACACGGGCCCAGCCGCCCCATGGACACTTTGCATGTGCGCTTTGAGTACTTGCTTCATTTCGAATATCTGATAACAATGTGGACACTGATAGCCCCGCATTTGTGTCATACCGGTCGTGGCCTGGCCGTCAGCTGTTGACGCGCCTCCATTGTTGGCCTCTGTGCCGCACTCTTCGCTTGGTGTAATCAGTTCTATTTCCGGTATTAGAGGTAAGGGCTCATCCTCGTCGTCATCTTGATCGGATTCAGTACCACTGCCATCTGCCGCAGCAGCTTCTTCGTCACTGCCAATCACCATGTGATGGCTTTGCAGGCCATTGAACTTGCTGAGATGCTGCTGCATATACTCGTGCATCAGGCGTATGGAATTGAAATCGAATGCAGGCTTTTGACCATTGCAAAGACCTTTAACTTCGCCATTGGCATCAACATGCTGACCCCCGTCGATCTCACCGTCAACATCGTCATCGCGATCGTCATCTTCAAGATCAGCTTTAAACTGGGAGGGATGAATGTTTTGTTGTCCTTCTTCGTCTTCCACTATCGATTGCTCTCTATGGTTGCCATTCATTTGACGGTGATGGAGTTTATAACTCTGATCAATCACCACATCATCGTTCCGACCATTGGCTGCTTCCTCGTCATAATCAGATTCACCACCATTGTCTGGCGAAATAGATTTACGCTCTATTTTGTGTATGAGCAGCTGCTGCCGGTAGAAATTATCTGCGTCCTCGCATTTCTTCTTAAACAGACAGGCGGATATGATGTTTTTGGCACAAGTCAGGCAAACTTGTTGTGGGAGGGTATCACCGCGTTCAATCTGATATGGATAGGAAAGGGAAACAATCGGTTTATAAAACAATCAAAAGTTGGAAAATTTAGTTCCGTACACCTGTTGCGGAGAAAGTTAAATTTTATATAGTCTATGATAGGCTAGTGGGAGACCCACTATCAAATTACTTCTTCGGCATTGTGGATCATTCAAGTTCTGGTTTTCAAATTATTTAAAAAATCACTTCTTTTAAAAATTCAGATATTCGGATATTCAACTGATGAAAAACCCGGATGTATCAGTTGTATTTGAGTGTAACCTGCTAATGCTAACATCAAAACTGACAGCGCGGAAGAGAGAGAGACAGAGAGAGAGAGAGAGAGAGAGAGTAGCATAGAAACAATGTTGATTTTACATACCCGCCAACAGGCACAAGATCATATGTAAAATAGACGCATCCTTGTAGTTTAGTTTTTAATGATTTTAATAAGATATGTTGAAAAGCTAATGCCGAACATTGAAAGAACATTACATTTCCCCAAACCGACATAACATTTGGAGGCAGATTTTCGGAATCAGGTCTGCCAATGAGTTCTGGCAATCTGAATAACTGTTGGCCTACTATCACCAAATTTACTATACTTGTCGCATTATAATCAAATTTCGATTTGTTCATGGGTTTTAAATTCCATTTTGTACAACACAGAGCCATTTTAAAGCATTCTTAAGGATGAAAAGGATGATTTTTCAAAAAACCGTATGTCGGTTTTGAACAAAAAGCCAGTTGGCCGGTTTTCGGTTTCGATTCCGCCCAAAGGTTAAACGAAGGCGCAGCAAAGTTTTCCAACGTTATGTTGCCTAATACGAGTATTTAGATCAAATTGGTAGGAACAAATTCTCAATAAAAAGTCAACTTATGACATAAACTCACTTTAAGAAAATTCAGGAATTTAAGAAGACTTTTTTTACATTTTCATAATTTTATTATATTATATTAAATAACAAAATTCATCAAGTATTTCGACACAAATCTGTGCATTTTTGAGGAAGGCTCCATATGTAATTTAATCTTTTTTTGCCGAAATCAAGTAAAATACGTTATGCATAATATTAATTTCACAGAAAGCGCAGAAAGCGCTCCTTTTGGGGAATTTATATGGATTTGTAATAATTTTAGACGTTTGATCTGTAAAACCAACACCAATACTCTGTATAGAAATAATTATCCAAAAATACGTAACGTATAATTATGTGGGAGTTTCCTTTAACTTTGATCTTAACATACGTGTTTCATTATTTTCACATTTTCATCGCAAGATGTCGCGATGCAAAGCGGACCACATTGAAGAATACGAATACCCAACATTTTTACACAATGTAATATTTACTATACCCTAACTTAGGACTGTAACTGGACTAGCTCTCCATGGAGGTGATATTACATACAAAGGTTTCTAATAATTCCGACAATAAAGTTGAGCATATATCCCAAAAAGTCTAGTTTTTTCGACGTGGATGACTCTTAATCTGTTAAACAGGGTCATTGGAACACACCAGTTCTGGTACCTCCAGTAAAGAATGACGGGTTTGACAAAAATCTTCTCATAAACAAAATTGAAGTGTCTGATTAGACAAAGTTGTATCATTTTAAAACTGCAATTGTAATTTACGAATTTAATTTGAAAAAATTTTAAATTAAATTCATTTGCAGCCATAGGCAATTATTCGAAATGGGTACATTATTTTACAAACCCAAGTAAGCAGGATTAAAGTATTTGATGTATCTACATGGAAGTTTAAAGTCCCTCTCCGCCAACAGGAATATCGAATCAACATCGCCATTCAAGAGTTCGCATACCAAAGCAATGCAAAACTTTGTCCTTCTACTCTCAAGCTCCATACAAATTGGCGAAATTAGTGTATAATTTAGAATCGGTAAATCCCATCTCTCTAAAATCCATCTCTCTTATGATAGTAAGATAGTTGGCCCAACCTTTTCAGTTACGCCCATATAAATGACTTCAAATCCTGAAATGTTATTTTAATCACAATATGATCAATAATATGATGTTTCTTTCAATCTGGATCATTTTCGTCTATAACTCCATTTCTGACTGCCGATTCGATTTGGAATCACAAGTTTTTTTAAAATTCTAAAAATGTGAGCGACCGTGACGCGACGGTTATTACATGAGGCCATCGTTTGCATTATCGCGGGTTCAATTCGCATGCAGCCAGCTATCATTTTTTGAAAGGCGGTCACAAACTGTTGGTCCCATTGAGTGAATCTAAAAATAGAATTCTCACTGAATGTGAGAAGCTCTCCCACGTCTCATTCATGGAATACAAGGAAATTTATTTATTTTTTAATTTTTTTTCTTAAATAACTTCATCATGATTGTTAGATTTAGCAAGTAACACCGTACGTCGTTTCTTGAAGTTTTCATTCTAAATATGAAAACGAGTTATTTTGATTTCTACGCTCCATTGGCCTAAAATTAGGTCCTAATCTTTGTGGGTCATAACTAAATAAGAGTAATTTTCTCAACTTAATATTGTGCCCCTTTAAATTACGACATAAAAATAATTTTCTGGATTTCACCACGGCAATGTCATCTTCAACATTTTTACTATGACTAAAATTGGGCAAAAATTAAATATGGAAGATATTTAATTTTTTTAAAACAAGCCTGTTAAATTTCGGTACAGAGATATGGGTTGCAGCGTTTTTATTACTGCACTAGTGATTACATTACGCAGATTACGTACGCATATGCAAATAATGGTGTTGTATCTATAGCGCAGATTCAATCGCAAAGGAGGAAAGGACTTGGCTATTACTCCAAGAAAAAAACTTCAACATATTTTCAATTTGAAGGTGTTTTCAGATCTTAGATTGAATTTGTTGAATACTATTCTATAAACTATTACAAACTAAAATTCTGTTTTGTTTTGGTTAAATTTTTATTGATATCGGTTTAGTGCCAATGAGTGTAACACTCAAAAATATAAGAGTAAGTTTCACGTCTTTATTTGTTTAGGGTCGACTTCTATTCATGTTCTGATTCAATTTAACGATATTGATCTTTTCTCTCCAAGAATTCTTGTAAAAATGCTGCAGGTCGCAGCAATTAATGCAATTCCAGACATCAATCATGTTATGATACAGCTTTCGTTCAAATAGGTTCAAGTCAATTATAATTTTTTCTAAGAGCCACACCTTTGGTAGGAATGAAATTAAATTTTGTCCCCATTCTGTGGATGAGTCATCTTCTAACCTTGATTAAAACGGAACACATCAATTTCCTGAAATTTCATCGTTCATGAAAACTAGTTTTTATTAAAATTATTACCCCCCAATTTTTCATACAGCCCTCGTACAAATTGATACTCCAAGTTCGGTTTTGCCGCTTCCACGAAACAATTTTTTCACGGAAATCTTATTAAATTAATGCATATGATTTTATAATGACAACAACCTTGCTAAAGCAGACCATATTGGAACACGTTTTCATGTACATATAGTTTCTCAACAAAAGGTCCTTCCAACCACCTCCAGCACATAGATTTAATTAGTTAATAAAACGATACTTGAAGCCGGTCTGCCAAAAGGTCTTCCGATGGAAATATATATATATATATCTGACAAAGTAGGTCCACGGTCTGAAATACATACATATAAATATGGTTCACCAAGGATTCTTGAAAGAGTGCATATACATATATGTGTTACCCAGATTAAAGCGGTGCACAAATGTAATGCACATGATATGCTTCGCATCGCTATCGATCACAAATTTATGTTTGTAAAGTCGTAAAGTAATGGTATTAGATCCATCTATAGGTATATACGCTTTCTTCAACTCAATGGCATTGTTTATTATTATCATGCAAATTATTTTTATACTCTACCCAGCACTGTTGCTTGCATAGCCTATCAACACTGATTTACTTAGTAATATATAAAAATTCAGGAGTAAAAAATTACAGCAAACAAACTACAATAAATTTCAATTTAGATAAATTTCATTAAATTAAATTAAATTTGCCATAGCGATGAAATCTGAAGGGAGTTTTGTTATTGTCGCTTCCGACACTATAAGTCTGGCAACTACTCTTGAATTAAGCCATCTCGTGAATAGCCAAATTAGATTATGTAGCACATGATATAGTTTGCGGTGATGCGTATATTAAAGATATTATCCAAATGTAGTATATAGTATAGTATACAAATGTTTCCAACAATCCTACTTTGGATCTGATGTAGTAGGATAATGTCTGGTCCATCCGGGCCATTTGCGATGTAACGTCTGTTCAAACTATGCCTGTCCATTGATTTCAATTTAAGTATGAACTTGAAAATTTGAGTTGCTCCATCTGTAAAAATGTAAAACAGGTGATTGCAAACGCCACATTGGACATTCTGGACGACACGGATGTGTCGTGAATTGGTTACCAAGATCGTGCGATTTGATCTCGCTACACATTTTAATGTGAAATTATCTGAAATCGCAGGTCTAAGTTCATAATCCGAAATCAACCGATGCCCTCAAAATTAACATAACCCAGGTATTCGCCTAATTTCGGTCAGATCTACGCGGCAGAGTCATTGCTATCATTTTCGGTCTCATATTCCATACATAATGGCATACATAGCCCTTTTGTTAGCACATCTCATAACGCTAATTTTATTTCATTTTTACAGCGACCCGTCCTATTTGGAAAAACTTTTAATATATTTCTTCCAAAAATTCACGGGATATGACAAAGTTCGATAAATTCCTTTTCTAGTCAAGCCTTATCCAGTAATTCAGGCCAACTCTGCGGATGTTGGAGTTCAATTATACGGTACATATCTAAATATTCAGATTTTTCGTAATCATTATAATTGAAGTCAAATTCCAAAAACGAATTTTTATTCAAAAGCAGTTCAAATTGAGACTAAAAAATATACTAATGTAATAAAACAAATAAGTTTGAAAGATATGAGTAAACAAATATGCATTAATAAATGAATAAACATTCAATACACCCTTACGCTGCTACTAATTTGCTCTTAGCTGTCAGCTAATGAGATTTTCCATTTGAACTGTGCTTAAGAATTCTTCATAAATAGAAAAAAATCAAATGACATTAAGATAATTTAAGAAAAATGAACACAAAAATACATGAGTTATTTACCCAACTTCAAGTTAAAATAAATACACTGATAGACAATCTTAAAATGTTTATACAATAAATAAATGCTTTAGCCCCCCCTCCATACAAATACCCACACAAACATTGACACAGATTCACACATTGTACATAACTACACTCAGATCGCCAACAATTTTTACAATTTGAAAATGTTGCCATATAACAAAGTGTAAAATTTCAAACTAAAAATGTAAATTTTTTCTTAACGAAATAGAATAGGGAGTGGTTCAGTTCAAATAATAAAACAGAAGACGACGAAAAAACGAAAAAAAAACACAAGAAAAATTTCCATAAAATGAATCAACGCTCTACAAAAAAAAAAAAAAAATATACGAAATAAAAAAATAAACAAAAAATACTTCGTACTAATATGAAACTATTCAATTCATATTCAACACAAATATTAACAGCAGCGACAACAACAACATCAACGACCAAATAATGCTTAAGAAATTATTAATTTTAAAAACAAATAATAAGAAATGTAAAAAGAAGTTCGTATGGGGAATGTTAGCGGACAAATAGAGAATCCAAAAGAAAATAAATAAAACCAAGCAAAGCATTAAATCACATTTCGGATACGCATAATTATGCGACTTATCGAAAGCTGATACCAGATAAACAGTATTTTTATAGATTTTGTATAGCACTTAGATTGTAGACTAAAATAACCTTTGAGCGATTTCTGCTTGATTCCTAGTCAGCTATTATAAAGTCTACTAAAATCTATTTCCGATAAAGATTCATTATAAACAAAAATGTATACCGGGTTAAGATTGCCGAAATCCGGTGGATATTGATTGATACATACGTACATACTATATATCGCGATGTTGATATATGTATGTGTTTAACTACCAATACATTTTTATATCCAATTACATATAGCTCCCAACAAATCCTCAGAACAAGAAAATACAACTTTTTGGCATTTACCACAAGTTAAGGTCTTGGTTCGGATAGTTCTCTATGTGTACATTCAGGAAGCCAATTTCACTTACATTTGATCACTAACGTTAGGTACACGCTCGATAGGTCGAAAAATGGCTGATTGCTGCAATCATTTTGTCCAAAAAGTACGTAGAATTAAACAATTAAAATCCGTTTTATCCCTAAATCGGCACAACTTCCCCGATACTGGCGTGGAGTTTGATCACGATCTGTCATTCAGTTTGTTTGCAGTGCTCGAATTTGTCACTTAATCTCAAGTGTATTTTGCGACTTTTAAAATTGGCAAAAATATCGAACAAAAAAAAAATTTGTCTCAAATTCTGCATTGCAAATGAAATTTTGAGTGCCGAATCGCTGAAAATGGTACAGAAGGCCTACGGTGAACCGACTTTATCAAAAACGCGTATATACGAATGGCACAGAACACTCAAAAGCAGTGGAATGTGGTGGAAGATTTGACACGCTATAGTCGGGCAATAAATCATCTACTGAAGTTAACATCAGTAAAGTGTGGGAAATTGTGACTGACTGAATCGTTATTTAAGTTTCCTCCGATTTTTTGCGCGTAAAGGTCGATGACGGCATATTAGAAAGAGTCAATTTGGATCACACATTTCTGAAATGCACCATAAGTGGTGATGAGATATGGATCTACAAGTTTGACGTACGAATCAGATGCAAGTTGTGGAATGATGTCTTCTAGCTGAGCCAAAACCGAAGAAAATTTTGACACGGTTTTTTCGATCAAAAGTCAAGGTAATGTTGAGTATTTTTTTTCTATCATCGTGGGTTTGTGCACTCGTAATTCTTGCCAGAAAGTGAGACGTTTGAGATTTGTGGAAAGAAATCGCATGGATTTCGAATAACAATAGCGCACCATCTTATAAGGCTAACTTTATGAATAAATTTCTGGTCAAAAACCTAACAAATATCATCAGACAAATACCGTACTCACCTGACCTTTTGTTCTCTATCCAAAACTCAAATTACCACTTCGAAGTCCCTGGCAAAAATCTAGTCTTTTCCGGCAAATGCTCTTGAAAGATGTTTTGATGATTCGATTGGTGGCGACGCAATAAATGAGGATTATTAATAAATACTGTGTGAAGAAAATTTGAATCTTTTCTGGAGCTCAAAATTATCCAACTTATTTCACGCAAACAAACGAATATTAGAGGTGAAAATAACAAATTAGAAATTTGTGTAAGATTTCAATAAGAAATCGTTAAGGAAAAAGATTATGGACGAGCCATAACGGAAAGCCCGTTATCAATTAAACAATCAAAGCAATATGAAGTAACAACAAAAACAAAAACAATAGCGTAATGTAAAAAATATTATAGTATAATGCAAAATTCAGTGAATCGATTATTATAAGTTGATATATGTATATTCAATTGATGATATATCCACAGCATCGATTCAATCATAAAGGAGTTTGAAGATGGTCCTCACACGGGGTCCGAAGCGTGTCATCCTGGGCAACTACCGAATTAACTATTACTATTTCTATTACTATTATTAACAAAATACTCCATCTGTACACTATCAAGAATTAACAAAAAATAAGAAAAAATGTTAGGCAATATTATCAAATAGAGGGCAAAAATACGACATTATTTCAGAAAAGAGCACAAAACCCTCTTATAGATTCGAAGTTTCTTCAGAAACGAACAAAAAATTGCACATTCGGGGAAAAGAACAGAATAACAAATAGAGACAATTTTGAGAAATTTGCAATACGATATCTCATAAACTGGAACCAAAATAGGGAAGCCGTTATCCCTAAGACCGATACTATGTTGCACAAAACCACAAACGGAGAAATCGTTTTTATCGTTCGAAACTGTATGCCGTTCTTAAAATAACAGGTTAAAACAATTTCTTCATCTCTGTCGTTCGGTTTGACGAAAAGTTCAATATCACAGTTTGAATTGATGAATTTAGTATATTCCAAGCACTACCAAGCCAATAATTCCAACCAACTCTATGAAATCTCTTCTTATGCCTTTTCCATATTTTTCCGATAAACTTTTTCAAAATCTTGACACGTTCTTTTGCTATATAAATCATATTGCACCAAGTTAGCCTGTGTATTTGTACATTAAGTCATTAAAAACCTTAAGATATTACATTACAACGGCAGGCAACAGTTAGTAAAGATTTTCGATATTGAAAAGAGATTTGGGAAAACGATGAATAAAACATTCCAATGAAATGTAACCATTTTGCATTTTTTAAATTATGCTGTTTGCGTATATTTCGTTATTAGTGTTAGTAATGTGAACATCTAAAATCCTGATTAAACAAAGATTGGTTTAATCAGAAATCCAGTTAAAATTCAAAAACTATAAAAGTTCGCTTACTTTATAGACAAATTATTTTAATGTGGTTTTGCATAAAGAATATGTGACGGGAATATTTCTATTTTCTCAATAAATGTTTATTTTGTTTTCTCTTCTTAAGAAAGCATTAAAAAACAGTTGAATTCTTTACTGCTACTGAAGAAAAGCTTCACAAACTTTTATTAATTATTAAAGAATATATATATGTATATATCTGATAAAAGTTCCAATAACTAATTTTTTTAAGAAAAGTTGAATTCCTTGAAGAAAATTGTATTAACTATAATTTGTCTTTGTGAACTTTCAGTTATTAGAAAATCAGTTGATTTCCTTAGAGGGGCTTTTATATAACGGGTTTCTTAACGATAAGTATAGGCAAGTTTTATTTAAGATTTTTTTGGAACATGATTTTTTTTTTTAAAGTTTTCATTGATTTTTCTTTGACAAATTTTAAGCTAATTCAGGAAAACTCTTCTTCGTTTCCACCAGGAAACTTTATTTAAAGGAAAAGTTTCTTTAATGAATATTAAATATTTAATGAAAATTTTTTCAGGAAAGTTTACCTCCGCAAATATCTTTCTTTAGAAAATATTTTCGTATGCTTGGTGAAAAAACTGGTTAACTTGGTTTTTTTTTAATTAAATATCTAAAAAACAAATACTATGGCCACTCACAAAAAAAAAAAACTGTTTACATTACCACTGGACCGGACCTAATGTGGGCACATTTTTTCATCATAAGATTTTCTTTGGGTTTTCGAATAGAAAGTAACAACTAAACGGCTAATGACAGCGCTATCAATTTCTGACAAACGTCAGTCAGTTATGTTGTTTGCCAGCCTACGGAAGCATATCGCTTCAATTCGCCGTTAAAAAAAGTTATATAAATGGAATTCAAACGCAACAGTGTTATTGCTTTGTATTTGCCTGGCAAATCGATACGACGTTTATGTGTGTTTGAAAAAATGTTCAGCAACCAAACAATCAAAAGCCAATTTAGACCAGCAAATTACTCTGCATCCGTGAGGGTTTGGGCCGCGGTAACTGCCGCATATTCTCCGTAGTTAAAACCAGTAAATGGTGCTCTGCCATACCTTATACGTATAGGTATATGTGATTTATTTTTTTTTTATTCACGTTGAAATACCAAAAAAAAAAGGATTTTTTAATCATGTCATGTTATCATAATCATTGAATTACTTTTATTTATTCTTCCAAGTTTTAAGAGTGGTTTAAAAAACACTACAAATCGGCTACCTTTGCCAACACCAAGCAAAATATACGAACCAATTGGCAACTCTGGCATCAGAGAATTGTAATTGTCCATGGACTTTTGTAAGTGTGCGTGTGTGTGTGTGTGTGTGTGTGAAAGTAAATGTTATGTAAGAAGAGTTCGTTGATTTCTTTACAAAGTTCATTCGTTCATTTTTTTGGAAGGAATTTAATTAAAAAATTTCAATTTTATTATTGAGCAAAAATATCGCGGCAGCCAGGGCACGAACGTTCTACATAAACACACACTCTCAGGCAGTTCTCTACAGCTTAAGAAAGAAATTTCTTAATTGGCGAAGAAGAGAAAGATACCGGATTCGCACACATTCAAAAATACAATCATAACTTCCATTGTAATCTAAGTAAATACAATGACAAGAAAAAAGTGGGAGGGATGAGGACGGAAATGACAAGCGTGGATTTTCTTTTATATTCATATAAATATGAGCAAAATGAGGGTAACACAAAACGGTATAAATTAAAATTAAAATATTGAATGTACACACCAACATAATTGCATTTGCATACTTAGGTACAGTGGGCGTCAAAAATAAGCATAGTACATTAAATATGGGACTGCGATTGTTAAGTAATTGTTTCCAGATATCAATTTCTGCACTCTTTTTATATATGAAAGCATTTTTAAAAGTATTAAAAAACAATTTCTAAGTATTTGCGTACGATAAAAACGTGCACGAGGTTGATGTTTTTCACAAAATGTGGAAACGTTGCTGACTTTCCACTCACCAACAGTATGATATTAAGAATATACAAAATGATTTGCGGGCGATCACCGCAAGTGGACTGGGAAAACACATTTCCTTCCCACGGATATTGTTGTATAGCCTATATTACTTAACAACAATTTCTTTTTACAAGCACTCGATGCGCAGATTCCTTCAAATTCAAGACGTAAATCCAAAGTTCTCGCATAAGACGCTTATTCGTCAAAACTCAACATGTATTGCGAAATATCTAACCTCACAATATAACTTCCTACATCTGACAATTTCTACTATAACTTAGTGATGAGGATGCCTTTTGTAAAGCGACAGAGACTTATTATATATATCCAATAAGAGTCGGTCTTACGAATTTCCGGTCATTTGTGGTAGGCTTAAAAATTTTAAAAATAAATTTTGTATTCATTGATTGATGTTGCTGTTATGCTGAGCTATTTCGAATTATTTGTAGGGTGTCCTTACGTTCCACGTTTTCCCCGAGTTATTTTTGTACGAGAGACATCTATTGGACGTAAGTGGCGTTGTTGTAGCTATGAGTGGTGTTGATGTTATTTTTGCTTAGGTGACTTCAATTCAACCCCAGTGGTGTGGTTAAGTCAGCCTGGCTAATCATCGTTAACTCCACTCACTTCTTCTGATTTACCTGGGAGGGTTATTACATTATTTTGTAATCTGAATCTATATCAATTGAATAATATTGTTAAAGTTCTTGACTTAGTGCTAATGACTGATAGTAAAGTCTTTGCGTCTGCCAGGGACAAGGATAATCTTCATTCTTCCGTATATTTATTTCAATAGTTTATTCTGTAAGTTCTCTTAAATCCCCTCCTAATACTAATAGTATGAAATATTGCTTCGGTAAAATTATTACTGACGTTGACTGATTGAGGGATCTTGACAATGCTGTCAGAAAGCTTTATAACATTCTACTTTTTTTCATATCGCTAACTGAAGGAAATTTGCCTTGGTCCATCGCCCAATCTTTTCAGTTTATAAAATATTGACATTTGATTAGGTTAGGTATAAATGTAAGAGTAAATTAAAAAATAATTGCAGAATTTATTCGGGGAAATTACGACGAAATATAGAAAAAGGCCCAAAATCCGTTTATCTAACCGGTAACAAACGATTCCTCTGCAGATACCACACTACTGTGTGGAGCTTGCTTTACCAATAACTTTACTTTTTAATGCATTGGTTATGTTCCCATGTGGTCAATCGTGGCGTAATGATTAGTTAGTACACGCGACTATTGTCCACATGATCGCCGTTTCAATCCCTGATGCAGCCACCTATCCTTATTTGAGCGGTCGTCTCTTCAATACGTCAAGCGATCACTTCGTTAGTGGGAGGAGGTAGGATTCGATGTGGAAAAAATGTACCCGTGGAAAAAACATATTTTTACTTTAAATAACCTCCATATAGTTTTAACCCAGTTTTGACTTTAATTTGAATAATTTGATTTTATCGGGATGCCCTAGTACACGTATTTACGCTGTCACAAACATTTGATATCAAGTGTAAAATTGAAATTAGCTAAAATATTTTACAAAGTATCAGAAGTCATAACTTTGAAAATACACAAACATATCCTACGAACACATATCTTATAGCATGTCCAACAACTAAGCACATACACTCACATGTATATATGCTCGGGTAGATTTTAAAATAAGTGTTAAAACAATTTCCTCCTATACCCAATTTCCGATCTCGCCAATTTCTTGTCAAAAGCGCCAACAAGTTCTGTCTGCCGAGTTGCAAACCAAAAGCACTCCGTACCTCTCAACAAAACTGTGCAACGCAAGACAAACACCAGCGGACTCCGCTATCCAACCTTGCAACCAACCAACTCGCCGGTCTGACCGACCGACAAATCACACACATGTAAAAAAAGAAACATTTAAAGCAAAATAAATAAATACAAAAAGAAAATAGAAGAAGAGAAAAAAACACAATTCTATGTTGGCAGAGTGATTGGAACCAAGAACAGCCAGCAAGAAGCTCGTACGAATCTAGTTGAATTACAACAGCGGAAAAACAACACAGGAATTCGAAATTTACACAGAGGTCTTACAACCGCATTTAAACAGCCAACTAACCGCACTAAAATCCCCTCTTCGACCGGCAGCCATCACCCTTCCATAGTACGAGTAGAACTGCTATAGAGTACGCGGCTATTCGTGTACTCCATGTGTGCGAACAGCGTGAGGGGGCAAACATTTTCTGCCGTACATTAAACTATGAATGTTTGTTGAATTTTATGAAACCATCATAAAATACAAACATGTGATAAAGCAACTAAAAAAAAGAGTCAAAACTTAAATATAAACCAAAAATGAAAATAATAAAGATACGTACAGTGGGATACAAAATTGGGTTAATGTAGGCAATTGTTTTTAAATGGTTACGCAAAGTAAGGTAACCCCTTCGGACCTATCATTCTAAATTGGGAACGACAAAATTTTGTAATTTAATAAGTAAATTGTGTTACCAATTAGGCATTGGTTAAGGTATTTTAAATTGTTACAAAGAAATGTTTCAAGTGTCTCTTGATCAAATGCGTTTCATGTCTTTTTAAGTCGATTGAAAGATGTCCATCTATCTGGCTGGGTCGTTGCTAGACTCGATAACTGCCGTAAATCTTTATGAAACTTCATGAAACTTGGCACAGCCTAGTATTTTGCTATACCATAGAGGAAATTCAATTTTCCCTGCAACTCCTAATTCGTATACCGCATCAAGTCCAACTAATTGCGCCTCTTCTGGTGCGAGTTATGTATATACATATAAATGTCCGATTTAACCCCTATGTTCTTAGCTTCACATCTTTTATGTAATGCTTGGTCATTTTTTTCACCACGGAGCTCCTGCTACTCCACACACTTTTTAACAAATGCAAAAGGAGATTGTATGAAAGTGAATATAAGTCATTACGCTTGACTCAATTTTCTATACTTGTTTCCAGTTATAACTTGATTTTGGTCTTGCCGAAAAAAATTTAACTTTAGAGCTACATTCAAAATATAAACCTTCTAATAGAGGAAACCAAATTTTAATCGAAAAATTAAAAAAAAAATCGAAATATAAAATTTGTGAGTGTAAAATATTTCCGTTAAAAATCTGAAAATTTTTAAAAAAATATACAACTTTTTATAAAGATCGCGTTAAAAATGATGAGGTAAAACTTTTCTCCAATAAAACAAAATTTTTTCTAAAAATAAAAATTCACTGAAAATAGTTTTAAATTGAATATACACATTTGAACCCAAAACCATTGAGGTAGAATTGGATAAGGTTTAATATTTTTCACCGCTTAGTACAATTTGTGGCATGGGGACAATTTATCTTACCCAAACAAACGCCTACAACACAAAAGACCTTAAATTCCAAAAGTTATTTTTATCAAAATTTTTGAGTCACCCGCGAGAATCCACTAAAAGTTTGCACAATGTAATATTTTTCGAAATTGCCATTTGGAAATTTAATTGAACGGGAACTCATGCTTGGATTTGACCTTTGACATTTCCTTTGTATAATAATTTTGAACTAGTTTATCCGGTTCATCTATAATATGGCCAAACGTAATATTTTGGGTCGCATAATATAACTAGAAATAGCGAAGGAGTTTTTTCTGCCTCTAAGGCCAGTCTTAGTATTACATGGAGAATAGCGTAACTATTCTTGTAATAACCAATCGAGCTTTGAAATCAAAAGCATTTTAACGCTTGCCTACGACTAAAACAGGGCCGTTAAATATTTTATGTTCACTGCCGCTCACTTTGGTCCATTTGAATAGCACCCCTCACGTGGTAATCAGTTTAAGTGTGAAAGTCAGATCATTATAAATCACATCGGATTACAGCAATTGTGTATAATTAAATATAAAACAATCGATTTTAAGTAAAATGGGCCAAGCTAAATCCTTGAGTGTCAAGGAAAGATCCAAAACTAAAACCTACAAGGAGTGTGGACTTTCTATTAATCAAATAGCCAGAAAAACTAATAGAAATCGCAAAGTTATATCGACATATTTAACAACAATGTGAAAGGTTGAACAGCAAGTGCTATTACGGCCGCTGACAAGAGGGGTATTCTGAGATATGCCTCAAATTCACACGTCTCTGCTGCCAAAATCAAGGAAAAAGCTGGCGTAAGTGCAAGCGTATCAACGGCAAAAAGAGTTGTTTTCAAAGCAGCACACTTGCAACGATTGAGACTTAAAAAGAAACCACCGCTAGACAATCTCCGTAAGGAACGTCGCCTTAATTTTTGTCGTATGACTATGACGTGGAGTAGAGAGCGGAATAGAATTATATATTCCGACGGAAAAAATGTAATTTAGAGGGCCCTGATGGATATACGTAATTACTAATTCCACGATCTTCGAAAAGAGGAACACCTGCTCAATCGATTACACGGTCGGGAAGGTGGAGTTATGGTATGGGGTGTGATCTCTTATTATGGCTCAGTACAGCTCCAGTTTCTCTGTGCAGAAATGAATGCGACCTCATACAAAGCCTTGCTGGGAAAAGCTACTGAAATTAACGAAAAATTGAAATTGAATTTCTGACTTTTTTGTGTTTAAAATTATTGCAATTAAAATGAAAGAAAATTTATGTTATAGAATTGCATTTTTTAAAAAATCGAGCTTAGAAAAATATTTAAAGAGGGTGCTATTCAAGTGAGCGGCACTGTAGTTGTCTTAATGTGCGGATTTAAAAATGAACTTGTTAAACTCCGGCAAATGGGCGTAGGGATGAAGTTATAACAATTTAACTGACTGAAATTTCCGTACCGGTTGTTCTCACCTAAAGGGATAGGGCTATTTATATTTAGATTAAAGAAAAGGGGTAACGTATCTCAAGATAAAATTCTTTTTAGGACTTTCCAACACTTACCTGGCTGACTGGCTGGCGGTTATTAATCAGATAAACCTCTGCTATTTCTAACGAAACTTAATGGTACTATTTTCTTCTGATATTTCCTCTACCAAACGCCAGATTTGACGTAAATCATTTTATCAGGAAAAATTGAGTTTGTAGCGCCAGAAATGTTGGAGCTAAACCATACAAAACAGATACCTATTGGCTCCAAACCGAATCCCGAATTGATTTTTCGATCTCCGTCTAAAGGCGGGCTTTACTGAAAATGCGTCACATCTACCCGCATTGGCCACGAAAATAACGTGGCTGAAACTGGCAATAACTGTATACTGGTACGATTAAGCTCATAAAAACTCAACCACTGTGTTGACTGGTTCATGTTGTGAGAATGAGCCCAAATGCCCTAGCATGAAAAATCTTCGACAATGAACTCTATGGCGGCGCTGAAGGGGGTAACCAAAACTGCGTTAAAGACCAAGTTTTCGAAAAATTGTCAAAACTTCATACCGCGGACTGTAGAAGGACTGCAGAAGACTGAAGCGCTATAATGTGAACAACAAGCGGGCGATTTTTACTCTTAACGTCGAAAAAAGCTCTGCGTCATTGCGTTAGTTGAAGTACCACTCGGACGTTTTGCTTCAATTATTTATTTATTAGTTATATTTATATAATAAACAATTTCGAAACCCAATTATAATTACAAATCCCTATTAAAATACAAAACGTCTGCCAATCCCACAAATAATATCGAAACATCAACAATAACTTTTAGGACATGTAGTTTTTTTTTAAGAATAAAAAGTAAGACAATTTATTTCGCCCGGCAATCTTCATTATCACAAAATAGAACGTGTATTTTTTAAAGAGTATTTCATTCATATATTAGCCGCAACTGCGTCTAACTTTTTATGTTGATATCGAACTTTACACAGCTCCAAAGGAGGAAGACTGAAATAAACTGCTCACCGGATTTGCCTAACAATAATGCCATACTATTCACGAGAAAGTAGCGCCTCATTTGGATGTGAGGCTATGCATGGAAGCCTTTATATTTATTTATATATTTCTATTATTATTATCAATTATTTATTTCTTCAATTTACTTACCTATTATTATTGGTTTTTAACACATATTAATTACATATCTAATTAAAGTAGAGCGGAAGTCTTCGAATGAAGAAAAACAATATTTTATCGAAAAAGTGTCAAATTTAAAAAACAAACAAATCTAAATCATTAACGGTCGTCGAAAATCGCTATAAGTTAAGCCAATGTAAGGACATCGTGTTAAAATGGAGTATGTATAAAATGTAAAATATATTACGTAAACATACAAATACAAGTTGTTTAAGCTTAGTTTTGAATATATTTTTTTATATATCTTATAAAGTAGCGCTTTAAAAAATGTTTGGCAAATAAAACGTTTAAAAATTTTTCATTTGCAACGAATTTCGTTTTTCTTTACCGATTTAACGAACAAAATTGTCCTTTCCAATTTGGATGTTTTATACACGCCTTTACATTATGGAGTGCACGAATTTTCCGTTTGCAATAGCTAAATAGGAGCAAACATTTTGTACAAAAAAGTGTTAGAGCCATAGACAACTTAAGTTCAAAATTGAGCTTGTCCGTACAAGGACTTAGTCCACAGTCAGAAAAATTGGCATTTCGGCATGTCCACTTATACTCGTATAGCGGTAAGTTAATTGAACGTTGTTTGCAATGCTATGATTCGCAAAAACTTAACAAACACAAAGTCTGAAAACATGTCAAAAAAAATGATGTTTCCGGCATTTTTCAACCATTTTTTTACCATTACTTTAATTTTACCATTAAATTTTTAGATGTACACGGATACTAGAAAGACCCCTTCTAGCTTATTTTCGAGTTTATTGAAAAATACAAAAATAAGATATTTCATAGGAAATATAAGATAAGTCGATATCTATTGTTTTGAAATATTACCTGTTTTTAAGAAATCGCTTTTATGGAAATTTTTTATGTAGCAGAATTTTGAGACTGCGCTTAGATGACAACATGCGTCTTATATAAATTATCAAGAAAAGACAAAATATATTCTCGCTTATGGCAATATTTAGAGATATTACGTAATTTCATAAAAATCGCTCTTTTGAATAATCGTTATAACTTGTGAATTACAAGGAATTTGGATCTGGAAATTGGAAGCAAACGTGTGTTCAATAAAAACAATAATAAAAATGAATGAACTCGATTTTGTCTTAACTCCACTTAAATCGTTTCTCCTTATGACCATAGTTTTGCTTTACTAGAAGGAGGAAAAATAAAGTGGCAGTTCTGTTTCTTTGTCTATTTAATATATTAATCTATATTTTCATCTCTAGTGACGTCAATAGAATAACATTTTGACTTTACACTTATTTGGAACATAAGCTATGTTGTGCCAGACTATTTTCTATAAATACATGATGACGATAATGGTGATATAATAATTTTACAATTTAATCATTTTGTTTTAATTTCCACCACCCTCAAACAACAAAATTGCTTTTGTTAATCAAACAAAACCTACCAATGTTAACCATGTATAACTTTTTTATTTTCTAACAATAGGTTATCCATTTAGTGGTTTCATAATCGCCGGTCTGGCAAGGCTGTCAGCTGTTAAATCTGTCATCTGAAGTGTTATTTATTTAGTGAAAGCTTTGTCATTTTCAAATAGGGATCGTTTAACAACCAAAGAACGTGTAAAAACTTACTACAAAAGTGGTGATTCAAATGCGATTTAACACGACCGAATTTGGCTTTATTGCATGAGATGTTTCTAGAAAGCGTATTTTCACGTTTAGGCGACGTCAATTGGCCACCAAGATCATGCGATTTCACGCCATTAGACTTTTTTGTGGGGCTACGCCAAAGACTGTGTTTACGCGGATAATCCCCAAACGTAGCGCCCGAAATGTGCGAAAAAGTGGTTTAATATATATATATACATATATTAAAATATATATATATACATATATATACATTGCAGCAACTAATGCAGAGGTGGTCATTTAAATGGCATTCTATTTCATACATAATTCATTATAGTGAAGTAAAAGTTTCATTGAAATCACATCTTTAGGTGTGTTTTATTTAACTTTACTTCTGAAACCGAAAAATTAATAATCCGGTATGATTGTTTTTTTTTCTTTGGAAGTTATAATTGAATTCTTGGAAAAATTAAAATTAAAATTAATTAAAATTATCGAATTTTTTTATTTATGTTACGATCAATTTGTAGGATGCAGCGCAATTATCATCAATATTTTAATTCTAGGTCAGTTCCCACAACCGTCTTGAGGAATGGGATTCAGTGATCGACCGTCCTGGGCCACCCTGAAACACGCAAAACATTAGTTCCCACCATTGCGTTGTAAACAATTAACCAATCAGCTGTTTTGATCGGAAGTTTTCGAAACAATTTTATGCTTACATTGCAAACGCCATCATTGTGAACAACAAAATTTAACACTCATAATTTTGAGTCCGACTGTAGATTATGGACATTTTTACTTAACCTAAGTACGTAAATGAAAACTACGATTACAAGAACAAACCAGTACCAACAACCAACGAAACGACTAGAGCACACAATACTGTGTGCGCTCCACACCTGCGCGTGTATGTGCACATTGCAGATACACACACACATATATATACACACATACACTAAATAAACAATAAAAAAAAGTTTAAAGAAATATAAATGATATGAAAAGAAAATAATAAATTCAAATACAAAAAAATCCAAAAAGAGCCAATTTGAACGGTAAATTTTGTAGAAGAAACGTTTTCTTGTACTTAGAAAACAACAACTAAACAACAACGATAACGGGGCAGCCATAACAAAAGTATTTCATAAATGAATAAAAATTAAAAAATTGTTATACGGACAAAAATCCGAAACGTTGTTACTTTAATAATGGCATACAGAGATAGAGAGAAAAATAAATAGATAAAAAAAACTATAGGGGAACAAGTCACAGTCACCCTACATTATGCACACACATGATGTATTCGATTCTGACAACAAATATAACATTTCTTCTTCTTTTCTCTAACAAAAATTTCCCAATTTTCGTTTATTTCTGCGGGAGGCTTTTGTATTCTCTTCTGGAGATGTTGCTTCTGAAGAGTTTAAGAAAGTTGCCCTGTTCCCCTCTATTGAATAACGGATGAAGAAAGATGCGACTTTTATGGTATCATTAATTCGTATTTTTTTTTTGTTACTTAAAGGTGAATGTGTGCATTCATGACTCCTCAATAATGGTGCAATAAAATGTACATTTTGATTTACTAAAGAAAGTAACAAAAATGGTGTTTGAAACTAACTTTTTATTTTCATTTGTAATTTTCGTTCGTTTGCAGCTGATGAATTCGGTAAAAATTTGACGTTTTAAGAAGAGACGTTTCTATGATCCGATATGGAACGACGGATTTATATCAATTTATCTTGTAATACAAGTCGGTAAAACCGGCCGAGCCAAACATTCTTAGGAGTTTTTACAGAAACTAAATCACCACGATAGTGGGGTACAACAATGATTTGTTTGGCGTCGTTACCAGTTTAATATAACTTACTTTTCAACCTGTACAGAAATTAGAATCAGGTGAACTGCAAATGTATGCGCAATATCAGAAGAGACGTTTTTAAAAACTTGCTTCGAACTAATAAACTGTAAAATAGAAAATCAGTTTTACTAAATAGACAAATTTGTATGTATGACACCCTAAGAGACGTGGCAATGTATTCCATTTTCATCCGCAGAATTAGTTTATTAAGAGCCTGATGCGTACTAAATTATGTTATGCAATTGAAAGAAAGATATGAACCTAGGAATAAATTAATTTAAATTAAGTAATTTATATGGGAGGTACTGGAAAGTGGAAAGTGTGGATTATAAAGGGTTCATATGGAAAAATCAAATGTCGATTAATCAGACAACTTGTATGGAAGGTACCAGAAGGGGTGAAGCACTGCCGTCTATTTCCACTTTCAGAACGTAGTTTATCAAGTACATGGGATATACGAAAACAACTTTTTGGAAGATATAAAACCAAGAATGGGCAGAATCGATCATTCTCACGGGGGTGTCAGAAGAGACATTAGCATTTACAGTGAATTTCGAAAAGTTGACCAATTTATATGGGACTGGGCAGCACAAATTAATGATTGGATCTGATGTTTACAATTCAATGACAAATTCCCGAGTCTGTTTTTCGATCTTCTTCCACTGAGAGCACTAAGAGCAAAGATTATTTAAATTGTTGAAAATGGTATTAAATTTTGATTTTGAAGGTATATTATGAGAACACTTTAGATTTTAAATTTGCAAGTTTTAAAATTTAATTATTGTGACCTTAAATATATACTTTAACTAATCTAAAAATAGTAATAAATGTAATTTTTTCATCGATCCAATCGATAAAATTTTGTCGTCAAATGACTGCAAAACCATTGAAGAAAGCTTTTGAGGAAAAATCATTTTATCGCTGCCCACAATCCAAAATAACAAAAATGATATAAAAGGGGTAAATTTAGAAAGTTGTATCCGTACAGAGGATAAAAAATTCAACAGATAATGTTTTTGGAACCCAAAGGTATACTCTACACGACCTCCTTACTCCACTTTATTACAAATTACAAAATTCAAAATTTTGTAATGAAACTATATCGGTCCACCCCTTCTGGCCCCTGCCATATTTGTTGATCTATTTTCGGAATTCTACTTCTTTTTTCATTACATTGGCAGAACCTAAAAAATTCGGCCAATTAACCACTTCTCTGGTACCTCCCATACAAATGAAAATTTGTGAAACATAATTTGAATTTTTAAAGATATCATTTTAAAATATAGAATTAGTTTGCAAATATTGGATTTGTTCTTTGAAGTCTGTTTGGAAATTAAACTGCATAGTGTAAGCCATTAGAAAAAGTCAAACTCAGATAAGTAAAAACATCCCTCCTTAGGTTCGAAAAATAATGTATCCGAACTTTAAAATAAGTATAATAGTCTTCAAATCGTATACGCAAAACAATTCCATTTGTTTATATCGTTTCGTTTCGTATTTTCATCTTCCAATAGTTCCAGTAGTTCAAATTTAATACGGCTTTGTTTTAATTTATTTCTTTTTCAATAGTAATATTAAAGCTATTTCTGCTTGAATATATTAAAATGTGTTTTAGCCGAAATTCATCGGCTGCCGGTCAGAATTTCAATCGGCGGCCGCCGACCAAACAAAATTCCCCACGCCGTCTCCAACAATTTTCGATCGGTTTGGAGCTCTGTGCAGTAGTTTGTTTGTTACAGAGGCGTCTACGTTAAGGAAAATTTCGCTAAACAGATGTTCGACTGCATAATTGATCCAATAAGATCTTGTATTTAACCAAGGAAATGTTAATTGCCTATAAAAATAGAATCATTTTTGTATTTAACGTTTTTTTTTCTTTTCGTATCACAAAAATATAAAAGAACATAAAAAAAAACTTTGCTTAATTTGAACATTTCAAATAACATAAATTTCCGTTTTTTCCTTATTATACAAAGTTGGAGTCCATTAAAGTCTGTGAAAAGCGTAGAATTTATGTCCCCAGCGAAATGTCTTAAAATCTATTCATTTAACAAAAATTAAAAAATTTACTTTCTTTATTTTCTCATTTGCTCGAATCATTTAAATGACATCAAGAGCTCCTTTACAAAATCATTTATACGAAGAACAGATAGCACAAAAGATTTAATTGAATGGAAAAAAGAAGAGAAGAAAAACAACTTTGTACGAAATGAACTAAAAATGAAATAAAATACAAATTTGGTTGGTTTACTTTAGTTTAGTTTGGTTGACTTTTTATTATGAACCAACATTGAATATACCCATATTCATTAATAGTGTACAGACACACACACGCACACCCGTATGAGTGCCAAACGCACACACGCCCGCAGCACGGGTGAGTACAGCTGGCCCATGTACAAAAATGTAGCAGCACACACAGTTGTCATTATTATTGTGTACAAAGTTGATATTAAATTTAATAAAATAACTTATTGTTATTTTGGATCGGTGTTTGTCTGTTTGTCAGTTTGTCCGTTGGACGTTTCGTTTCGTATCGTATCGTACCGTTTCAATAAGTCTTTTCATAAGTCTAAATTGATGTTTTCACATTTTTATGTCTACTTTTTCACCGTTGTCGCCATCGCCGCTGCCGCCTTTTGTCATGTCTTTATTTGTTTATTTGCTTTAATTGAAAATCTCAACAATTTGATATGAAATTTAATAAATTTGCAAAAAAAAATGCTTTTGCTAAAATCGTATAACAACAACCATCCAACAACAACAACGAAACACATGCAGCAAATAAATTTATTTATTTTATGATGAAATTTCACAATTATTAATAACAAACAAAAATATAAAAAGTTGTGATTTTTTGATTTAGCGAAAGAAACAGAAAAACATTTGATTAAGCAAAATTTATGTATAATTGAAATAGTTTTTGAAATGTTTATAATAAAAGCTTAAGGAGCGTTTTTTTTTCTTTCAAGTAGGTTGCGGCGGCAGCCATGGATTAAATTGCTGCCATAACTATTATAATAAATAAACTATAATTGATCCCTTTCCCTGTCAGAGAGAGCTTGAATGAGAGAGAGGGAGAGAGAGAGAAAATGCAAATAGACAAATTTAAGAATGCAATTTCCTGCACCGAAAAAAAGTCTGTAGTTTCATAGTTAACAATATATAGGTATATGTACACTAACTATGCTGGTGATACACAAATTTGCGAATGAACAGAAAAATCTTAGGGAGTTCAAGAAGAAAACAATAAAATATTTATTGAAAATAGACGAATCGTGGCAAGTTTTCCAAATGCATGCATAAAAATATTTAAAAGTAAAATATTTTTCCATTATAAATTAAATAATAATAATAATTAAATAAATTAAAAATATTAAAGGAAAAATGCATTATCTTCAGAAAATTCTCAAGGTAAGAATGGTATCATTTTCATGTCCATACAGCCACCTATGATACTTTGAGCGGCGGTCATCTCTATGCGTCTGACGAACATTTCGAGTAGTCGAGTAATTGACAAGTCTTGTGAATGCTTCTCAATCTGTGACGTTGAGTGAGTATAAAAATAGAACGAGTGTAAGCTAACTGACATGAGAAGCTCTCCCATGTTTCATTCATGACATGCAAGGGAATTTGTTTAACTAATTACAAGAAATAAAACTACAAATTGACTTTTCATTTTAATCGTCATTTTTGTCGAGTTGATTATGTTAACTTATGCCAATCGATTAAGCCTTAGTCAGGGGTATTTCAACTACCATATAGTTAATATTTTAGTAATTATCAACCAAGCTTAATTTTTTATTTATATTAATTTTTTTGTGGACTTTTTTTATTTTTCAGAGAAAATACTAATTTTTTGAAACTTTCGGCATACCAATATTTGGCGTTAGAATTAAAATACAACTATACGATAAAGAAAACGAACAAAATTTTAGTAGTTATACCTTCTCCCGGAGGAACAAAGGTATATGTAATTTGATACGACACAAATGTAACACCTGGAAGGAAAGTTATATTTTTGCTTATTTTATTGCTTTATTTATGAAATTTTCCAATACGGAAGTTCGTCACTTGCCACCCTCTCACTTTTGAATCAAAACAAAAGCTCAGTTCACTTGTCTAAATATCTGTACTAGTTTTTCATTATATTGATATTTATCAATATCATGAAATTAAAAAAATATACAACTAACGACAATAATTGATGCTTTTCCAAACAATACTCAATATTCTTTTGCAGTTTATATTTGAAAATTGAATATTTCTAAGTGAACAATAAATTCAGACAAAATACGTTAAGATAATGTAAAACAAGGGGTGTGACACTAACTTCGGCATGAGCAAAAAGTTTGCACCGACCGAAGTTTATATATCCACCATCACAGGTTGCGGTCCACATTGTCATAGAAGATATATCGATTTGTTGCACGGCAAGCGGGCTTAGCGAAATCTTCTTCTTCCCACGCTTAATATAACAACGTTATTCGCTTTTCAAACAAAATATTCACTGAAATAATTTTCAGCGATTTTATCCCATTTACAGTGACGCCATAAAACGTACGGTGTATAAACTAGGATGGCTTCCTCTTGCATTTATGTTTTGTTTTTAATTAGCGAATAATGTTTAGGAGTATAACGAAAAAGTATAATTTTTTACAGAGGTTTATACTTCTGTCCTAGATTGGCAAGGTGTTTCATTCTAGGCCGATTTTTCTACCAATGACACCTGTGACATTACGTCATAGACGATGTTCGTCAAAGAAGTGACAGTGTCGAAAACAATTTTTCAGTTTGGATTTAATCCTTGTATGAGCAAGGTTTTTCATACTGCCATAGTGTAGTAGATGGCGTACCGATTCATGGCCAGATACACGAGTGTTTCAAAAACCCTTTTTACTCATACATAATTTATCGGCTTTGCCCGTATTTCCAGTTGGTACATCCCAACAATCGCGCCCACAAACGTTCACGAAAGTACAGTTTCTAATATAGTAAAGTAATTTATGACGTATGGATAGCGCCAGTAGTTTGAAAAAAATTGTTTTAGTGAAAAGTGGTAACCTTATAAAACATGTGTTTTAAGTTTTAAGGCGCCACATTGTTTAGCATTTTAATTTGATCCATCAAAAGCAACCGATCTCAGTGAATTTGTAAGTATGGAAAAAATTGGTTATGTAAATCAATATTTTCATTTGAAACCTTTCAGTCCAACCAATATTAAAGCCGAGCTAGATTATATACTGGGGGATTTTGCTCCTTCGTTTACGACTGGGAAATGTTGGGTAAAAAGGTTTAAACGAGGCCGTACAAGTCCACCAATTGAGGTGACCACGCCAGACACGGTTAAGAAAATCCACAAAATGGTATTAGATGATGGTCAGCTGAAGTGCTTCAGCTATCAGAAATGATAAAGTATTTCAAAAAGTGGTATAGAAAGCTCTGCGCAAGATGAGAGCCGCGCTTGCTTTAAATAGAGCAAAAACAGCGTCGTGAAGATCGTTCAGTAGAGCGTTTGGCGATGTTTTACTCCAATAAATCCTATGACAAAGAAACAGTCAAAGCAGTGGACTGGAATGGGAGAATCGTGTCCAAAGAAGGCGAAGACGGTTCAAGTTCTCGGCATCTGTTTTTTTGGGATGCGCATTGGATTATTTTTATTATCTTCAGAAAGGAAAAACCATCAACGGCGAATATTATGCTTATTTATTGCAGCGTTTAGATGATTAAATTATGGAAAAAGGCCGCATTTGGCGGAAAAGGAAGTATTGTTTCACCAAAACAATGCTCCAGTTCACACATTCACTATTGTGATGCCCAAAATTAATGAATTAAAGTCCGAACTGCTTCATCATGCACCTTATTTGCCAGATGTAGCTCCCTCGGACTATTTTCTACTTTCAAACTTGAAAAAATGGCTCAGTGGTAAAAGATTTGCCAGCAATGAAGAGGTGGTGACTATTTAAGGAATTTGATAGTTCTTACTATAAACAGGGTATAGAAGCTATTAAATATCGTTATCGAGCTAAATAGGACTTATATTGAAAACTTTTTTGAATCTTCTATATCAGGTCGGCTAGTTTTGGGGGAAATACGGTTCTATGTAATTTTAATCCCTAATCTGGGTCAGAACTTAAACTTAATGTGGTTTCGTTTCTTAGCAATGAAATTGATCAGGGGCCAAACTTCAAAAGGTAAAAATTATTCAATTCAGGCTATCAGAAAATTTCAAATGAAATCATAGGTATAATGAAGGGGGCTTAGCCCACGTAGAACTTTTTTAGCAACTCCAGTTGTTTTCGGATTAGGTGCATTGAATGGAAAACAGATGGATCCCTGCGGACAACCACGAACAACGTCAAGCTCCACCGTACTATTTGCCCCAACTACACTACCTGTTCTGCCAGAGAAGTAACTGCCTCTAAGGTCCAACTCTTGGCACCCTACCTCCTGAAGCTTTTTCAACACCCTCACTCACCTCAAGTAATAGTATACGCCCTTAAAGTCAACGAAAACACCAAGAACATATGTATGTATGTAGTTCTCAGTGGATTCGTTTACGCATCTATGAACGTGCATCCAGGCATCCTCAACACTACGGCCCCTTGTGAAGCCGAAATGAAAAAGGACGCATGTCGTCAAGGCCTCTCCCACTTAATCTTTGCAACATTATTCTCTCCAGTACTTTTCACAGCACTAGAAGCAGGCTAGTACCCATGTAAAATGGAAAATGAATGGAAAATACTTCTGACCTTGTCACGCGACTTCAAGATCACAGTGAGCCTGGCTCTTTTCCATTGACGCGAAAAATACCCAACATGCACACGATGCCTGTACAAAGCCTCTAGGTAGTCCGGAATAGCCTCCCAGATGCTTTTACACACCTCTCCGGTTATACCGTCCATACCAGGTAACTTCCGCGATCTAACAAGCGTCATGCTTTCAACGATCTCAGCTCTTTCCAGTTCTGGTGCAACGGGTACCATTTCCGATGGAGGTGGGGCCAGAGTCTCAGACCTTGGAAAGAACTGTCTCAATAAAGCCTGAACGCAATCTGCTCAGAAAGTCAGGATGGTATCGCCATCCCTTAATCCTGAGACTTCCACATTCTTTCTCTTTCCACTACAGACGCGATAGAGATGTGCCCAGGGATCATCTCTATCCTGAGTAGCAAACTCCCACCACTCTGATTGACTCCTTAACGTTTATAAGCATTTGCTCATACTAGTTAAGTCCGACTCTGCATAAAGACCTGAGGCAGTTCAAGTCAGCGGCATCTGTCCGTCTACCTTTCTGGAAACGTTAAATCGAATCAGAATGCGAATCAGAATTTGTTGGGTCAATCACTTATATTCCTGAGTGTTACCGAGTTACTGCTACTGAGTGTTAATTCAGTTAACAATAAAACATTTTATTACAGTTTAGATCCAATGATACAATGTGGGCAATACTCCATACTGCATATTTATAATAAAATTATACTTATCTGTATGTACATACATATATATAGATTTATTTATTGTAACAACACATTGTCAACTTAACAAAAATATACCCACCAACAACAATGTAAATATTAGAACAAAAAAGAAAATGCCATCGATCGAACGATCGACGATCGACAGATCGATCAATGATTGCATATTAAATTACGACTACGATATGCATTTTGCTTATATTTATTTACCTTAACATCGGCCAGTGTTGTAATTTTTCGCCATAATGAGTCTTCGCCAAATATCGAAATCATCTGCGAACAATTAACATTCGACGAGATGCAAATGCGGCATAATTGCAAATTATTCGTTAGCGTCGACACTGCTGCGGCCGTCGTCGTCGCCGCCGTATCCATATTGATATCGATGACAGTTTAACAGCAGCAGACACACACTCATGAATGCTCACACACACATGCACAGCTGCACGAGAATTGGTTGTACAAATTGTTACACTTGTCAATTTCTGAACTCCCGACCGTCACAATCCTGCCACCCTCTTTTGGGGGCTCACTCACTTGGTCTATCTATCCTATCTGACTATCTATCTATCTTTGTATGATATTGTTTGTGGTAGTAGTTGTGGTACTACTTGCTTCTTCTTCTTCTTGATTTTCAGCATGTACACTCAGCCAACATCCGACAAGTGGTTAAACGTAATATCTATAACAACAATAACAACAACTACGTCGTAATGATTTGTTTCCTCTCTGACGACGATTCTTCTTGAATCACGAACATATAAAAATGGGAGGAAGAAAAAAAAACAAAAACAAACATTGAAAAATATCTTCACACGCGAATTCAAACTTCGACATTCTTTTTATAGCGAATGAATTTCAAGTTTAACCAATCAAACTGTAATGGATGGACGGATTTGTAACATGTATGATGCAGCCGAAGATGACATGTGAACGAACTTCTTGTCTGAACACACTCACGCGTACAGATGTACAACAGGCCAGGCCGGGTCGCGGAGTTGCCAAGTTTACGTTTGTATAAGATAGTAAAGTAAGTAAAACAATGTAATATGTAAAATCACTAATTAAGTGCAGATTTCTCATTTTGCGTTTAGTAGATAGAGCTACCATAAAATTTATAATCTATATATATAAAAGAATAACGTTACTGACTGACTGACTCAACATCGCCTAGCCCTAACCACTGGAGCTAGAAACTTGCAACTTGGCATGGAGGTCCATCCTCTAGCATAGACGCCCGCTAAGACGGGATTTTTGGAAAATCCTACGGGGAGGGGCAAAAAGGGGGAAAATCTCCCCCTTCAAAACGGCTTAAGCTAGAACCTTGAAATTTGGCATTTTGGTTCCTTTTATGACGTAGGCACGCGATAAGAAGCGAGTTTTGGAAATTCCTATGGGGAGGGGCAAAAAGGGGGAAAATCTCCCCCTTCCAAACGGCTTAAGCTAGAACCTTGAAATTTGGCATGTTGGTTCCTTTTATGACGTAGATGTTCGCTCAGACGGGATTTTCGGAAATTCCGATGGGGAGGGGCAAAAAGGGAAAAAGTCTACCCCTTGGCGGCTACCGCAAACTACTCATCCGATTTCAAAAATTCTTTCGCCAGTTGAATGCTACGTTATCATTGAGTGCCTGGTATGGTACTATTTGCAGTTTAGCCCAGAAACTTGCTAAATTAGCGAGTAAACGGGGGAAAGTTTCTCCTTGGCGTCCTGGCCTAACCGCTTATTATTGTTTGTTTATAGTTGTTTACTTTTATTTTGCATTTATTTCTTATTTGTCGTTTATCTACACTCTGTACTGAATATTACACTTTTGTTGCATACCTTTAGGCATTTTCTGCTTTTCTCATGGGCAATTTTACGTGGCTTGCTCAAGAGTTAGTTCATCCAAAAATTTATATATCCTCACATCAGGTGGAAAAACTATCAATATTGTATACCAGGAGGTACTTCGCTGAAAAATTACGTGCTTTACAATTAATGTCTCCTGCTGCTATAATAGCTTTACCGCGA
>JAHXMU010000251.1:5631864-5642189 GCA_019455685.1 Philornis downsi
GCTTTACAATTAATGTCTCCTGCTGCTATAATAGCTTTACCGCGAATGAGATAGCAACATATGAAACTGGCCGATATGTAAGCAGTTCAGAAGCCGTCTGGAGAATATTATCTTTCCCGATACATGAAAGATATCCTGCAAAACTACCGATAACGAAGTATCGGGCTTTTCAGCTAGTCCATATATAACATAGATAATGACCGTTTTCCCACTAGGAAATGTATATGTTTGTTTCAAATATGCAAAAATGACGTAATAACACTTATTTGCGATTGAATACAACATTTGTGGGTCTAAGATGGTACAAAGTCAATTAAAAATACCACAATATAAATATAATTGCTGAAACGGAACGTGACGGGAATGTGGGACATATGTATACCAGGTGATTGTTGGACATATGGCAGTGCAAACACGATTTTTGTTTCTTTTTTAGGTAGACAACTCGATATGTTTGACGAAGCCTACAAGAAATTCCAGAAAAAATTCGTATTTTTAAGCATTTTCCAATAACCCACCTACATGTAGGGCATTCTCTCAAAAACAGAAAAATAAATAAATAAATAGGAATAGCTCGATCCACTATCTATAAGCTATAACCATATGTTCCAATTTTAACCAATTGTGAAGCTAATTCCCACAGAATAATTTGGTTTTTAAAGCTAAATTTCTATCTTCTAGCTCTAGGCGTTCACCGTGGATTATGCTTTTTTGAAGTAAAAAAAAGCTACTGGGGTTTGGATCTTGGAGCCTCCATCAGATGCGTTTAGTTACTGACTAACTTATCGGTTACACCGCGAGTGTTTGTTACTAAATGTTTTCTCATCAATTTTGCCGTACATTATGACATTACAGAAATTTCAACGAAAATTATGCCTTTTGCAAATAATTACACTCATATCTAACTGAAATAAAGTTAGTTAAATACCGAGGTATAGTAATAGAACCGGTTGGAAACTCACAAATGTGAAAACTACTGCCATACCGCATATACAACTTTCTTTGAAATCAGTTAATACTTCCAAACTGTAAAGTATTTACAAAAAACATGGGTAAATAGGCGAAAATGTGAACAGGCGAGCAAATCAACATCAAATAATTGTATCACCTCCAATCCATCACTTGTTGTCAACAACAATGAATGACAACAACAATTACATGTAGCACTCCATTGGCCAAATTCGATCCTTATAATTGAAGGTGTTTCAGAGCTGATCGATCGAATTTTTATCCCATTTATCTCTAATATTTTAGCATTAACTAATATATTCGGCGCCACATGGTGCAAAATATACAAATAAACGTAACATTTCACACGATAACAGGTTTCTTCTGCTTGAGGTTAGTTATGGTTACACTATATTGGTTTTAAATTTTGCATTAAGCCGGTTATATGTAACTATTTTTTGAAGTTATTATTTATGATTTTACAAAGATATTTTTGAAATAGGCTTTTATAATTAAAAAAAATACAGCATTAATTTAGCATTTTGGTTTTATTTTAAAAGTATACATTTGGCAACCCCGCCTCAGTCTATCCATGTAGTCTAACCTAACAACAAGTGCGAATGCAAATGCGTTAGCGGCAACAACCGAACTCGAACAATAATAAGGCGAACGAAAGCACGAAACTATCACACACATGTAATTGACGGAACCACCGAACGATGATGAATGACGACTGGGTTCCGCGGACTGTGGCTAGAATCCAACCGAGCGAGCGAGTATCTTTCACATATTTCTGAATCACTAGTACGCACTAAGATTTTTATTTTGATTTTTTCACCATCTTTTTTTTGCGCTACATCATCCGTCCACCATCAATCACATCATCTTGCTGTCTATCCATTTGTTTTTTTTTTTGGTAATTTCCGTAGATGGAGCAGGAGGAAAAGCTTTTTAGATCCACATACCACACATGCACACACATAAACACTCTCACGCGGTTGACACAAACGATTTGATAAAAATATATCACAGAGTTTGGAAACGCTGGCGAAGCGAACTAAACCAAATTCAATGCGCCGGCGATGGCTACGAAGCACACGACTGTGATCCGTTCGATCCAATATCTAAAACTGACTGAGTGTGTCTGTCGTGTCTTGGATGGCTGGTGGGGCGGCTCGATTCGACGACTCAACTGCGACTTGTCGTCTCTTCTATGCTGCGCTCCGCGCTCTATTCATCCATCAGCAGCAACCACCACCAAATGAATCTAAAACTGAAATGAAAAGAAGAGAATAAGAAACATTTTTCTGTTTGTATATTAAACAACAACAACAATAGTAATAACAATAATAATAATGAAATAAAAAACAAACACAAACTTACACGCAGGCAGGCACACAAATCGAAAGACAAACAACAAAAGCAAAATTTTAAGAAATTACAATTATTTACAATAAAAACGAGTATTGAACATATACACAAACACACGCACACACATACTTTTGCCCAAACTCTCTCACCCAAACACAAACACACACAGTCAGTGACACTAAGAACCAAACTAGAAGATATTCTAGAAGAAAAACAACAACAATGCCATTGCCAGCGGCAACAGCAACAACCAGAAACAAACTACATTTGTGACTTTTGTTTTTTCCGTCTATTTGTTGCATGAACGAAAATATGGAAAAATAATATTAAAAAGAAATAAATAAATGAAACAAGATAAGATAGGATATAGTACCATCATTACGAACACACATACAGTGAAATTACCACTGCAATTTAGCCGCCTTGCTCGTATTGTGCACTGTCATTACAGTATCCTGACAATGAGATAGAACCCAACTTGATATCCTTCGGTATGAATTGGAAAAAGTGATCTTGACAAAATAAATATTCGGACCTAATTCATGTTGCAACTGAGACAGATAAAAATGTATTTATAGACACATTAAGTGGCACTGTCATGATTGTCTAGTGTCCACTACCTATTAGGAAGTGGGCAAAACGCGACCTATTCTCAGAAATAATGTGGCACATAGGGCTGCAAAAACGGAATTTCGACTTATCGACCTTTTTTGCTGTAAAATGTCGATGACTTAAAATCGTCTTGTTTCTTCTTGTCAAAATATATATTGTATATTTTGTAGGTAAGTGGAGAAAAGTTCAGCCAGGTGAACTGACTTTGCGTTAGACCAGAAGGGGCCTGGTAAATTTCTGGGTTCTTATCAAAAAGTATTCTGAATTGAACGACAATAAAACCATCAAAATTATAACAGACTTTCGCTCAGAAATCGTAGGGGAACCGCGGATTTTTCCTGTGTTGGCCTATTTGCAAGTGTTGTGCTAAATAATACAGAATTGAGCACAATTGCATGCTATGTGAATTCTCTAGCATGCCATGATTGGGATATGGGAGGAGAGCTTCTTACGTTCAGTCAGACTCCATCAAGGGGACCTCTGGCTTAACGACGATGATGAATGTCAGTTTGAGGAGAAGCATTTACTAGATTTGTCGACTGCTCAACTACCGGAAGTGTTATTAAGACACATCACGGTAACCGCCGTTCAAATAATGATAGACGGTTGTAGCGGAGCTCGAATCCTGATAGTCGCTTGTTCTAACCATATTGCCATAGCCGGTCACAATATAATTAACAAAAATTTACCTTTACGAATTATGGATTACAGGGGAAGATTAAATTTCGATAAATCGAATGGGAGGCGTAGGAGCGTGGCAATGCTCTGTATTTTATTTCTTAGAACTTAGCTCAGTAAACGCATGATGTGCGGCAAACTTGACTAAGCGCAGCACAATTGATCGAACGATACGAAGCTGAGAACATGTAGACAGAATTGGTCTTTTCTATGAGAGGTACCAAAACCGAAGTAGCTAATTTGGTTGATTTTTACAGAGAATTGTAAATCAGTACAATACAATCTAGTCTACCACGGAATACTAGACGTTACAGAGAGAAGTTAGAATTTCGGAAAATCGTTCAATTTGTATGGGTGTTAACAGAGAAAGTGTGGCAATGCGCTCTGTTTACTGAACTTGATGTGACTGGGTAAAAGATATGAATTTAGTTTAAATCGTTCATTTGTATGGGACGTGATTAGTCGATCAATACAATGGGGAAACGAATTTAATTTACTGCCATTTATGTAAGAAGAATTATAGGGAACAAATTAAATTTTGAAAAATTGTTCAATTTGTTTGAGAGGTACTATAAGTAACATCTCGATATGTCACATTTTAAGAAGTTTCGCAAAGATTAAGCACAGTTATCGTATTCCTAGGCACTCAGCTAACTAGCCACACTGACATCACTCAATCCACTTAAAAAATTATGGAACACATATGGTCAAAAGATATTTATTATTTAAAACTCTTCCTTCTTGGTGTTACATTTGCCGTAATAATTGATAGTGAAATAGAGAATGGTGTCAATAACTATCTAGGACTGTGAAACGTTGATTTCTACAATTCAAGACCAATCTGATTGCATCCACAGTTCTCAAATTGACTGAATTGGAATAGAGCTTATTTTAATTAGATTGCTTTTGAAACCATTTAATCCTTAGCCTTTACTTTTGAGTCACGATTGCCTTAACCATTTTGGTGTTTTAAATATCTCCGTAACCTCGCCATGATTTCCAAATGAATCAAATAATGTGGAAGCTTTGCATTTAATGTCCTACTAGCATAACAACTAATTCGCGGGTTCAATCCCACAAACAGCCACCTTTCATTATTTGAGTGGCGATCACCACGATGTGTCTGACGAATATTTCCAGTAGTCAAGTAATCGACAAGACAAGAAAGTGCTTCTCAAACTGTGAATGTGAATTTATTTGTTAATATAATATTAATATTAATATTAATATAAAAATATTAATATTAATATTAATACTAATATTAATATTAATATTATTATTATATATAATTATATATAAATAATATTATTTAGAAAAGTTGAAAAAAACCATAACTGAATACAGGTGAAGGGTGAAATAATCCAATTACATATTTCAGCAATTACTTCCAAAATACACTGGCAAAAAATCGAAGATCTCCTATCTTATTGCAACAATGATGACCTAACCCCTACCCTTAAGTAACATTTGCCAGGAATAGTAAAGATTTTATAATTTGTATAATAACAATTTAATTACAATTTATATGAAGATTTTATAATTATAATTCTAATTTTCAATTATAACTTGTGAAAAGTAAAAGTTATCACAAATGGAAAAGAGAAAATGTTCTTCTACCTATAGCTGTTTTATCAAGCTTGTGACAATACGCTAAGACACAACACTATAACTTTAATGAATTTTTACACATCGGTTTATATAATCTCTGTGAATAGTTGGGGATGAAACCTTTTTGATTCTGGTTTTGTTCGAAATTTCTGGCATTGAGATGGTCATTTTTTTGTGAAACAGTGCCTAAGTAGTTTTATCGGGCAGGTTTTTGCAAATTATAGACTTTGAAGGCGTGCAGATGATTGTAACGGAAAAGAAAAGCATAGAAAAAATCGGTGGCTGACAATATAATGATATTTTAGGTTTATTGCTACACATTTCTGTAAGTTAATTGTCTTTTTGTCTGCAAAATTCATATGATCGGCATATAAAATTGACGAACTTGATCTTGAGTGTTGAGTTGTTGGAATGTAAGTGCTATGTTCGGGTGCATGGGGTGCCTTTGAACCTCAAAATAGAAAACTTCTATGTTTCAACGAGCCTGCTCTCAATAAAACATAAAACATAAAATTATGCCAACGCTGTGATTTCAGAATATTGGAGGCATGTTGTCGTTAGTAAAAAAGAGAATAAGAACGGCATTGCCATATACAAATGTGGTTAACAGTGAAGTTAAAAATATTGTATGCAGTTATATAAATCGGTTTCTTGTTGTGTTCACTCTTAAATTATTATAAATTATAAGTCAATCATGACAATGCGACACATGATAAATTTTCAGATACTTCGAAAGTTTCACGCAAAAATCATTTATTTTTCCCCAACAATTTCTTCATGATATCTTCTTCTTCTTAGATGGCGACTGGAATAGACATCCTTACTTTTATACGCCGCCCGTAGAAAATAATTCCAAGCACTTCGATCTTCTGCGCTTCTCCTCCAATTCGTCACACCAAGCTTCGACAGTATTAAACCTGGTCCTTCCTACTGAGTTTTGGTCTCCCTCTTCTGCGCCGTCCACCGAGTTCGTTGTCGAAAACTTTCCATGCCGAAGCATTTGGGTCCGTCCCCACAACATGACCCAGTCAACACAATTGCTGTATATTAATGCGTTTGACCACGTCGATGTCGGCATACAGCTCATTGTTCATGCGGCACTGATACTCTCCGTCAACGATGATGGGTTCATATATTTTCCGGAGTATTTTCCTCTCGAAAACTGCCAGGACTGATTCATCCGTTTGCGTCATAATCCAGGATTCTGCGCCACATAACAAGACGGGTGGAACCAACGTCTGGTACAGTCGGATTTTTGTTTGTCGAGAGAGGACTTTATCGTGGAATCGCTTGCTTAGCCCATAGTTTTCATACCTCTAGTTTTCGATTTAATAATCTATGCCGATATAATGATTTTATAAAACTAATTAGTTTTATCATATTGTCTCCAGATTTTGGAATATAATGTAATGAAATTCGGGATATTGTAAGCAATATTCTCTAATTTCAAAAGAAGAGCGACTCCTCCGTATTGCATGTAGCTCCAGAACTACATTCTTGAAATATCAAAACAAAAAAAAAAACATTCCCGAAATAACATTACATTTGCATTCTTGAGAGGCCTTCAAAATTTAAATTTAGTACAATTTCCGAAAATTGTTTGTGATATCTCTTAAACTTCAAATAATCAAGAGAGATAACTCAATATTTAAATTGATGTATATGTAGACTCAAAAGTATGGCGGTTCATCATCACTTCCGGAAATGTTACCGTGTAAATATCGAAAATCGTACATTTTCTGAAATTTTGAAGCCGCCTATCTCATAGCAGCGAGGACAGTAAAATCTTTCAGCTATAACAAACAAAATTTTGGAAACCATCAAAAAGCTGTATAATATCGGTCATTGTATCGTATTGAGTGCCAAGAAACAATAAATTAAAAACCGATTAACGGATTTTTCAGAAATAAAATGTTCATTTCTGATTGATATAAAAACCTAAAAACGGTTGCAGCGAGCAAGCTGAGTCGGTTGAAGAAATTCAACGTGAACTGAGGAATACTTTGAAGGCAATGATATAGATTCTGAGAAATAAAGGTTATTTTGGAAAAAATAAAAACTGGTCTTACTTTTTGGACACAGTGGTAAAGTGCCAGCCGTGAGTATGATTAATATGCGCGACTCTCGCTCGTAAGATCGTGGGTTCTGAACCCAATATAACCATTTTTTTTCATTGCACGTTCAATTTCGCTTTAGTCAACCAACCATGGAAAAGGAAAAAAATTTAAAAAATCGCCCACGAGTATGACGGTCTGTGAAACATTAGTTCTTATGTTCGCAAAGAAATCACAGAGCTAACTTTACTAAATTTACAGAGCTAATTTGTGGCTCAAATTGTGAACGCCTGATGAAAGTGTCGCTAGTATTGTGAACGCTGTGATCCATCTTCGTATGCATTATGCATCTTCGTATGCATAATGTAGATGGCGTGTCAAAATAAAGTTTTTATTTATTTAGTTTACTGCGTTCACACATTGAACTCATTCGAAAATGGATCAAAAATTTTGAAGAGACCAGTACAAGGACACCAAGAACGGTATAAAATGCGGAAAGTGTTGATCAGTTTGTTTGTGACGATCCGAACCTATCAACTCAAAAGCGTGCAATCGTCTTAAATGTAATGTAAAACTCCCCGAAGCCAATCAAAGATTTGTCGTCGTAAACCAGGCAATTGTAAGCAAAATTGCCACATTGGAGTGCAACAAATTAGAAATGCAAGCATCAGAAATTCTTTCATTTACCTATGGGCTGCAATGGCGTCTTACTTTTTTGAAGATGAAAGGGCGGTTACAGTGAATTCGGAACGTAATGTGCAAACGTTAAAGAACTTCTTGTTGCTTGAATTGCGAAGCTTTCCTGGCTGTAACCAAAGAACATGGTTTTAACAGGACGGAACAACTTCACACACGTCCAATACGTCTCTGCCGCATGTTCGTAAAATTTTCCCTGGTAAGTTGATATCTAGTAGAGGTGACATGAATTGGCTCCCACGCAGTATTGATTTAATCCCTATTGGCTTTCTTGGATTTTCCCAAATTTTACGCCAACAATAATCGAAATTCCTTGGCGCATTTGAAAGAAAGTATCCGAAATGGCAGCCATTATGGGGTGTACCTGCAGAGTCATCATAAGAAATTTTACTGATTGCTTAAATAAGTTCCGCAACGCGTGGGTTTACATTTGGACGATATTACTTTTAAGCAATAAATTCCCAACTTGCGCACTTTAATAATAAGTAAATATTTTTTCGTCAAACAAGCAAAAAAAGAAAAAAATTCTCTCGCATCCCATGCATGAAATATGGGAGAGCTGCCCACAATCATTGACCTTACACGCATTTTTTTAGACTCACTCAACAGGAGCTACAGTTTAATCACGGTCCCAAACATCACAGTTTGAGAAGTATTTACCACATTTGTTGACTCTCGACTACCCGAAGTTTTTATAAGGACACATCGCACTGACCGCCGTACAAATTATGATAGTTGACTATATGAGGGATTGAACCAGCGATAATGCAAATGATATTCGCGTCTACTAACCATCGTGCCACGGTCGGCCGGTTTTTTCGATAAACGGCTTACTTTTTTTTAGGCACGTTCTTTTAACGATTCTTATTTTTCCACACCTATTGAAATATGGCCTCCCATGTACATCAATTTCAACCACGTAATGTCGTATGACACACGACACATGTTCACATGATCCCGAGTTCCATTCCGCATACAGCCACCTATCAGCCACCTTTGAGCGGCGGTAACCTCGATGTATGTAACGAGCATTTAGAGCAGTCCAGTAATCGACAAGTCTTATAAATACTTCTTTAACTTTGGCGTTCGGAATCGTCGTTAAACTGTAGGTCCCATTGAGTGAGTCTAAAAATACAATGCGTGTAAGATCACTGAATGTGAAAAGCTCTCCCATATCTCATTCATTTGATGCAAGGTAATTTGTTTTTTGTTGGATATGACTTTCGCACATAGGCAAGTTTTACATACTGCACAGATTTTGCCACTTATGATACTTGTGATGTACCGATTCAACAGTGGACGTGCCAAAGTGCCCTTGCCCATAACTAAGATAATTTCTTAGAAATATGCATAAGTTTTGTGTTACTCCTAATCATCGAATAAATGATATCAGAATTAAGAACGTTTTGAAACAGGGATATTTTAAGTGAGCGTGCCAAAAATGCAATCTTCTCATATATAATACATCGAGTTTGCACGTCTTTTCAATAAAAAATCGTATTTTTTAGAATTTAAAAAAACACGCCCACAACTTGGGCGGTCCAATAAAGAAGTATATTTTGGATGATTCTTTCCAGAATCTGTCAACTACCACCATAAATCGCTCCTAATTAACGAGGAAATATTAAAAACTGTTGAAACAAAACACTGACAATGCCCATTATTCCTGAAGAGAGGTTTCTGCCCACATAGTCGAGTTTCTACTACATTTAAACACATTCATTGATAGTGATCTTAGTTTCCCGGCTGGCCACTGTTGGCAGACAAATCAAACAGCTAAAACGACAAACCAATCACACACACACACACACACACACACACACTTGTTCATATGCAAGCATTTACATTCGGATTAAAATTTACATTCGGATTCGAATTCGTCGCTGCGAAGAATATTATAGGAAAATACCAAAACGAATCGAATCGTTTCGTATGATTATAATGAGTGTTGTTGCATGGATAAGTGGAACTCGCTCGAAGTTGTTGTCCAATTGTTGTTGTAGCAGCCGCCTCGGTTGCTGTCGCTGCTGTGGCTGTTGCAAATAGTTTGGGCAGAGAGTGAGTGTAAGTCAACATGGAAGGAATGTGGAGGAAAACAACAGACACACACACAGAGACAGATACTCGTGTTTATATTCAAATATGCAAAAAAAGCAGGCAACTACAATGAAATAAATTACACTCAATGAATGCATTGGAAACGAAAATGAAATATGTTTTTATTGTTTATTGCCATTATTTCAAATAATTATTTAAATTGAAGGAAGCACAGTGGGCCGGAATCGATTGGGTCGATCGGTGACAAAAGACAACAACAACAAAAACTACAGTACATAATTATAGTTGGGTGAATTACAT
>JAHXMU010000251.1:5642589-5696659 GCA_019455685.1 Philornis downsi
CTTACTTCATCAAACACATAAATTGTGCAACATTTGACTGAATTCAGTACAACTAATAGAAAGATACGAAGCTAAGAATATATGTGTTAAAGTGTAGTTTATATAGGCGGTACCAGAAGAGGCGCGGCAATGCCCACTATTTTCAGTCCCAGAAGTTGCATCAACAAACGCAAAACGAGTGCCAAACTTGATTAAATCCAGCACAACTAATAGAAAAACACTAAGTGAAAAATATGTAATTTGTATGGATGGTGACAGAAGGGAGGCGGGTCATATTTTCTCAAGGCCAACAGGGAAATTTAAGTCAATATATTTAACAAACATCTGTGCTACTGCAGCCTGCCGATTAGAAATTACAGAGGATATACTGAGTGTCGGAAACCCGGCCAATTTATATGGCATGTGCCAGAAGGGGTGTGGCAGTCCTGTCGATTTTCATTACAAGACCTTGTTTTGGCAAATGCTCAACATGTACCGAATTTTGACTAAATGTAGGTGATATGAATCTAACAATATACATATAAGCTAAACGGGCTATTTGTATGGGAGGTACTTGGATAGAAGTTTGGTTAGTTGATTGCTTTTTTTAAACTCTGCAGCAGCATTATTAACAAATGCAAATGTTTGTCCATTTAAGTTACTCCTGTCTACGAATGTACAGCTACAGTGGGAAACACAGTTACAGTGGGAAACATGCATTTCTGAAATTCTGTCAATTCGATATAGCCCATTTACAAAATATTATCAGTCGGCCAGGCAGACGGACATCGCTCAATTGACTTAAAAAGTCATGAAACACAAATTATATGTATCTTCACCTTCGGTTAAAGGCATAAACATATAAATGACACACCCAGCAATATTCGGTATAACTACGTCCGTCCGTCTTGCAGTTTGCCTATCTGGCTGTCCATGTATTCTTGTAAGCACGGTACACATCACACTTATAAACAAATCTCAACAAAAGTTTTCAAATATATTTTGGTGGTGCCAAGAACAAACCCTTTACTTGTCTCTTGTATTGATATAGCCTACATGAAAACTGACCACCAATGCATTATTTTGTTGCGTCCTCCACATACGATTTAACCGCCCCAAAAGACGAGGGCTATAGAAAATGGGCGATATTGATCCACGATGGATGCACTCGAAATGAAAACATTTACAAAAGTTATCATTTAAGAAATCATGAATTCGCATATGGGCTTGCAGTGGATAATAAACTCAAACACTTCATTTCGCAGTTTAAATCTATTACCAAAGGAATAGCCACAATCCGCTATTTACCTTTATCATGAAGGACGAAGACAATACGACCGAAGATATATTGTACGAGAACCAAGAATAATTATATAATTCTTGCCCCACAATTACGGCATCAAAATGGTTTTTAGAAATTTTAATCTCAAAATGATCTTAAACCATTACTAGTAAAGAATACAGAATGAACATTTCCGCAGCGGCAAGGCATATGGAAGGAAGTAGGATTAGATTTCAATACAAAAATATGAACAAGGTATTTTGATTACCCTGATTAGAAGGCGGGAAATTGAATTGATAAAATACATAAGACTCACTTTTAGTTTCATGGACATGCGTGTTAAATATGGTGTTAAACATAGTATCGGATTACGACCTAGCTGTTGATGAGGTGCATATGAGATTACGCAGGAAGAAAAAGTTCATACCCAAGCACAAGGAAAGCTAAACAAGGCCCACAATAGTCACGCAACATGTGCTGCAAACAAATTTCTCAATTCCTATAGAAAGCTTCTAGTCGGAATGTTTCCGATATACGACGGACACATATTGCACATCCGAATCATACTGTTGCAAAGTCCGTATTTGAGTACGAAAAACTGCCTGAGGAGAAGCGCGGTACGAAAAAGAATGTCGCACAGCGTCTGAGTGAAAGGATGCTCTATGTATGGCAATGCTGCAGCCAATTGAATGTCGTGGTATGAAGGAAAGCTACAAAGAGAAAGAAAATTGATGCAGACCATCTTTACAAGCGAAAGAAGAGCAGTTGTGGAAATAATAAATAAAAATTCCACTGACAGGTAAAAAATTATGCTACGGTATTTAACTCCTGGAAGGACAACTGTAGAAATCTGCGCACGAATACTCAGAGTTTGTTGCAGTTATGAAGAAAACATTTCTGTTAGTAACTGGTTCCCAATCAGACCACAAGTGCCGAAATCACAAGAATAGATATCAGAATAGCAGTATAACAGCTTAAGAGCAACAAAGCTGCTGATACTGATAGCCCGGCGATGACGATGAACTCATAATGTATATCCATCAATTGTTAAACACGATATGGATCAACAATTGCATGCCCTATGATTAGAACTTAAATGCACTTAAGTGCATATTCTGTGTTCAAAAAAGTTAGTATCAGTCTTATTCACTTATTCACAGCTTATAAAGTTCAGACGAATGTGATATGTGAAAAACTAGAACTGACTCTATTTAATTCGGCATGGTACATTTTTAACCAACGAGATACTTGCCCAAATTCTGCAAAAGGCCTTAGAAGACCAATCGACACACACCATGTTTTCATTGGCTATGAAACTGTCTGCGTTGTATTGACGCGGAGCTTTTATTTTTTGGTACGATGACACTGACCGACATAAAGCCTGTAGCAAAGGCGGGCAAAAATCGTACTAAGCTAACTACTTCAGACCAAACGAAGTCTTATGCAAAGTGACCGTCCATCACGCATTATGTTAAACGAATTCATGAATATGATAATGAAGAAAGCTGCAAAATATGCGGCTTGAACTATTTTTAACAAAGAGTTACATGTTCCTTGCCTACGCGAAAGATATAAACTTTATTAGACAAAACAATATGTTACTGTAGCCTTCTCAAAGATTGTTAGGGAGTCGCTGATGGCACAATCACCGGGTGATAAAACTTGTGAGTTTTTACTGCATCAAGCATATAATGAGGACAAACAAAAAAGTCGCTTGCTTTGGCATAGAAAGAGTCCACTCGTTACTTTGATGTCATCATGAAAACTGGAAGAAGAGTATTGGTTGCGAATATATCTTGCTATAGAATTAGCGATTGATTTAATGATAGCACTCTCCCTCTCGAGCAAAAAAACCAGGTTCTGCATAATGCAGAATGTTGGATTATAACACCATCGGACGAATAAGCAAAACTCGGAGAATATCAGCGTCATATGAATCATAATTTATATGCCGACTTGGACGCAGTCATGCGTCAGAAATTTAAGCAATTGAGAATGATGAACCAAAATACTCTAGCAGGGAATGTTTTGACAGTAGCCTCAATAGTTAACCTAGAAAGAGGTGACCAAATTTCAGTTGGAACGACTAAGTTTAGGAAACATTATCAAACCTTCAGTGGTGTCTGCATTAGTAAAAAAGAACTTCGTTTGCATTAGTAGAAAAAGTAAGTTATGGTCGCACAGATTACATTTCCTAAGACATACTGATGCCACTGAATTACTATCAAGGCATTATTTTATATTCTCAGGGCTGGCCTACTTTTGTTTATCAATGGCGTGAGATGCTCTAATGCCTCAACATAATTTTCAACAATTGCAGGATATATTTTTGTATTATTGTATTTCTACAAAGAAACTGGAAACGGTTTTTATATAATACGTATTGGCTAGAAGACTACGAAAATGCCATAACTTTCTTTCAAGTGAATGGCTGGCCCCTGATGTACAGAGGAATGACATTGAAAAAAGAAGTGGAAATAAATCAGCAGATTTTGAATGTGTGATCCGTTTTATATGACAACTAAGAGAGACATGCATGATGGGTGGATGGATGGATGCATACAATTCATTCGCAACACCTCGTCCAATGAAGCAACCCTTACCAGTAAATTCAATGGCGGTGGCTTCTCCAACGACATGAAAATGGTGATGGGCAGCAACTCAGCAGTACGTATTTGTTCAAAATTTGCTTCAAAACTAGGAAATCGTCATGGGTGAAGTGAATCGTCAAGAGCTTATGTTCGGAACCTGAGATATTAATACGAGATGTACAGTTGGTGGTCAAAATTTGTTACCTTCATACCTCAAATTATTTAGTACTCCTCCGACAATGTTTTTTTAAGTGATTTGAACAATATTAATAACTATTTATTCTTAAAATATAATGCACCGGCGAAAAACTGACGGGATTTCGATTTTCAGAACGTTTTTTGTTCAATTTTAAATCGATTTCTAGAAAATATATCGTTTACAAGACGCTACAAAATTCTTAAAATGTCAATAGATTAAACTTTAAATTTTCGGAAAATTTTGAATTTTCTGTATATTTTGAGATATTGCCAATATCGATAAATTCTTCCTTATGTAACTTATATAAAGTATATATACATATATATATATATAGATATATATATAAATATATATATATATATAGATATATATATAAACAGGAATTGCTGCTGTCAAAATCCTGTTTTTTTTTTTGTTCTTAATATCTCTCATTCCAATTCCCAATTTTATGTCAAAATTAACGTTTACGAGGAGGACAGAGCAACTGAAGAAGTGAGATCAACTGATCTCAACATAAAATCAAAATTTTGTGAAAAATCTGAATTTCATTCCAAACGAAATTGTTGCATCATTATTTTTCTTTTTTTTTTGTGAACGACGAAGTCAAAATTCCAAAACACAAAAATCTTTTTTTTTATCTTGTCTTCATCTTTTTGCCTTTATCATTTTACATTTGTACATCGGAATTTTTGTAGTCATTTTGCTGCATTTTGTTAAAAAATTTAAATGACCAGATTTACCACAACTGTACAGTTTGCATACCTAAGGCTCAAAAATTAAGCTCATCAACACTTCCGAATGTTCATTTAAACCAAATATCATTTGATCCCACCGTTTGCTGCCAATATCTAACTTTTTTACCAATAAGTGGCCGATATGGTGATCAATACTTGCTTATCAACAAGCATACAATGGTTACTTTATTATTAATAATTTTATACAACTACGCCGCATTTGGAAGTCCTAACGAAGCAAATTGTTTCGTCAACTAATTACAATTCTTCTCAAATTTCAGATTCTCATTACACTTTTGCAGGTTTTCTTTTAATTTCAATTAGTTTCTTTCAAAATTATTTCTCAGTTTTTAATTTATAATCATGCGATTCTACTTAAGAATGTCCGATTTGTCTTAACATTTCAGCATTCCAATTTTATAATCAAAATTTACACTGTAATGACCGGCACTATTCAAAGTTTAAGAAAATAACAAACAAAATTATCGTAGATATATGAATTTTGACATCGAAGCAGTACGCGTGATTTGGTCCAACATTTTCAGCATTGCAGTTTTCTTACTTATGATATACATAGATATATAGGTATATGTATATAGTTATATATGTATATATGTTGTATGGTTATATTATTCTTTACTAAATATAGAAGCAAAGACAATAGATAGTTGATTCGACCACTGACGATCACAACTTATTCCACTGACGACTCTCAACGACTGACCATTTTATCGCAAAAGACCAACCAAAAAGACTTAAATTCTCGTCCCAATACTTGAGGGTGACCATCTTACATATATATATCAACATTATTCCGACCAAAATTTCTCTGTTCACTTACGACCACTCATAAGATTGATTATATTCTCTATTTTTGAATTCTTTGCTGAATACCAGGTTGGCGTATCCAAAAAAAAAAATTTTTGCAAATTGTCGAAACCGATTTTTTTCGATTTTACATATATTTGCTTCATACGTTTCCTTAGTTGACAGTCATAACTTCTGAAAGCACTACATCGTCTCTAAGAAAAAGTGTAGTTCATTGAACTGAACATGTAGGCTCTACCTATATGATAGAAGATCAAATCACTACGCCCCTACTGGTAATTCCTATGCAAAACGACTGATCTGATTCATTTAATTTGGCAAATATCGATATTTTTTCTGAGAAAGAAGTCATCACTCTAATATTAGTACTAAAACCGAAACGGGGAAAAATAAATGGTCTTTGCATACTTAAAAAGTATGACAAATGCAGCGTACGTATATTAAGCCCTATTAATTTTAGTGATGAGATAACAGCAGTCAAATTATGAAGTCATAAGTGAAGTCACGGAATTAAACAACTATGATCTCGTACATGGATGCTGAATTATGGACTCTGCGTGGACATAAACATGCTTCCGGCAGTCAAGCTTTTGTTAGAGTATAAGAGCATTCTTATGGCATCATTCGTATCTTTAAGAATAATGTCAGCTCCCTCGCTAATTTGAGGCCATTGACATCGGACAACGCCGGTAATACAACTGAGAACATATGGATGAATTCAACATTGGGATAGGAAGCCATTTCTATATAACTAGGAGTCAACAGATTTGCACCAACTACAATTAAAGTTGAAAATTGTTAGTTAATTCATTTTTGTCCTGTCTAAAAATAATTAATAGCAAAGCGGTCAATGTTTTAACAACATCAACAGGGTTGCCCATATTCGACGGACCCATCTGGCAACGCCATAACTTTTGACAGAGATGTCAGATCGCTTAATGACATACCGCGTTTGAAGCGCCAGTCCAAGCAGATTTTTACCATCTGAAATAGTTGAAATTTACATTCAACAGAAGAAGTCAATTGTGAAAACTCAACGTGCTTTTAAAATATTAAAAAATGTGAGAAGTGCGCCTTCTAAGAACACCATTAAGCGTTTATACGAAAAATTTTCGACTGGTGAGGCTCTTTCTAATCCGAAGAGGCCAAATAAAAGTCGACCAAGGCGATCGGCCGAGAATATCGCTGACTTCTTCTTGTGGGGACATTTGAAGTCAAAGGTTTACGTTAACAAGCCAAGGACCGTAGAAGAGCTCAAGGACAACATTCGTGAAGAAATAGTCGCTATACCGGCCGAAATGTTGGCGAAAACGATGGAAAATGCTGCAAAAAGGGCACAATACGCCATCAACGCCAGAGGCGGCCATTTGAGAGATATCATATTCAAAAATTGATGTAAACAAATCTACTTGGAACAAATTAAATGAATAAGATTGCCAACCGCCAAATTTTTATTTTTTTCTTTGATTTTTTTTTGAAAAACATGGGTCCGTCGAATATGGGCAACCCTGTATACGGAAGTATCTCATATGCGGTCTGGCAAGGCTGCCAGTGTTATTTATTTTATTTGCGAATATGGATCGCTTAACAACCGAAGAACGCGTAAAAATAGTTAAAATTTACTACAAAAATGGTGATTCAAACGTGGGTCTTCAATCGAACAAAATTTTCTTCAGCGATTAAGCTGATTTCTCACTCGGTGGTTACGTCAACAAGCAAAATTGTCGCGTATGAGACTCGGACAACCCAGAAGTGGTTGTGATGGGTATCATTGTTTGGAGTTGTCATTGGGGAATATTTTTTCAAAAACTACCTCAAAAGGATACACTGCTGTAACCGAACTAGAGGCGATCATTTAAAAGACATTGTATTTCGTACATAATAGCAAGGTCCAAGCGTTATAATTTCATCGAAATGTTTGTTTTATTTAACTTTACTTTTAAAAAGGAAACATGGATGATATTTAGGAAGATGTTAGTAAAATTAATAAATTTGTTTTGGGAGTTACCACAGAGGGCGTGGTTATCCAGTTAATTTTTGTTTTTAATTTTACGAAGCAGTATAAAGCGATATGACCCACGGTGACGCGATTATTAGTACACGCAACTATAGTTCGCATGATCGTTTCGACATCCGATACAGCTACCTATAATTATTTTAGCGGTGGTCATCTCGACAAGTCTGACGAACTGTTCGAGTATTCGTGTAACGGACAAGTCATGTAATGACCTAGGTTGTTAAACTGTAGGTAGGATTCCCTAAAGTCTAAAAATAGAATGCATGTAAGCTCACTAAATGTCAAAAGCTCTTCCGTGTCTCATTCAAGAGAAGCGGGGAAATTTGTTTTTTTACGATGCGACACAATTCGAGATTAAAGTCGAAAAATTCTATTTGAATAAATCGGTCAATTGGTATGGGACGTATCAGAATGGGACTGACAATACCCTCCGTTTCCATTCCAAGAACTTTCTTCACCAAACACATAGCGTGTGCAAAGCTAAAATTATATATGTAAGTTAAATCGGTTATTTGACAAAAATGTTAGCTATTTGAAAAAATATTACAAAATTCCGAAAAAGAAAATTGATATCTTCGAAAATGTTTTTCACAAATCACAATGCAATTTCGTCGCTTGTGGACAACTGGCCTTTAAAGTTTGCATTTTGGAAAATGTGAAGACTTCCAGAATAACATAAGAATGCCACATATTTCCAAAAACAAAAAATAAAACTTATTCTGCAATCGATGAAAGAGTTATGATAAAATTACTCAAACTCAGCTCTTTTCCACACATTTTGATTTTAGATTTCAACCAATTATTATGTAAAAGGGTTCCTGTTATGATTTAGACAAAAGTGACTCCTTGTCCTAGAAACAGCTAAAACTAATTTCCTCTTAATACGAGTATATCCAGGTTTTGACTCATCGCATTCACTGTGCGACGCATTCTTATATCAAATTATAACCCATATTATCCGCCTCTATAGGAGAGGATATAAAAGGATGCTAACATATATCTGAAAACGAGCCGGTAGCTTACCTAGAACAGATAGTTTTTTCTGCGTATATAAGTATCGAAGCTTATGCTTGGGGCTAATTAAACGAAATTTAAAGATTTCAAAACACATGTTACACTAAAATCTTTATGTTTTCGTCATCCCAAATGACGTAGAACACTGTTTTTAACTACATTTTTTAAACTTTAACTACAAACCGATTTATACCTTTAGTTTTAAATCATTATACTTAGTCTACGTAAAACTAGAAAAGTCTTATTATTATGTTTGTGCTTACAATGGAAAACGACTTAACTAGGAGTCTTCCGTTTTGAGAACTTATTACAACTTTCGATATGTACGAAATTTTGAAATTTGGCTAAGAAAACATTACGAACGAATGTTAATGTTAATGTTAATGTTCAACAATAACAACGAAAAATATTCTCAGTTATAATCAATATTTATAGGTAGAGACATTACCTAATTTCTCAAAAACCAATGTTTAAATATTTGCTGACAGTGAACTATCACAAATTTTGGAATGGGCAATGGGCGTAAATATGCATTAAGATAATTACAATAAGAATAAAGAATAAACCCGACTTTGTCCTAACTACTCTTAAGTTGTTTTCCTTGTAACCGTAGATATTATGTTATTATATTATGTACCACTTAATACAATTTGTGATATTGGCGCAATTTGCCAAGCAATCAAATTATTTTTATTATCATCAAATTTTGAAATATCTAAACAGATCCCTTTAAATGCTGCGCATTTTGACCCCATACAAATGACCTTGCACTCTGAGGAAAGTATTGATTTTATCGTAACTTTTGAGAAGATTTCGCGAATCCTATAGAGAAACCTCAAAGCAACAATGGAAACATGGTTATCTGACAAATTTATTGCCATCAAATATAACTAATCAACTACAATCCTACAAAATTAACAAAGTTATGTACCCAAGTGAGCTAATGGTCGAACTCAACTGAATAGCCCTTTCAAAACCCACTCATTCCGTAATGCGGCCACATTTCTAAAACAATCTTGGAATGTGATGCGTCAAATAGCAATAAAGAATGCTTTCTCCTAGTTGTTAAATTTAGGCTCTAACCAAAAAGACAGCAACGATAATTTACTACCAGCACAATTGCTGTAAAGAAATGAGAGCTAAAATGAAAATCTTCAAAGAAATCAAATTCTTTTAGGAGACAATAGCATTTGTGCTGAAAGCATCGAAAAATAAAATGGATGTATCTGAAGGCGGATCTAAACGTGAATTTAATAACGACGATAAGTCTTTTGATTGGGAAGAGAGTCAGAACGGACGTGCTACATTTAAGTTTTTGCCAGATGTTAGGTTCATTGGAAGAAACCCTGACTTTAGTTTTAACCTCTGTCTTGGTTTCTTGCTGACGGGACATGGGTCACTCAATGCCTTCCTGTATAAGAGTGCCCTGTCCGATAGCGAGCCATGCAACTATGGTGCACCAGTCGAAGACTGACGGCACGTTTTGTCAGGGGATGACTGAATAGTCAGCAATATGCTCTCTACTCAGGGTGTTTTGGCTAGAGCAACGGTGTTTGCTTCCAGGGCGTTTGCTAGGCGTAGGGCTACAGCGAAGTAATTGTGGCAAGTGGGTCTGCCGACCTTTTCAAGACAGTCTGACCTGGGAGTTGAGGGGCTGCGGGACTGTTCGGATCATGCTGATCCCACAATCCCATTCAGCTTGATAGTCGGCAGCTGTGTGCTCGTTTGCGGGGGCACCAGTCGCTGGGCCGCAAGGGATTGGAACTGGGAGTAGATTGTCTGCAGAGTTAGATTATCTACGGAGTTTGACCAGAGGCTTTGTCTGCTACTGGGAGTGATAGGGATACACACGGGCAGGTCTCGGTTTCGTTTCCTGTTATCTGTATCTTTTTGATCTCTCGGGGGGTACGGACAGGCATGGGGGTTTTCCTATGTCTATATGCCATGGTTGCCGTTCACCGTCGCCGAACAGAAGGAGTTTGGGGTTTTCCTCGCCTCCCGCCGGTAAGGGTACTGCATCTTTGCAATGTAGTATCAACCGTTCCATCTGCCTGGGGTCGCCGTGCCTGCAGGTATGTAAAAATGTCCAGTCTGTACTCTTTTGCCACAGGGCGACCAATCCCATGAAGTATGGTGTATAAATCACGACTTGGTAGTAGCTTTGTTATTTGCTTTGCTACGCAGCCCCAACCGGTGAGTTTGGCCAGTAGCTTGGGGATCAAGAGGCCACGGGACTAAGTTCGAGCCTGATCATTTGGCGTTGGACTTCTAGTGGGAGCATCACGCAAGTTGTGGTTGATACCAAAATCGCTGGTAGAGACTTTGTGCTCGAATGTGGAGTTGTATTGCAACCGGGTGTTACAGACCCATAGAGTAGCAGAGGTGGTAAGATAGGCCTCACCTCCGCCAATGGGGATTATGTTTCATACTATCATAATCAATTTGGTATCTCCTGGCTACGAAGAAAGGGTTGACAATATGCGGTAGTACCAAAATTGTCAGTCCCTTTTCCTATATAGCCCAAGTTTTACTTGGCTATCCCAATATGCCCAATATGTCGCACACCGTGGGTAAGGCCTTCACGGCGAGACTCACGTTAAACCCTCGTGGACTTCTATAATTTCTGTACTGGTTATTTCTGTAACAATTATTAAAGATTTTTTTAAATAAAAGAATCGGTAAGTTTTTCGAATCGAAATCAAACATAAAAAATCAGTGGAAAACTTTTATTTTTTCTTATAAAATATAAAAATCGCCTGAAAACTTTTATTTCTTGTTGCCTTAAATACGCCTCTTTATCCACTATTGAACTGGGAGACACAAAGTCAATGTTTTCATATTTTACTGGTTACGTTTAATAATTCTTACAGTTTGTTAGGATAAAAAAATGGGAATCCACAAAACGAATTTTCCTGTCACATTTAGTTGTGGAGAACTTTGATACTAGTAGGTAGGAAAGGGTTATTTCAACGGTATTTTTAAGGAACTCTGGCACAGTTATGTATTTTTATGCCCTAAAAATATGTCTGTGTGTTTGGCATAAACTTGTATGCCTTCCACTAGATTATAATTAAACATTGAAAGCATATTCCCTGTATATCTGGGATAGTTTCTGATGTAATCACTGCAAATGTAAGCCAAATGCGATTTCAAATCCATACATTGCAAACTGTCATCACAATCGTTTGAACTGTGTAGGAAGCTACAGGATACGTACAAGCACACATTACCTTTATGACTTTATATGAGGTATAGGCTTCTAAAACATTCCTTGAATTTCTTAGATGATTTCTGAAGAGGTTTAAGTATTATATTAGGAGTATGTCATGTCCCAAACATCCAAGGAGTAACCAGTCAAAAAGGCTAATCAAATCTGGAAACATATCAGGGAGATGGGCACTGATGAATTGAACAACAATGTATTATAGTAAATAATGTTAGTATCCCATTACCTCGTGCAAATTATTTCGAATTTGTTAGCAATTATTATGAAATTGAAGTCAAACGGTATGGGCGCTGCGGAAATTAATCCGAAGTTTTTCAAGTTAATATTCCTTTTTATAATATATAGGTACATGTTACACATATATTTAATTCCATCTTACAGTGACCAGCCGTGGCATGTTGGTTAGAACATGCGACTATTATGGCTATGATTGTGAATTCAAGCCCCGATACAACTACGTATCATTATTTATGCCGACGGTAAATTCGAGTAATCCACAAGTCTAGCAAATGCTTGTCAAATTTAAGTTCGAAATTGCCGTTAAACTATAGATCCTGTTGCGTAAGGATGAAAATATAATGTCCCATCCATGGGATACAAGGGAATTAGTTCTTATTTTTATTCCCAAATAAGGAAACAGTCGTAAATAATTCCGTTGCGTAAAGATTATAAATCGCTGTCTTTTTTCTTAAAGGTTTTCAAAAATCTTATCTGTAAACAAATAAGAACACATCTTACAATAAATTCGCTGTTATTATATCAGTCCAACTTTTAAGCTGGTTAAGAGATGTTCAACTACGCTACATGAAGTATACAAAGATTTGAGATTTGACATGGACAGGAATCAAATATCAATGTTAATACTACTGCATCACCCGAAGGCTTTCGGTAATATATATAGGTATACCGCGTCCACAACTTCATTTTTCACCTCTCTGATCACTAATACAATTTGTAAACCTTGGAACACAAATATCAACATTTACTCAAAGTTTGCAAAGGCGTTCCAAAAAACCCCATATTAAGAATCTTATTGTACAGTTTCTGATCTTCATTTGTAACTTAACTTCATGCAGTTTGATGTTAATAATTTTTATAGTAGTTAGAGATGTGTAATGCGAATCAGTTTATGGGAAAAAGTAGATTTTGACAATTTTTGAGTTGTGCCCCTTTTGTATTTAGGGTGCGATTTCTCAAAATCGAAATGCTTTATCATTAGCAAAAACATATATAGAAATTGTAAGATATCACGTCACATTTGCTTTCGGTAATACAAATATTGCCCTGCGGACTTTGCACACCATCCAAAAATGTACTCTAGTTCACATTGGACCACTGCTAGTTATAATATATCCTGTCCCAACACTCCTTTATGAATGTGAACTATTTTCTATTTATGGTAGGCAATTCGTTAAGAAGTTAAGAGCGGCCTTCAACAAGATCTTTAGATATATATTCAGACTATACTGTACCGCGTATGTCTCAGACCCAAAGGTCCAAATAGCAGGTCCAAAAGCCTGCTATTATCGAATCTTTTTTTTCAAACGGACAAATTATTTGAAATTGAACAGTTGGTTCAACAAAATTGACTGGTTATTACCGTTTAACATGGATCTTTAAGGTTCTAAGTCAATGGGTTCTGTATTGGATATTAACAATGATGCAAAATAACAATTAACGAAATAATGTAAAATAATTTTATTTGCTAAAGCGAATGATAAGAGGCCTGAGGGTCGAAACGACCTTAACCTATTCTCAAACTTTAAATGGGTAAGAATCGGGCGCTGTGGGATGAACCAAACGTAATGTTACGGTGCCCAATTATTTTTCTAAATGTATCCTTCAAATCAACAGATCTTTTGGTTCATTGATCCTCCTTGGAATTCAAGAAAGTTATTAAGGCTACAAAAAAGTAAATTTCGTCTGTTTAAAAAATGTAAAAAAAGCTGAATCAGCTCTTGGAAATTCGTATCCATTACGCATCGCACATAGAAATAAATTACACACATTTCGGTCTACTGAGCCTCTTCTTCAGATCGCCAAACCAAATTTTGAGTGTTTTAAAAATTTGATTTCTTAAACGGAGTTTTGGTCGCCCTCTTCTGCTTTACCCACCGAGTGTGTTGCCAAAAACTTTTCGGGCTGGAACGTATTGTATTGTACATGTATGTGTTCTATATTTCAGAGTATTTTTCTCTCGAAGACTCGCAGCAATGATTCATCTAGTTGGATCATAATTCAAGATTCTTGGCTGCTATCCTTGGGGCCGAGAATTGGAGAATTGGAATTTACAATTAGTTGTTCTGCAATCATATGTGTAAGGATTTTTCTAAAATGTATAAATTTGTAAATAATTTGGCCAATAATTTAGTCTTTCTATTTGTAACAACGAAAGTGTGCTTAAAATATGTATTTCGATGCAAGTATGTCCATCTGCATAGGGGTGATTCTTCCCAGTATCTACACATCACTACCGGACACAACAAGGTAGTGATGTGTAGATACTGGGAAGAATCACCCCTATTTACGTATGTATTTTTTTAATTATTATATACTCGTATATGTGTAATATATTTAAGATTATTAAAAAATTACACCTTTTCATTGGAAAAATGAACTAAATAGAGATATAACGTATCACAAAATGCCATTTCCGACGGTCGGACCGCAGATGGGCAAAATGGAACAGAAAATCTTGGCCGTACAAGGACTGAAGCCTTTGAAATAGTTGCCACTTTCAGCATTTGTTCACCTATTGTACCCATCATTTATTAATTAAAAGTTGGTCATTTTTCATATCCCTTAGCGGGATATTGAAAAATACCAAAAAATACGAATTCCCACTGGAAAAACGGGTAGAATGCGATATGCGATATGCGAGAGTAGGTAATTTATGAAATGTCCACTTATCTGATGGTGAGTATAGGACTCGTCCACTATGCAGAAGTTAAAAAATCCAGCTTTTCAAAAATTATACTTTCTCCGAATAACGAATTTTTATTGATTAATTGATTGATTGATTACGAGATATGTACACATTTGTAGGGAACCACCGTACTTGGGGGCGGTGTTATCTTACGCGAACACTCATTAAAAATGAGTGGAAAGTTACTGTGACTGTGGACTGCAATCCATGTTGGTAGTTATATAAGCTTTGACATACAGAATTTGGAAAAAATTCCGGGAATTCATCAACTTTGTCAAACATTGTTTTGTTGCATTCTGTAGTGTAGTTCATTTCCACTACTAGATTTTGTCAGTTCAAGTTGTTTTGCTATTTTTACAATAAATAAAAATATCGAAGGAAGGAATTCAACCCAAATTTCGTATTGTAAATGGAATTTCGTCAGCCAAGTCACTGTAAATGTTGCAGAGAGCTTACAGGGATTGATCTTTATCAAAAGCACATATATGTGTATGGTTCACTATAACGTCTTCAACTGAAGTTAACATCTATAAAGCGAAGGGAATGACGACTGAAAACCGTCTTTTAACTTTAGGAGAGACTTTTTGTGACCAATGAATCAATTTGTACTATTTTATACTATTACTTTTGGATATGAAACGCAGTATTATTCAACTAGTTCAGAAATACCGAATTTTCTTTAAAATTTAAATCGCCCAAAATGTCGCCGAAGGCATGCTGCATCGAGTTAATTCTGATCCTTCATTTATAAGATACACTGTGACTAGTGATGAAACAAACCAAACCACGATAAGGTCGATTAAAAATCAATCTAATATTGATAGTTTATTGATAGAAATTCTTGTCAGAAAGTCAGACGATAAATGAATAATATCTGCTTATTATACGACGTTTGATAGAGCAAATTCATCGAAAAAGGTCGGATTATATACATCGATTTACAATTTTTTATTGATTTTGCACCATGATAACGGCCCTTCTCACAACATTCTCATTGTACACGAATCCCTGGCCAAAACTCAACACATATCATCGAACAATCACAGTATTCACCCGATGTGGCTCGTTCCGAAACTCAAATTATTATTTCGAACACCTGCTTTCAGTTGATCGAAGACATAAAAAAACTTTCGCGGCGGAATGAATTATTTTCTGGAGAAAACGTCTGAGAAATGTTTTAATTATTGAAATGATCATTCGTTGGCCTTAATAATTCACTTCAGAACGGGTCTACTGTGAAGGCGTTACATTGAACTTGAGTCAATAATAAAAATTTTGGCCAATTTTCGGTAGGTTTGTGACAGAATGTATGATGACAGTACATAAGTGCCGAAAGGGGCCAAATAAGCTCATTAGCTCCCATAAACCTTTACTGCATAGTACTAAAAACAACAGGTAAAAACGATGGATTAAACATGAGAAGGAGCGTTTTTGAGACGTTCACTTGCTTGGCAATGGGTCAAAACAACGTCCACTATGATAAATTTAAGGTACATGGTCGTGCAATGACTGAATCCAACTTTTACGGAATGAAACCTTTTCGAAGTTCTCCACAATTTTCTACCACTCATTCGTTAACTAAAAGCATTTTAGGGTGCTGGAGGAAACCACTCCAATTTATATATATATATATAGGTATATATATGTTTGTAGGGGACAACCATATCGTAGTTATCAAATTGTATCAAACAATACGACTTTTGCGGTGGAAAATTGAGTAAGTTAATATATTATGTATTGAAGAAGTTAGTTCTGACAACGTCATTTATATGGCAATGTGGTTAATTATTGAGGCCATAGTGGACCGCAATCCATAGCGGTGGGTGTGCTACCGTGTCAAAAAAAATATTTTAATTTGTTTAATCTTTTGTTAATGCTTTAAATCTATTTCATCGGTTTCAAAGTATTCCCGCCATGTCAAAGTTTTTTTTTCCAATCTTCGAGCTTAGATGGCGCTGCGATTCATATTGAATATGTTCAATGGACTCAACACGTTGTCCCCGGAGCGGTCTTTTGAGTTTAAAATATACCCAGAAGACGCATTGTGCTAAACCAGGAATAAGCGTTCTTAGTTGAATTTTTGGCGTTGTTTTTGGCACCAATCAAGATTAGACACAACTAATTTTTTTGCAATGAAAATAACTGATCCATTTGAAATACCGATGTCATTAGCAAAGTTCCTAATTCATAATCGACCATTATTATGCACCAAATCTCGGACTTGTTGGACGTGATTTTCATGGTTGATGGTAACCCGTTCCTGTAAACATTTCTTTCTGGCAAGGTCTGTTCATCGAACGCTTTATGCAGCATTCTGAACGTTTCGGTGTCAGAAATTGCATGTCGTAAACAAAATTCAATGAAACTTCTTTGCTCAACAAAATTGCGGATTATAAAAATTGGCTAGATCACTTTTTGCGTGGTACAAAACCGAGCGCGATTCAAATACTGGTGACATTTATGAAGTGAAATTAGGCGCAGATGTCTGTTACAGTGTTATCAACTTAGGGAAAATATTACTGAGATTCCATATACCCGCGTAATTTAAATTACAAATTAATCTTACTCACAGTAGTATAAGCTTGAGCTTGTCCCACATTACGTTTTTTTATATGTTTGGTGTTTTTGGAATTTTTTTCTGAACATTTCTTTTTATAGATCTTAATTCACATTCTATTAAAAACAAAACGCAAAAGAATGTTGCGAGTTATATCATTCGTCTTGTTGGACTTCGACTGCATATGAATACGCAGTACACAAATCCTTGTGTAAAATCTGAATATCCTTAATGGCCACGTCACACCATCCCACTGTATAGTCAATCGCACGGTGTCTCTCTATCTGTTACCTTCCTTCTTCGTTACCTAGCGAATCCATATTTTCTGTAAAACTAGTACAGTTTTACAAAAGTTTTATAACATGTTTACGGTTTCTTCTTTTATTATTTGTTATTTTTATTACACATTTCATTTTCGTTCATTGAGCTTTCTAAAACAAAAAAAAAAATAAAACAAAAAACAAAATATATGATTTCAATATGGTTACTTACAGCAATAATAACAGCAACAACATCATCCACTAAGCAAACAATCTACCTATAATACAACAACAACGATAACAACGACGACATCAGCAGCAACAACAACAACAGCACAATAATAATATCAATTATTCAGACATAATATAAATTCAAAAATTCCATATTTGTGTGAACATGGATGGAACGTGGAAACGGCAAGGCAGTCAGACGTCGGCGAAGACGATGAAGAAAAAAGTGCCACAATAAACGAATCCCCTCGATTGGGTCGGCGGGTACGATGGGCAAAACATATGAAAATTAACTACGACGACAAAGTCAAAGACGGCGACGACAACGGCAACGACATCGTTGACGTTTGCCAGGAAGATGACGTCGACGACAGCGACGGAGATGGCTATGGCAAACCCACCTTACTTACACCGGTAGTTTGAAATTGAAAAATAAAATTTAACATTGAAGACATTTTGTTGTAGTATAAAGTTATGTACATTTGTGTGGATGTGTGATTCTACACATTTCATTAGCCATCGTGCTCATCGTACTTAAACCCGTACACACACACACACGCATCCGTATACACACGTACACACATACACACTCACACATGCTCACGTTAGATTTTAATGGAAAAACTCGCAAAGAACTCATCTTAAAACCCCGTTGTATCAGAGTCATGCCTCTTCTACCCCTTCTTTATTTGTACATTTTGCTCACGAAAAAAAGTCAGCTTAAAAAAAAGAAGTAAATTCGTCTTAAAATTTTTGTTTTCCTTTGTGATTTTTTCAAACAATAAAATTTAAGTTCAACAAAAATAATAATTAAAAGCACAAATAAGAATCACAGTAGTGAGCAATCAGATAGCAGCATATTTACTATTCTGTCCACAAAGTAAAACCAGATATATTTCTTCCCTAAGTTGATAACACTGTGACAGACACCAGTGCCAAATTCCACATCATAAATGTCGTTAATGTTTGAGCTGCGATTTTTACAATGTGTGATTTTGTTGAGCAAAGAAATTGCACTTAATTTCGTTTACAAAATTAAATTTCTTCTGAGGAAACGTCCAGAATGTTGCAGAAGACATTCCGGTGAACAGATTTTTTCGGAAAGAAATGTTTACAAGCAGCATAATCAATTGAAAAAAACGGCTAAAATCGAGAATTGAAGACGATGAGCGCAATGGATGACCGTGAACCTCGACCGATGAAAATCACGTCCAGAAAATCCGAGATTAAGTGCTCAAAAACCGTTCATTAACAATTTTTAATCTTAACGACGATGTTCGCATTTCAAACGGATTATCAGATAACCCTATTTTAAAAAATATATTGATCTTCGGAGGCGCCAAATGTTGGTTGGTACTAAAAAACTCTATTTTTTGAAAAATGTTGTCATCTTAAAATTTGCGAAGAGATGATTTCTGGCTGTCGGCGCGTTTTAAAACACGTTGTCACGGAAGAGGAGAGACTCGAATTTGTGTTTACGCTTCGAAAATATTCGACCAATTGTGCCAAAGGTGGATCAAAACCAAAATAATCGTGTCGAAGTCGCTTAAACCTTAAGCCTATGCTGACAGTTTGGCTCGCGGTGTTGTGTATTATAAGTTTTTGAGTCGATTAAAGAGTTCCAACGTGGATAGCAGTGTGCTCTGCAGGTCATTCCGAATAAATAAATATTCTTGAAAAAAATTGGTCTTACGTTTTAGAAGCGCTAATATATCTTAACTCTTATTATGATCATGGTTATCACAATCTGTTGTGATCAGTGGCCGCTCGTAAAAAATCCAAGCACTTCGATCTGCTGCGCTCCTATTTCAGCTTTCTACTACCTGGACTTTTCATCGGAACCTTGATCGCATCCTTCTGTGCTGCACAACGAAATAATTCATTTCGAGCCAGTACATACACCTTTACCGGAAATCCGATCAACTTTGCACATCCGCACTCCGGTAAATTTCCAGGAATGACTTTTAAATACGTTGTGTTGTCAAAAATATAATTTCGATTTCAAAGTTGTTATTCAAATAAGTAATTTGTATCTACAATGTAAACACCTTTTTGTTCAGCGACCTTCTGTCATCCACTTATTAGTCCTAAATTTAAAAAATGACTGACTGATCTTTTCCATCAAAATAGTAGAACAACTCGGTTTTTAGGTCCTCACCTGTATAGAAGAATTTTCCATTGAAAAAAACAAATTGGAAACTCTAAAATAAATGAAAATCTGAAGGTTCCAGATTGGGACTGAACGATGGATGTGCTTATTGCGGTAAAACATCGTCGAACACTTTGCTGAAACATCTTCACGACGGTATTCATCTTGGCAGCTCGCATGGCTACCTAATATCCTAATATCCTCCTGCCGTAAATGAAGGAGCAGACTAACCCAGAGCAGAATCTAGCTCGGCTTTAATATTGGTTAGACTGAGACCTTCCAAACGAAAATATTGAATTACATAACGGTGACAAATTTTTTCCGACAAATTCACCAAGATCGTTTACTTTTGATGGCTCAAATAAAAATACTAAACATGGCGCCTTGAAACTTAAAATATATGTCTTATAAGGTTGCCACTTTTCAACAAAATATGTTCTTTTCAAACAATTGGCACCATCTACACGTCAGGTCGGCTAGTTTTGGGGCCGTATTATGATGCTTCACGTAACGCTAGCAGCCTGTGAATTTTGACATTAGTTTGCTAAATCTGAAATATTCTTATAAACAATGCACATAATGTCAATTTTTCGAGTATATTTTAAAAATATTGAAATTTCTAAATCAAATAAGTACTTGGTATTAAGTAACTCAAAAATCGCCAGAAATCTCTCCAAACTTTTTCAATTTTTCTTCAGCTAATAAATTTTCCATTAATTATATTTCTCAATTTCCAAGATATTTTTATGTAAAATGAAATATAATACTTTTCAATAACAAAAAACGATTTATTTTTGCAACATATTCTCCAAATCGCATCTTCACCTGAAATAAATAACATGTTTGTACCAATTTATCTGGAAAACACATTTCCCAACCGATTTCAAAAACGTTTTTTTTTTTTTTTAATAAAAGAGAACAAAATTAAGTTTCAAAAAATTTAAAGTTCATTTATATGAGGCTGTTACAGAACACCGTTTGTTTTCAACAACTTGGTCACACAGAGATTCGACAGCAATTTGAGATCAAGCATATTTAAAACTGGATCGAAATTGATTTATATAAATTGATGATGATGGAATGAATAATGGGTCATATGTGATATAAAAATAATGAAGTGTTTTTTAATAGGTACGTAATTTTTCATGTTATTGATTCAGAACATATTTTATTACTGATATTTTCCAGAGCCGAAAATACCAACTCAACTTTGTTACCTCTCCAACTATCTCCAAGAAAAAGTTTGACTTCCCTGTTTTCATATTTCTAATGAAGAAAAAAAAAAACGTTTAACATTTCCGTAAGCAGCTCTGCAATAGCATCGGTTGATTAAACATTGGTTTCTAACAAAGCTACGGCTTGAAAAGTGTGGTGCTATTCTTCATTCTTCTTCGAAAACAACGGATATCAAAAATGTGGTGACTAAATCAGAAAATATCAAAAAAATACCTAAATATTATAATCGAACACTATGACCAACCGTGGCATAATAATTAAGGACACGCGACTATCATGCATATAATCGTGAGTTCGAATCCCGATACAGCCACCTATCATTAGTAGATTGGCGATCATCTCGATATGTATGATGAATACTTGAAATATTTGAGTAACCATCAAGTCTAGTAAATGCTGTTCAAACTGACATTCGGAATCGTCGTTAAACTGTAGATTTCCTTGAATGTGTCTAGAAATAGATTGCGTTTAAACTCATTAAACGTGAGAAGCTCTCCCATATATTCGTGGGATCCAAAGTAATTTGTTTTTTAATCGAAAACTGTAATTCCAAGAGATAGATGAAATACCCAAGATATTAAATCGGAATGCATTCACTATTTTCTATGAAAATTTGGGCAGCATAAATGTTTTCACAAGTGGGTGCCGCATCTGCCAATTTTAAGGTTTTGGAGTAGTTTGAATGCAATAAGAAGGATTTTTCATGCTATATATGGCAATGAACAAAAAATGCATCCATCACTGCACCACTAAATCGAATCGTCTGATCGATGAAAGAGACCTGGCAAAAGCTGAGCAAAGCGACCAAAGTCACAACAGGCATTCGGTAAGGGTACTGACTCCATATTTTGAGATGCGCGTAGTACTTTATTAGTCGATTACCTTAAAGAAAGAAAACAGTGAATAGCAAACATTATGTGACACATTTAGATCGTTTAAAGCATGAAATCAACGAAAGAATTGTCCCCAAATGTTGAAGAACAAAATTTTCTTTCTCCAGAAAGTCGGTGGTTAAAATGGCAAAATTACAGGAATTGAAGTTCGAATTACTGCTACATCCATTGCATTCTCCATATTTCTTCCTTAGCCAATATTAAGAGTTTGCAAATCTCAAAAGTATGTTTCAGGTAAAAATATTAAGATCAAATGAATGGTCGGCAAATCCTATCAAGATGTTAGATAAGCGTTGGACTGATGACTTCGCCCTTGAAGAGGACTATATTGATGAATAAAATTAAATATAACAAAAAAATATTTTTTCCTCTTCATACGTGGGACTTGTTGATCGATGTTGATCGGTATCAGCGTTAAATATTTTTTTTCAAATGGCCAGAGCAAAGCATTGCTCTCTTAGATGTCGCTATAACCGGAGATCTTATTTGCTCTTCCATGAGTAATGAACGTACATCGTAATGTGCAACTGGCATCCATGCGTTTCATACTACCCATGGGAAATGAGATGCTGCCCTGGGTAGCTACCCACTCGGTCGGTCGGTAATTATCTGTGACACCCACACACTCGTTTTTATTTCAAAGTACGCAAAAGCAGAATAATCGCCCTATATCGAAAACGTAATGTTCAATTGCGAAATAATCTCACTTTTCTGGGCCTCTAAGGGATTGGATAAAGTGTGGGTCTTCACAGAGTATTAACGAATCGCCAATTTAATCTCCTTAGGAGTATTTCAAAACCGATGACATTCATATTCTATCAATGTTTTTTCGTGAGTTTGCTGCTTCTAGCCAAATTTGCATAATAGTGATCCCTCTTTGGGGATCCGCAAAAATTAGGTTATTTTCGCGATTGAGCCATGATTTAACCATGGATAACCCACGACTGTGGGCGATATGGAAAGTTGCACAATGCTTATGAAATATGTATAGATATCGTGGGTAATTATGGTGAATACGCCACGACGGCAACTTTTTTTCCCACGAGCAATGTGTAATGTGAGGATATCAGTTGCACATTACCCATGAGTAATAAGTTGTGTTCGTGGGCAGCTACCGACCGCCGGAGTATGTATATACCGTTGGTAGTTTGTCTCACGTAATATATGTATAAGCAATCGCTTCTCACTTTCCACTGCAGTTTGTATGGGTTACTCACCCTAGTTGTAACGCTAGGCCTAGAAGCCAGATAGTATTAAACATGCGAATTTTTACAATACCAACTGAAATTGAAAATTTCTTTAAATCCACACGAACTAGCAAAAGCGGATTGTAAACAGATATATAATTGAGTTTTAATTAGCAAGAGAAATAAATACTCGGTATTTGCAACGTCTTACAATCAAAGAGCAAGAATTTCCGGGATTCCCAGGAAACTAATTTGTAAGTGCTTTTCCTGGGGAATAGAAATGTCCCCGAAAATCGAAACCTAAACTCATAACATATTTTTTTTCTATTTATTGTTCGTCCTCTGAAAAAACAACATTTCGTATTAATATTGCAACTAACTAACAAATGTATAAATTTTTTATTTGTTTTTGATTACGGCCGATAACGCTATGTAGAAACCAAAAATATAATACCAATTTAGAAACATCCAAATCAAGACACCAACCGAGCCAAGTCAACATAGTCAAAACGACCAAATCGACAACAATTTAATAAAATAATAGTAGCAACGCAAGCATAGCAAAACCAACGGCGACTGCAATCGCATTCAAGTTCCAACATATTTTAAAGAAAATTGAACCTAACCACTCATACACAAACGTGTCGTATCCGAGCTACAAAATGTAACAAAAAAATTCAAATAAAAATGATTTCTATAAAGTTTACACAAAAACAACCCAACTGAATGAAGGCGACGCGTGGTCAGCGTCAGCGTACGCGTCAACGACACTGACTTCGCCGCCGTCGTTGTTACTTGTGAAATGAAATGTATCTGAAGACAAGAAAACTTATAAGCGCAATGTTTGTTGTTCCAAAAAAGAAAAAAAGAAAAGAAATAAATTAACAAAAGAAAGAAATATAACAAGAAATAATAAAAATAAAATCAAAGAGTCAAATTGCTCGCTCTCCCGTAGCCGTGTATCAGCAACAACGACATGGGGGCACTATTAGCCAAGCAACAACAAATCAACTGCGATTGCTGCCGTCGTCGTCATCGTCATCGTCATCGCCACCGTCGAGTTATTGTAATGTTCGGTTATATGTTGTACACTAAACTATGACGTTTCGACAAAGTCGGCAGCAGGGAGGAGGTCGGAGTGCCCATACCCACATGAATGTTGTTGTAATTGTTGTAATAACGTAATGAGTTGAGCAGCGACGAAGAACAAGCAAAAATTTAGCGCTATAGTTTGTTTCATCGTTTCTCAACTACTCCAGGCCTGCTTCCGTTCTTCCTTCCTCGTTGCCTCATCACCATCATCACCATCGGCAAGAATAAAAGTTCAAAATTTTGTTTCAGGAGAAACTGAATATATTTTTAGTAGGTATCTGTTGGATGCATGGTGGCAACACTCCCAGGCAGCAAAAATCAGCCAATGACTGGAATAGCATCGGTTTTGGGTTTGCCTGGCTGGTGGGAAGGGGAGGCGAGAAGTTGAATGTTCTCATATAGCAAATTTATGCTTACAATTAATATCATCGTTACATTGTTAACGAAATTACTTGGCCACTCTCGAAGAAAACAGCTAATTTATTCCGACATGAAAAATGTATTGCAAGGGTTGGATTTTTATTTAAGTTGTAATGTATGAGGCAAAGAACGGGCTTTATGAAACGAGGACGCTGTCGTGAAGGATACAACCCAATCAGTGAATTGACTTCTTAGACCACTAAGTCATATTAAAGGGTGATTTTTTAATCATAGTTTTTTTAAAAGTCGAATAAAGCACTCAAATTTGCATCTTATATTAAAATTTTTTATTGGAGTCGATAAATTGGTCTTTGCCATTTAATTTTTAAAGATAATTTCATGTGAATGTTGTCCGCGACTCCGTCTCAAAATGTCCATTCGAAAGGTCCAATTTTTCGTCACTTTTTCGAGCATTTCGGCCTGTATTCCACGAACATGCTATCCTGTAAAGCTTCAATGGTGTTCGGCTTGTCCACATAGACTAACGTCTTGACACAACCCCACAAGAAATAATCAAGAGGCGTTAAATCGCAAGATCTTGGGGCCAACTCACATGGCCAAATCGAGAGATAAGCTGCTCACCAAATGCATCCCTCAACATTTCCATTGTTTCACGAGCAGTGTGGCATATTGCATGTTGTAATTCATGTATGGCATTTGGCTGTTCATCACTCCACATGCGACAGTTTTGCTTTACGTATCCGTTCAGCAAAAAATGAGCCTCATCGCTGAACACAATTTTTCGATAAATCAGCGGATTTTCATTAAGCTTTTGTAAGGCCAATTCACGAAAATTAGACGTTATGGTAGGTCATTCGGCTTCAATTCTTGCGTGAGTTGAATTTTATAGGCTTTCAAACCCAAATCGAGGTATAACATTTTCCTTCTGGTTGAGTAACACGTGTCCAATCGCTGAGAACGGCGACGAATTGACATTTCACGATCGCCATTAACACTGGTCGCTACGGCTGCAATATTTTCTTCGGTACGCACTCTACGCATGCGAGTCGATGGTTTTATGTCCAACAAAGTAAATTTGGTGCGAAATTTAGAGATAACAGCACGAATTGTTGATTCAGCAGGTCGATTATGCCGACCATAAAATGGTCGTATCAAACGATACACATTTGCCACAGAGCACGAATTTTGATAATAAATTTCAATAATTTTCAGATAATACTGTACACTTTTCACTTTGACAAATGGCGTTTGGACGCCATTACCAACCAGTGCTGCCAATCTGGAAAACCTTAATCTTAAAAAATCACCCTATACAAATTAAAACAATTTGGCGGAGCTCTCAGTTTTTTCTAGAAGCTGTACTTCTAGGTAACTGATGCATGTGCAGGAACATTTTTTGACGAAATCATTAAATGCGAGTAAAAGCACTCACAATGGTAGCGACGCTTTTGGCAGGTGTTCACAATTTGTTTCATTTGTTGATGATATTCGAAACGACAGTTGATTAGCTTTTAAATATATAATGTAAATTTTTATAAAAAATTGTTGGAAATTTAATTGTGATTGCCCATTTTATATATGAAAACAAGAAATGTTAAAACCGTATAGAAGGTGTAAAACACAACTTTTCCATTTTCTTTTGATAATTGAACGTACATTTTGCCTAAAAAATAGTTTATGTTTGTTTAGCAATACATCCGGTGGTTGTGTGAATCGGTAGCCTGGCTCTTGGCAATTTTCCTGCTATGGAGCGCGTAATGCGTGCGAAGTTTTACTAATGCATTGATTCGGCGATTATAGCGCGTAGAAAATTCGGCAATATTTGAAGTTTTCACTAAATAATGTGCCAAGCGCTGCTCCCATTCGAATATGTAGGAATGAGTTTGGAGAAACCGGGAACGATAAAAAATGCGGAGAATTTTAATCAGTCTGTTTATGACAATTCGAATCTTTCAATTCGAAAGCGCTCAAGGGGTTTAAATGTGCATCGTTACATCACATTTTTCACAGATACCAAAAGCTTCACCCTCACAAAATTCAGATGACGCTAAAATTAAAGCCCCAGGATGTTATTCGGAGGCTTGATCCCGTAAATCAGTTAATTCTCAACGTTTACCGCAATTTTATTTGCGAATGAAACTCATTTTCATCTTAATGAGCACGTAAATAAGTAGAAAGACCGCTACTGGAGTACAACGAGAAACTCCTCCATTTGCCTTAAGCGACGTCGCAAGTAATTATCAGCCCTTACTTTTGCATGAAAAAGGACATGTAGTTGCAGTGAATTCAAAGTGAATTCTTGGTTTGAAGCAAAGAACGTGGTTCCCGCAGACACAGCATCGTCCAATGCCAACGAGTTCGTGACATTTTCCTTGTCAAATTGATCTCCAGTAGAGCTGACACAAATCGGCCTCCTCGCACTTTTGATTTAACCTATATGGACTTTTTTCCTGTGGCTTGGCATCCCTGGCGCATTTGTAAGCAAATATCCGTCACGAAATGGAAGCCATCGCTTAAATGAGTGCCGCAAATGCGTGGGTTTGCATTTGCACGATATTATTTTCAAGAAATAAAAAGTGGATCAGTGGTCAGAAAAGACTCCTTCCTATACATAACATTTTGACTAATCTTACTTTTTCACTTTTGTTGGTATTAAATGTATACAAATTAGAGAGCCGTCTTTCCGTATGTGTCACACAATACCCTATATTTCTTTTGATTAACGAATAAATGATAATAATACTAGGAAATTTCTGAAAAAAAAAAAAACAATTTTCAAAGGTTGGGTTTAGTCTATGTATGTATGAGCAAGATTTGCAGCAGTTGTGACACTTGCAAGCCATATGATCGCGGACGATGGGTCTGCCGTTCGCCTGATAAGTGAGGAATGTCAAAATTGATCACTCCACTTACATCACATGTCGACATTATCTGTTTTTTATAGTACAAATTTTTATTTTTAGTATTGCTTATTAGCTACGCCTATGGTTAGGATGGTCCATCAAACAAATACCAAATATTTCCGATAGCAACTAACTACCATCATATATAGCTTTTAATTAAAGAATAATTCATGCAATTGTTGTAAAATCTGCCCATTATTCTAAAACCGGGTTCAGTAACTGCAATTTTTTTTCTAATGGACCAATTTCGTCCATTGCAGTTCATAGAGTAAAGTAAAAGTTGAACCTACCCATTCTCACATAAGTGGACGTATTAGAAGCTCCCTCTTGTGTATTATATCCAGTGAAAATAGATTTTTTATATTTTTCAACAAACACCATCCTTTTTTATGAAGTATGTTTAATACTTGTAAAATTTTTCTTACTGGTCTAATTTTAACCAATTCCGAACTTAATCTGCCTATGAATATGAGATATACATTCTGTCTGAAAGTATAGGAGATTGGTCAATAAAACACAAAATATTTATTAATCACTCAAATTCATTAACCCTTTTCGATGAAACAAACAGTCAATATTACATTGACTTTTGACAGACTTTGGCGTGATCTATCCGATTTCGGTTCAATCGGTAGGCTGTATTCCAAAACTTGATTTAGTTGGCTGGTGGTTTGCATGTCAAAATCGTAAGCCCATGTCCAATCACCACTTATAATGTGTTCTATTAATGTGGACTCGCAATTGACTCGATCTTCAGCGAACTTAATGCGATAGATTTTTTGATTGAAAAGATTGTGATCTCTCAGAATTGGTTCAACTATAACGCGTTTCATACCCAACCAATCGAATAGCATGAAACGTGAACGTGAGGTTCAGAAAGTTCTGTGATTTTCATTTACCATTTCCTTTATGGATGTTAGCTTTAGTTCAGGGCATTGATGGCCGACCAGAGTGAGGAGAATCTTCCACCACATCTCGACTGATTTTAAGAGCTCTGTATCACTCATATGTACATGTCTTTGATGAAGTTGATCTGCCATAAAAGTCACAAAACACACTTGGGAGACCTTGTGCTTTTTGACAATCCTTTTAATCGGGGTTTTAAATGGTCAATTACAGGTACTTCGTTGACAGAGTGTATTCATGTAAAATTTCAGCCTCCTAGATGAAGCAGTGCATCTGTCAGATGAACTGACTGATATATACATTTAAAAGTGTTGTGAGTCGCTAAACTTCCATAAAAAAATAATCCGAGTAAAAGCGCAATGAAAGAAGTAAAATTATATCTCTCTGAAGTCCAGCGCTCGATAATTATAGCGCAAATATTATATTCGATTTGCTAAATCGACCCATTTTTACGCCCTAATGAGCTTGGCAATGCAGATAACTTTCATTCGCAGAACAAAGCTTACTAAATGTTTCCTAAATTATGCAGTATTTAGTGCAATTGAATGTAAGATATGAATCTGCAAGTAAGTATGTTAAATTAGATAATTTTTGTGGGAGCTGCCAGAGAGGTTATGAGGTCGATTTTTTACATTTCAATGGCAATCATAAAGCAATACACTTTGCAAAATTTCAGCTAACTGTAGTCTATGAATCTTGAATTACAGCGGAAAAATTAAATGTTGATAAATCCGTCAATTTGTGGCGATGCCGTTCAATTTCGTTCCCAAAATTGGATTTACCAAGTTTGGCTGAATTCAGTGCAATTGTTTGAAAGATATGAACCTAGTATGTGGATTAACTTTTTGCAACGATATCCAATAGCTCCCATACCCCATTTATAGTAAGAAGGGCCAAACTCCTTGAAATAGCCATCAACCGCAGACTCCACCTCTTCATTGTTGGGAAATCTTTTACCACCCAGCCATTTTTTCAAGTTTGGAAATAAAAAACAGCCCTGATGACGCAATTCAAATTTAAATTCACTAATTTTGGCCATCGCAATAGTGGATATGTGAACTGTAAACTGAATTGTCTTGATGCAACAACACTTTTTTGTCGCCAAATGCGGCCTTTTTCTCATAATTTCATCACCTAAACGCAGCATTAAATAAGCATAATATTCGCCGTTGGCGGTTTCCTGAAGATAATCAATCAAATTCAAAAAATAATCTCATGCGATTACAGACGTCATGACCTTACCTGCAGATGCAATCGTATTCGCTTTTTTGGACACGATTCTTTCATTCTAGTTCACTGACTTGACTGTTTCTTTGTCTCAGGCGTGAAGTTGTGGACCCATGTTTCATCTATGGTTATAAATCGATTCAAAAATTCGGCTTTATTGGGGTGAAACATCGCCAAACACTCTACTTAAACATCTTTACGACGCTGTTTTTGCTCTATTGAAAGCAAGCGCGGCACCCATCTTGCGCATAGCTTTTTGAAATACATATCACTTCAGCTGGCTCATGCACCTTCAGACGACGATTATCTAACACCGTTTTGTGGAACTTCTTGACTGTGTCTGACGTACGACCTCGCTTAAACTCTGCTACCCTTTATTTTACAGTCATAAACGAAGGAGCAGACTCCCCCGGAGTAGAATCCAGCTCGGCTTTAATATTCGTTGGACTGAGGCCTTTCAAATGGAAATATTGAATTACATAACGGTGACCAACTTTCTCCATGTTTACAAATTCACTGAGACCGTTTACTTTTGATGTTAAGGAAATTTCGCATTCAATACACTTCAATGTTTTCTCAAGGATTCCAATCTAAGCAAATAGAGATGTTTTCGTTATTTCATAAAAATAAAATATAAAATTTTCTGTGAGCTTAAACTCTTTTAAAATAATTCATTACTTAAACTTAATTTGTATGTAAACACATTTTGCCTCACAACTGAATTACAATAACAGTGGTAACGGCACCAACAACAGAAACAACAACAGTGCAGCGACATCAGCAACGACGGCCGAGGAAAATTGCTCTCTCACGAAAAATAATAAAGGAACAACCACAACAATAACAACGATGCCAACAACGACAACGACAACATCTGAAATGCACAAATTTGAAATGAAATGCGAAACTTTAGAAATGAAGAAAATATGGAAAATAAAGTGTATGGATAATAGGAAAAAGTAGAAAATCCATCCACAATGAAGTGCAAATATTTCACACAACGGCAACGGCAGCAGCGACGATGATGACGGCAAACGACGCAATTGTAGACGACAATAATACTAAAACCTGCATTTAAATAAATACAAGCAAGATACTCGCTCAATTAAATGCTTTATTGTGTATTTCTGTGTGTTTACATGTGTGTGTGTATGTGAGTGTGCCACAGAGATGATAAACAAATCTGTTTTAATATTCATATCCAATCAGTCAATAACATCGTCGTCCAATGAGGAAAGCTGCCACCTACTCACCTATACATACGTATGTACTTCTTAGACAAAAGCAGTCAGCGATTAATCGACTATTCGACTTTTTGAGGGAAAAAACGGGAAAAATCGAAATCGGTTTTTCCCTTGTGCAACAATCGAAAAATCAACTTATGTGTTGTAAAAATCGATTTTTGTTTTCGCCTTTTTTTTTTGCTAGATCTGTTAAATATAGCTTTTTCAGTAAAATATCAATAAAAGCCTATAGTTGTAAGCATCGACTTTTAAAACTGAACTCCAAGCTAAAAGCTTCCCAGTCAACTGTCATAAACCAGCACAAAAGACAAATTTTAAATTTTTAAGTAGAAATTTCGGGGGAAAATTGGAATTTCTGACCTCAATCAATTTATATGGAAGGTTCTGAACATATGTGACGTTGGACACTATATTCACTCTCAGCCCCAACTTTATCCAATGCTTGAAGTGTGCTAAATTTAGTAGAGTTTAATGAGATTGAAAAAAAAATATGAATCTAAGACAGGACGTACATTGCGGTTGATTTTCTTTTTTCAAATTTTATCACGATTTGTAGGCATTACAACAAAGGGATACATAGGTTGCAGTAAGGACACAATTAGACATAGTAGAGTAGCATTTTGCGTGCGCGCATTTTTCGAGAACTCTCGTTCATATATTGCTACTAGGCGACAATATATTGTGCTGAATATGGACTACGGCGAATTAGTGAAGCTCCGAGTGCTAATTTAATCAAAATATGGGTAAAGCGTTTTGAAGAGACCGGTTCAACATTTAAACCACAAGCAAATGGTCGCCCGAGAACATCTAGGACCGAAGACAATGTTGAGAGAGTTATGGAGTCAGTACGAGGAAATCCACAAATGTCGACTCGCAAGAGATCGTCTGTCTTACAATTATCGCGACGAAGTTTGCAACAAATTTTAACATTGGATCTTAAACTGCATCCATATAAGCTGCAATTAACACAAGAATTGAAAGAGTCTGACTTCATAGCAAGGCTCGCATTTGCTAATGAAATGCTTAATCGATTTTCCAATATTGACAATATCCTTTTCTTTGACGAGGCTCATTTCCTTATGAATGGGTTCGTAAACCGTCAAAATTGTCGTTACTGGAACAGTGAAAATCCCAAAATCAAACACCAGAAACCATTGCATAGTTCTAAAGTGACAATATAGGCAGCAATATCTGGCAGAGGAATAATTGGTCCTTTTTCCTTCGAAAATGCGCGGGGCCAAAACGTCACGGTTAATACGGAACGCTATGTTGAGATGTTGGACGGATTTTTGGCTCCAGAAATTGAAAGTTCAAGAATAGTGAATTCCAGAACTTGGTTCCAACAAGATGGAGCTACCTGTCACACATCAAATGACTCCATGGCGGTGGTGAAGCAGATGTTCCCTGGCAGACTGATTTCGAAAAGAGGTGATATCCCATGGCCCCCACGTAGTCCAGACTTGACGCCTCTTGACTTTTTTTTGTGTGGATACCTCAAACACAAAGTCTACAGTAACAATCCAAGCAACATCGTTCAGCTCAAGGAGAATATCCGTGGTGAAATGGCAGCCATTACACCAGTATTACTGAAGAAACTTTTCAATAATTTTCGTTTGCGATTAGAGGAGTGCCGTTGTAGAGAGGGTCACCATTTAGATGATGTTATTTTTACAAAATAAACTCCATTTATTGCTCTACAATGCCTTAGATTTATTTTAACCATACCTTTTGTATTTATTTTTTAATCTATTTTTTAAATATGCACGATCTATTGCGCCACCCGTTATAAACCTCTCCCATATCTAAACTGTCGAAACGTCGAGTTTTTTTCGACTTTTCATACATTTGTACAAGCCGAAAATCAAACTCTCATATACTTGAAGAAAACGAAAAGTCGAAAATCCAACTTTTCATATACTTCAGAAAGTTGAAAGTTTGATTTTTTTATTTTTTTTTTTTGGAAAAAATTCCTTGTGAGTCTGTTGTGAAAAGTATTTTTTAATTATACTGTTTACCCACAAAATTAAAAGTGAAAAAGTAGGAAAACTTCGAGTAGGTTTTATTTTAAAACCGAAAGCCTGTTTTACCAAAACCTTAATTTTCAAATAACCGGTTTAAACGGACTATTTGTTTCGTTTGACCGGTTTTTTAAAATTTTAGAAAAGAACAAATTGAAATTTAAAGATTTTGAAAATTGACGAGAATTGTTTCCGACACAGTCTAATTTGATATTACTTGTACTTTGGGTTTCGTTCCCATAAACAGACCTTCATAATTTTTATAGTACAAAAATGTTAGTTAGATGAACTCGCTGATACTGATTTATTCCAATGCCCTTTGGCGTTGGTGTTACATTTGCGGGGTTACAGGGAGCACGAGCTCGGTTTCTATCAAATGCTGTTCTGGATAGATAATTTACAGAAGACTTCAGCTTAGAAATTATGGAGGACTTATTGATACTTTTCAAATCGGTCAATGTGTATTGGAGAGTCCATGACACGTTCAACGTTCAACGTATGACAAAAATGTAGATTATGATAGGTTAGCCTGTCAATTAAAAATAACTTGGAAAACATTGAATTTCGATAAAAATCGCCAAATTGCATAGAAGGTAGCAAAAAGGGCTTTCAATCTTAGTCCAAACTCTACCACAACCTGGACGTTTGCCAAATTTAACTGAATTTAGTGCAATTTAGTGAAAAATGTGAACATTAGACTTATAAACGAACCTGGTAGGTATCGGTAATAAAACGATTTTTCTGAAATTCTGCTAAACATTAAAAATCAATAAAATAGACAAAAACCTTGTTTATTGCAGACTACGAGTTGGACGTTATAAATGGAGAACTTGATTTTAAAAAATTGAGCAACTGGTATGATAGATGCCAGAAGGGGCCATTTTTATTTTATTGTTCAAATTGACCTTATCCTTGACGTGTATCAAATGCGGCTGAATTCATTGAAACTGAATCATACGATATGATTCATGAACCTAAGAATAGGTCATTTATATGGGAAGTTCCAGAACGTGCCAGATCTTAGTCCAACTGAGTAGAACATATGAATATCGGAACACATGTGCTAAATCGGTCATTTGCAAGAGAAGTATCAGGAGAGGGGTGGTTAGTTGGTCAATTTTTCGCAATTTTGCCAAGCATCATAAATCAATACAATGAACAAAAATTTGGTTTGCTGAAGTCTTCGAGATAGGAGCTACAGGAGGAAAGTTAACAATTGTAAATCGATTGTCAATTGCATGCGAAGTATATAAGTACATAACTACTACCATAAAATCCGCTGCTACTATCTGACAAAATAATTGGTAACGTCAAGTTTTTAGAAGTTTTATAAAAATTTAGGTCCTTATCGTGCCTGCTGGCCAGCCAGCCAAATTGACTTTATACTTGGTAGATGTGATCATGTGAAAAAACCGCTTAAAGAGAGTCTGAAAACACAACTGTCATCTATACTAATGTAGAGATTCAGCACAATTTGTCAATTTGTAATTTTGTAATTTGTGTTTACGGAACTCAATTTTATTCATCTTAAGTGTGTTTTGAGATGTTCGCAATGGATGGAATTCCGAGCATCGAATAGCTGAAAACGTTACAGAAGACTTACCGTTTAGTGCATCTAAAAGATGTCGTGAACTGAAGTTAATATCGATGAAGCAAATGAAGCGGTGACTGAAAATCATTTAAGTCATTTAAGTTTGTGGGACCTGGACGCTGAACTTTCTATGTCTCACAAATGAATTCGTACCATGAATGTTTGAGTGTGAAACGTGTTGTGGCTCAACAACTTCGAATAAACCTGATCGAGTCAATCCAGCCAAACATTCACAAAAAGCATTATAACTGGTGACGGGACATAAGCATGCGAGTCTGACATACAAACCAGTCAGTACACTTCGGAATAGCTATTTCCAACTGGGCCGAAACCGAGAAAACACGTCAAAGTGGATCAAAAGTCTAAGTAATGCTGATTGGTTTCTTTAATTATCGGAGAGATGATAATAAGGAATATTAGCTGGGCGTTATATAACGTTTGAGGGAGCAAATTCCTTGAAAAGGAACAGATTTATCACAAGGCTATCATTGGCAACCGATTTCTGGCCAAAAACGCAACAAATTCCATCGAATAATCAACGTATTCACCTGATATGGGTTCAAAGAATCTTTTTCTCTTTCCAAAACTCAAATTACCATTTCGAGGCAGCCGTTTTCAGAAAATTCGCGGCGAGAACTGAAATCTTTCCCGGAAACTACGTTGCAATAATGTTTTGATGATTGGGTTCTTCGTTAGCATAAGCGTGTCGCTACGAAAGGGGCCTACTTTAAAGGCGATGCAATAAATACATTTGAATGTAACATTCGAAATAAAAATGTTATGCTTTATTGGCGATTCCCGAAACATTTCTGACAGAATGTACATTAAAGTCATTTCGCAAATAAAAATAAACAATATAAATTCCCTTGCATCCCTTGAATGAAGCATGTGAGAGCTTCTCACATTCACTGAGCTTACACGGATTCTATTTTTAAATTCACTGAACGGGGCTTGACGGCGATTCCCAACGTCAGTTTGAGAAACATTTACAGATCTGTCGATTACGCGTCAGACACTTCGAATTCACAGAAATTCAAATAATGATAGATGATTGTATCGAACCCATGATCATATGCATGATAGTCACGTATTCTGGTCATCATTTCACGGCCAGCAAATACTAATTGATAATTCTATTTCACAACAGTTGACTAACAACGTTAAATAGCATCATATTTCTCCAGTAAAAATCTTTCAACGATTAAAGAAATACCATAAAATTTAGCATGTTTTATACAATTTTTATAAAAAAATGATTGTAAACTGGAGTAAAGTGGGGTTATTTCTTTTGATTATTAATAAATAAGAATCGGAAGTTGAATTTTATTCAATTTATTATACAAGTACCGTATTAGCATGTTAGAATCATACCAGGGCTAATATTTGTATGGGGACATTATTAACAGTTAAACTAATGGCTTTCTAATGACATGAAAATTGAATAATGAAAATTGCGATTAGGTGATACTTGAGAAATCATGCCGTATTTAAATATACTATATTTTATAATATATTGTCTTCCAGATGTGGTGTTTACGGTGACATTTTGGACGCTATAACGACAATCATATTGGAATTGGCAAAAATAGATAATTACCTCCAGTTTTGGTTAAAGTATCCTTTTTTCATGTCAAAAAACCGTTGAATTCTATAATTAAAAAGACAACAAAATGTTAAAATTCAGCATTTAAAACATTTACATTAAGTTCTAAAACATATTTTTTATTAAAATATTGTATATTTCCATGACTTTTATGCTGGTATATTTTCTGTACATAAGAAATAATTGTAATCCATCTTAATTAACAAATTATTTAATTTTCCTCCTATAAACAAATTTATAGTATCAGTAACAAATCTGAAACACATTAAGAGCTTATATTCTTTCAATAAATAAAGTATTGCGTTAAGTAATAATTTAATTAAAATATTTGGAACATTTCAAATAGATATTTTTGTAGACAGAATTCCACATTTAATTGACTGATCTAATTAATTGACAACTAGCAATAAAAATGTCTGATTGGATTAGGCAAATATTTCAAAAAATTTCCCAATTTATTTAAAAAATATGAAAAAAGTCAAAACCTACGAAAAAAAACCTAAAAAAATAAAAAAAACTGAAAAAAGCTAACTGAAGCGCACTAATTCCTGTTGTGTTTCATAAGTTAATACTTAACACGTGAGATCTTTGTTCGTATATAAAATTCTTGCTGGATAAAGTATGTATTTATATTTACTCCGGTTAATATATTTAAAACCCGTAATAATATTTGTGAAACGAATATATTATATTCTGATCCGTTTCAGATACTAAAATATTAGATATTTTCTACCCATAACTACCTCAGAAAAACAGCAACATTGCGCTGCATGAATGAACGAATGCACCATTAATTTAAATATTTTTAACCGAACCGAACTTGTTTGTATTGTTATAAAGTTATATTCCACAGAATGGTCAACGTATGACTCTATGGGTCGAAGTTTTTTATATATTTTGTATACTTAAGTATGAACTTTAACTTACGGGGAAAAAGTAATGTTTAAAATTATCAAAAATTGTTTAGCTTTTTACGTTAAAATCATTGTTTTACTAAGCACAATCAAAAAAAAAAAGACTTCAAATAGCAGAACTCTATACATAATCCGATTGTATTTGGGTTAAGCATTGTGTCCAAGGATGAAATTTATTGAAATGCTGACTTAATCCGAATTCAGAATTCGATTTTGATTTTGATTTTTCTTAGAGCATTGATATTTTGTAATTGCATGTACCAATTTTTCATTAACTTCTAAAAGAATATCCAAGTAGAATAGATTTAAATGGAAACCGATTATTTAATTCGGTTTTATACTCGTATATCAATTTTAGTATCACACTTAAGATGGTAGGATCAGATTTATTTAAATTGTTTTAACCACTTTGCCTTGTTCGACAATAAAATTCGATTGCAGTGAGTGCGAAGGCATTGAAATATTCAAAAATTTAAATATTTCAAGTTCGCTCCACATTCGGCTACAAGTTGAGTATTACTTTAGTAATTTTCTAATTATTTCAGGCGTCCTTTAAGCAAAAATAAGTTCCAATAGCATATTTTCCAAAAATAGAACCAAAAATAATATAAACAATTTACGAAAAAAAATTAGAGCTAAATGTTATTTTTACCCTCTAAAAAACTAACTTTTGGGGGAAACATTTAAATTGGCAATCAGCCTTGTTCAATCAGCCTTAAAATTGCAGCACGATATGATATTTGATAGCATAAAATTTGTTTGGTAAAAAGATTTGCACTAAGTGAGAATCAGTGACACAATGAATCGTTGCTCTGTTTTAAGACAAACACTGAAGTCTCTGAACTTTTCAAGAGTTGCGTCACTGGTGAGGCAGAAGGGGATTAATAAAATAAAGAGTGGTAAAACTAGAATTATATACTTTTTCAAATGGCATTTGCCTTTCCAGATTCGTATCAAAATTAACTTTATGTTCAGTAATAATTGGCAAAATGCAGAGTTTATAGGAATTATCGAAATTTATTGCAGAAATACCTAATCTATTCGGGACACGTTTCATGCGACTGGATTTATTACTGGTTAATTGTCAAAGCTGCCACTTTTAGGGGGAAAAACTCACACGCTGTTCATGAATATTTCTCTAAAAAGCAACATTTGTGTGGTGTGGTTTGTAGTGTAATTGGATTGCACTTTTGTGAAAACGGAAATATCACTGCAATTGGAGAACGCTACAGAAACAGACGGCCGATTTTATGATATTTGTGAATTAGACTTTTTCAAAAATTTAGCTGTTTACACAATCTCGCCTTTATGAAGTACATAAGGTTTTGTTAAGGGATCCCTGGTACATTTCAAATAAAATGAAAATATAATTACTTCAAATTTTGTACAGAAAAAATCGCTAGATATTAGTAAAAAATACTCTGAATTAAAACACTTAAAAGTGACAAAAATAAAGCTTTTTGCAGTTTTTCTTCTACAAATTGTGGAGGAATTAATTTTGGCCGAATCCACCAATTAGTTGTGTGGTCGTGACAACGCAATCTATAGGTATATCCGTTCGCAGAACAAAAAGGGCTTATAATCAATTAACAGAAATTTAAGATACTGCAGTTATTATAAATATGGACTACAAGGAAAAAATTAAATTTCTATAGATTAATTTATTTGAGTGGGTGGTACCAAAAAGGGTGCGAGCATTCCGTTTACATTCTCGGTACTAAGTATATCGTATGCATGACGTGTTTCAAATTTGACTGAATTTAGTATAACTGCTTGAAAGTGTGAATCTAAGAATATATAGGTAAATGGTAAATGACCGATATCATTTATATGGGAAATATTATCCACTTTTCGGTTTCAAAAGTAAAGTTAAATAAAACACACATAAAGCTATGATTTCAATGAAACTTTTATTTCATTATAATATTTGGACCTTTGCCATTATGCACTAAATACAATGACGTTTAAATGATTGCCTCTCAATTGGTTTCAGCAGTGGATCCTTTTGAGGCTACTTCGACCACTTTTTACACATTTCGTGCGGTATTTTGGCGATAAGTTGACGAAAGTTGATTCTCAAATACTCCAACGTTCGTGCATTATCCGCGTAAACACGGTCTTTGACATAGCCCCACAAGAAAAGGTCTAATGGTATCAAATCTCATGATCTTGATATCACCAAAACTTGAAATTACGCTTTTTGGCAACTTTTCATGCAATAAAGCCATAATGGGTCGTGTTGTGTGGCTCCTGACACCGTCTTGTTGAAACCACATATCGTTCAGTTCATATTCTTCAATTCCAGGATAAAAAAGGTCTGTTACCATAAGGCCATAGCGTTCTAAATTAGGATTTGGATTCACTAGCAAAAGCGATATTTACGGCAGTGCGTACATTGCGACGACCACATCTGTAAAGTTCCAGTCACTTCAAATTTCTTTGTAGTCGACCATAATCACCCCGTAAAAATCAACACTTTTGCAGTTAGCTTTGTTTACACGTTCTTCGATTGTTAAACGATTAATATTCGTAAATGGCAAACCTTTCACTAAGTAAAGGCCTGACAGAAAAGACATAATTACTTTGTCGAGCATTATAAATCTCAAGCAATATAAATCAATGCAAATTAAGATGTGCGGGGAAAAAATTGATTTTTGCGAAATCGGAAAGGGACAGGCCTATGTAACCCAATAACCATTCCCAGCTACGATGAGGTAAAATATCAAGCTGCGATTAGTTTAAAAAAGTTTCATAAATAACTATGAAAATCATGCCATACCAAAAAGGCCTATCCAAAGTACCATGAATTACCACAATATTGTCATCCTCAGTTCATATTTCGATTTGGGCGCAAACAGCATCGAATAAGTATAAAATAATAAATGAATTGTAAAAGTAAAAATCACCAGAGTACAGAGAGCAAAGACACCATCATATGGCTCCAATGAGAGTGTCAGTCTGTCATTTCGGCAAAGAAGTCTAACTGACGGCAGCGAAGCCCCACCAACAGCCTCAGCTTACAGACATGAACTTTATTGCAATAACGCTTTATGACTGCAGCATTTTGTTGCTTCCGTTGTTGTCGCACACACACAAAATCATTTTTCCACTCTCACAGTGTGATCTCTGTGCGATGCTTGAACACAAGTTGTTGCTGTTGCTGCCTCCAGTCAATGCCGCGCTGCGGCACATGCTGTTGCCGTCACTGTTTATTATGTTCGTATGTTGTTCTTGGCGTCGTAAGTGCAGCACGGCAAGAGGAGGAGGAAAAGTAAAATAGCGAAGATATTTATTCCAAATAGGCTGAAAGAGATAAATATTGTTTGCGAGTGTGGTTTTTGGCCAGATTTTCAAGAAGATTTTAAATTAAGGGTTGCCACAATTACTAACACGAGTCAAGGTCACATTTTTGCCGAAATATGTATAGGTATATAGACAATATTTCGTTTTTGGCGTGTAAGCTGTAGTCGGCATTAACTTGCATGGGAAATGAAGCGATATTCGGCATAGCTAAGCAGCAACTTTCATGTTTGCTATACTTTCTGGCTTAAGACTGGCATTGACCTCAAAGGGAATTTCCCCTCCCATATCAAATGCATGAAAATTCACCATGCAAATTTCCCCTATCACAAATTTTTCATCACCATTAGATAATATTGCAATCGACTTCAAACTGGTTATTTGAAGTACACATTGGATATATTTTCCACTGTCCCGAAATGGAACTAAAGTCCTTGTAATCGTTTGATATAGGAATTTTGACATTTGGCAAAATACGCGCTCAATTTATTTGAATAAAGGCAGCAGTAATAGAACAAGTGCCGAACTGCCGCACTAAATATTCACAATTTCGATAAATATCATGTGTTTTCTGTGTTGTTTACATTCTCTTTTCCTACGCTGACCTACACTAACGTTTTTCAGTGCAGAGACAATGTCAAAGTTGGCCTTTAGGAACTTTTGTTTAAGGCCATTCGCTCTTATTAAAACTCTCCAAAATTATTTTTGGAGACTTCTGTAAAAAATCCCAATTCTTGTGTTGTAAACATCTGAAACTCGTTTTTTCTCAAAATAAAAAACCTTTTAATAAGAAATAGTTATTAAAAAAATATAACAATTTTACATTCTTATACACAAAAATCTCTGTAAATATCACTCTAAATAAAATTTTCGTGAAGTGCTGCATACTACCCAAATGATAAATAAAAGCAAAAGTAAAAGTAAAATTCAGTTGGCGAAAATTTCAATATAATTAACTATATGTATTTCGTGTGGGAAACGAAAATTTCGATCGGGGTTAATACCAGATTTAGCGGATACAGTATTGTCCTATTCAAGAATTTAACAAATTTAGCATTTAGCAGATGAGGGAAAAACTTCGAAGAATATTTTAATTCATCGACAAATTAATTATTTCACAATAATTTTCTTCCTATTAGTCAATACAAATTGCCATTCTTTTTTTTGGTAACAAGCTAGCAGCGATTGCTTAATTGCAAATGAAATACCGCTGTTATTGGTTTATTAATAAATTATGACGAAACGTTATCCGGTCGAATAAAAAACCACATCTTGACGTTTGCCTACAATTTCAATATTTTATCGAATAGATTTTAATGTGCACACTCGGATGACGTTTTCAGAAATTGTGTTTGGGAAATCATTGTGAAACATTCTCTAAAAAGATTCAAAAATTTTCTGGATTCATTTTACTAGTAAGCCAACGTTTTATGAGCGAAATTATGCGCCAAAAGTGTCCATATGGTAAAATAATAAATTTGAGTTTCACTAGTGAATCAACAACATGAATCCGAGCCAAACTATTACACAAAAATTAAAAATTGTAGGCCAAATTTTTTAAGCAAAAATCGGTAAAAGTTGGATATAATTTAAACTTGAAATGAATTTTTCCGCTTTAATTGTCAGACTCCAATATTGGAAAAAAACCCTTTTAGAATTTGTCATTTACATGTATATCCATCAAACAAATTATTAGTGAATATTTAGTAGTACCGTTATATATATGTATAAAATCAAAATAAACTTACATACATGGCGATTTTAAGTAACACATTAAGTCAGTGTAGATATTTCAGTCAGGTAATCTAACTTTCAATCAAGTGATCTGACCTTCACGCCACATCCCTTTGCATTAGTGCAAAAGTGCCCGGACCACTAAAAGAGGCATAATAAATCGATACGCTCTTATTAACATGATCTGAACTAAAAATAGGAGAAGCTAAATTTCTTCGTTACCCTAAGGGTCGTGACAATGCAGTCCATTTACATTCGCAGATCTAAGTTTACTAAATGCCCAGTACGAGGCATTAATTTAATTTAATTTGCACTAAATTTAGTGCATTTCAATGAAAAATAGGAACCTACTATAGAAATACATTTTCTAAATCAAGCAACATGTACTAGAGAAAGCACAGCCATCCGATCGATATTTTCAGTTTTTATTAAGCAATATAATACTGCACAATTGACAAAAATTTAAGCAACTGCGGTCTACGAATCACAGATGGCAACGGGAAAAAATTAAACTTCGATAAATCAATGAATTTATATGAGAGTATCCACCGAAAGCATAATGTGGGCCAAATGTTGACTAAATTCAGTACAACTGCTTGAAAGATTTGAAACTAAGACTGTATGAGTTAAATCGGTCAACTTTAGTAGGCGCCGAACGCCCAACGGCTAAATTTAAAGCGATTAAATAAAAGAAATAAACGCTATAATATATGGATTACAGGGCCATTTGTACCATAATTTCCAGAAGGGGTGTACTTAATCGCCCGAATTTTTAAAATTTGTCGAGCAATATAAATCAATACAGTGCTCAAAAATGTAAGTTACTGCAGTCTGCAAACGAGGAATTACACGCAAAAAATTTGATTCCGGATAATCGGTCGATTTTGCGTGGGAGCAACCAGAGGGAATGGGTCAATATAGCCCATTTACAAACCCCGCTTATAATTTGGCAAAATATTAAGCTCTGTCCAGTTTTTAAAATTTTCATTAACAGTCATTGTGTCCAGCGACTAGACTACTAGACAGGTGGGCATTCCTCAATCGAGTTTGAAAGTCATGAAACACATTTATCAAATAATATCGGGTGAAGGTATAAAAAGTTTAAAATAATTCAAGGATAGCAAAAATGCGCTCCTTACACAACAACGAATCCGCCTCACTGTCTACTCGGTGGCAACTCTCGGTGGGGAAATACTTTCGAAAAATCCCCAAAATAATTACTCTTCTATTAGAATAATTTTAACTGCATTCTTTTATCCACGTTATGCCGGCGTTCTATAATTATGCCGTAAGAAACAAATAAAATGTGCACTTTATTATTCGTCTTCCCAGGTCTCATTAGATTTCAACCATTCTCATGGATATTTCATTATTCTATAAAATCTTGCGAGTATCAGTAGAAAAGATAAGACTGAAAATAGGCTCATTAGAAGGAGTTTTTTAACGAATATTTGACTTGGAATTTATTTAACGAGAAAAAACAGATGATAGTGAACTGAAACTGCATAACTTTTTAAAGAAAATTAAATAAAAAGTTTTTTTATATGGTATTATGTGTCGATCGCTGCAACTGTAACAATGTTTGTGGACCAACAAAGAAGCAACCACTCTAAAACTGTATTACTTTAAGGTTTACAACTCAGCATTTTATCTTATCCGCATTCTTCTTATATTTTATAAGCATGGAAACCAATATTTCAGACATCAGAGCGACTTTACCACGCTTCGCAAATCGATTATGGTTGCTAACCCAGTTCATAGACTTGGCAGTATTTTACTGAAAAATAATATCCCCAGCTTGGAAATGTGTGCATTACAAAATTGTCTAGCAGAAAATAGAATATTTATAATTTTTTAGAAAATTATTTAATCGAATGTTATAAAAATTGTCAGAAATATATATTTTTTTTTAAATGTTTAATATTATTCATAAAAATGTATGAAACTCACGGATTAGGAATAGTCTGATGACTCCAATCATATATTTCAGACTTCGAAATTTGTACCGTATTTTCGCAGATTGTGGCCGCTTTCATCAACACCTCATCTTCCCTAAACATCTTTCGAGGGTCAGTGGAAAAGCTCTGTCTAAAAAATTTACGCATTACAAAAAGGGTTCAATTATATTGGATACAATCCAAGTATCATCGGAATACAATATGGAACTTACGGCCGCTTCCGTAACCTCCAGGCAATGTCGCCAGAACATACTATTACTTCTTACATGACGGACGGCAGCTAATATGAAACACTGGATCTCATTTATATACTGCCAATGAAACACAACAAATTTAAGAAATAAACAACCATTACAAACTTTATAGTCACCATAGTTGGACTAGATGATATTTACAATGTCCCAACTCGTTACGGAGAAGGTTTCTTAATTGGTTTGGCGGATGTCTTCCAGTACAGTACAAGGGTACACACAACAAGAAAACGGTGCCAGAATAGCTCCCGCAGGCCACTTCTCATCTAGTGGCGGTAGGGTCTAGTGTTCTTTTATTTTTGGGGTAACCTCCCTTTACTTTGAACTCTGACCTGATACCATTTTTCAGGTCTCTGTGCGTGAGATCCAAAGTGGTTTTGGTAGATTACAGCTAGACCTTTTGGTATATTGACTTCAACTCTTATAGGGGGAGATCCCTAAACAACTTTATCTGACGTTGTTACAAAAACACTCCTTTCTTTTGACAGTTGGAAATTCAAGGGAAAAAAGGACTAGACACACTAGACTGAGGCACAGTGGACCGATAGACCGACTTTCTCGGAAAGCTGGTTTTCAACAAATATGAAAAGGAGATGTGATGGTGCAAACAGGAAAAATATCTGTCTCTGATGAATTACCTAAAATTTCCAGTTTATTCTTACAAATTTCTGTAAATTAATTGTGCTTTTGTGTGTAAAACTCGTATGATCAAAAGGTCACATTTTGATAAACTCCACAATGTGAACTTTTAGAATGAACCTCAGGTGCTACTGTGTCCAAAAAGTAGGAACAGTTTTTATTTTTAAAAAGACTTTTTATTTATTCGCCCAAATTCATTTCATCTCCTCCACAGTATTCCCCTCCGGGCACAATATACGAGTATTTATGCCAAAGTTTTTGCCAATAGCCGAAGCTGCTATGCTTGTCTTCCACTATGGCCTCCAGAGTGCTGCGATTCACGTCGACCTTCTTCAATCAATTCAAAACGGTGGCCCTAAAGGATCTTTTGGGTTTACAATATAGCCAGATGATTGTTTTTTAGTTTTATAAATGCGGCCTCTTTTTACATGTAGTTTCACTCAAATGGCGCACAAATCTCAAATCATATTTCACGTTGCCAATTTGGTCCTACGAAAAAATCTCACAGCATAACCTCGTAATAATAACTTCTACAAGCTATTGGTGATTAGAAATCATCTCTATACAGTATTTTCTGAAATCCAAAAATCTTTTAAAATTGAGCAATAAATGTCGGATTTGTTGTACGTGACTTTCATCAGTAGAGGTTTATGGTCGCCCGGGGTCCTCTTCTTCTTCAACTCGTCCTCGAACTTCTTTGAATTGTTGCAAAAACATTTTTTCCGACAAAGTCTGTTCACCGAAGAACTTTTCCAACATTATTTTCCACAAATCAGAAATCGCTTTTTGCGTCGTACAAAACCGAGCAGAGCTCAAAATACAGGCGCTTATCACAGTGCTACCAACTTAGAAAAGAAAATATGTTCCAGTTCCGATATGCCTGCGTAACTCAAATTGAAAACCGATCCAACAAAATCGGGCTCATTAGTTATTAATATTGTACTTATTCTAATGCATATTTACGTCCAATTCCCATTCCAAATTTTATGTAGTTCTCAAGTTATAACAAAAATATCGATTTTTGACAAATTACGTTATGTTTCTTGTTATTGGGATTAGTAAGAACACATTTTTTGTTATTATTGTTTATGTCATTAAGACAAATATTGTCGTCAAATCGCATTTGTACCCAGCAGAAAAAAAATGCATCCAAGAAAGGCACCATTTTATGATGCAACTTCTCGATGTATTCACGAATTCAAATCTTTGGTTGCAATTTTTCATTATTCAAAAGAATCGGTTTTTGTTGCAGAAAATTTTCGGCATACGTCGTCAGAAAAAAAGTTCCATTGAAAAGTATTTCTCCGATATAAATAATTCCACTAAAATTGCTTATGAAAAGGCGCCCTCAAGGGTTGCGAAGCTTGCACATCCTGTACCATTGATTGCAAATTCTTATGGCGAGTGTTTAGTAATTGTAGTTTTTGCAAATGGAATGGCAAAGTTTGTATGCCCGTCATTACATAAGGCGGGAGAAACACCTTCGGAGCATATTTTAGAGTATTTCATACTAACATGTTATGCTCTAATTGTTAGGAATTATAGATGGAAATCAAATGTTTTTAAGTACTTCATTACCGTTGTTTTGGAAGTGGTACAAAAGTGCTTTTTTAGAAGCAGTAAACATACACGGAAGTGGTGAAAATGTGTTTCTTTTTGAAATACTTCCCCACAAATTCACAAATTTAAGAATATCCCCATCAAACAGTTACATGGGTGCAAAAACATAGGCCTTACGGTTAGAACTTTGAGCATTATTGTTCCTTTGTTTGTGTATTTGCACAATAATATGACTGGTGTGACTATACGTATTCACATTATTTTCGCCCCCTATAGCCGGGCCCTACACTCGTGACAAAAAGAACAAACATATTACATAAATTTATGATCGTTTGAAAATTGATGAGTATGATGAGTATATTCGAATAGCATGAATGACTTTGCTATTAGTCCCCTGTTTAAGTACAAAGGAAGCTTTTTCTGCACCTTGTGCGCTGTTCTACCAATCGTTGTTTCTACTCGTTGCTGCAAACCAAAAAAAAAAACCCTCATTACATTAAAGTGAGTGACGCCATCAATGACCCTTGTGTGCTGTCGTTCAAGGATAATTGAATTACATCTTGTTCGTTTGTCATTTGTCTGTGGCTGCAACTGCGGCAAGTGCACAAAGTAGCCTGGCAACCCTGACCTAGGTAAATATTGGATGTATAAATGAAAAATCATAATGAAACAAATAATAAATTTTAACGAACTAAAACGAAGCCACCAAGAGAATAAAACTAATCTGAACTAAACCAAAGTGAACTAAAGTGATTTGAGGCGAACATACAAAGTGAACGAACCACTTTGGTTTGACAGGCGGGACAGCACAAGGAACCTCATCTTCTCCTCCGTTCTCAAAGGCTTAAAAAGACTGGGCCCAGCTTCAGTGGGAAGGTGGCAGCGGGAAATGGATGAGTATGATTATGAGATGACGATGCTGGATACTGGTGCTGTTGCCGTCGCCTCATGTTCGTTGCTGTAATTGTTGTTGCTGGTGTTGTTGTTGTCTCTGCTCTTAAAAAGCATTGCAAATTTATTTTCGCCAAAGCTGAAAGGAATTTTTGTGTGTGCACAAATAGGTGAACGAGAGCTCAGCTGAGGTGAGGTTGGTTTCTACTATTTCGCTATTTTCGATTCTTCATTTCATTTCGGATGGATCGATGGATGTTTACACAACACATATTTTATAGCGAGTAGGTGTGCGTTTCTGTGTGTGTGTGTATGTGTGTGTGTGTGTGTATGAGTATGTGTGTGTCCGCGTGCCTGAGTTGTTGTTTGTCGGTTGTTTGACTTGACTCTGGATTTGTATTTGGTCATATATCTTTTCTAAAGTTCTTACCCCGATCCAACTTGTAAAGCAACATTTAGTTCTCCAGCCAGTCAAAAAAGAAAAGACTTGCGAAAAGATTGTGAATTTTGCTGGATTATTTCGTTGTTGTTGCTGTTGTTTCGGGATTAAGAAAAACATTATTCTTTTGAACATTCGCATAGATTGTCGTTCATTAACGTCGGTATTTGACTAACGAAAAAAACGAAACAGCAACATAATAAAGAGAAAAATGGCAAAAAATATATCTTACACAATTACAATTGCTAACATAAGGAAGAAACGCACACACGTTCTTAGAAATATCTACAGTGGAACAGCCAGTGAAACCCTCTCATAGGACAGTCATTCATTACTATAGTCAAAAGCAGATTTATTTCTCTATGAGTTCTGCCTTATTCTCTAAAGGTGGATAACCGATATTTGGTGATGTATTAAGGGAATCCATGTTATTTAATTTCGAATTCCACTGGTTGTTAGTTACTGCTGTACACCATCCGCAAAAATTTTACATACTTTATACCTATATGTGATTAGAGATTGTATCCATTTTGATGCGATCTCAGATAATATTTAGTCAAACAGTCACAAAACTATCTGTGTAGCTTTTTAAGTGCGAAATTTTACCTTTTTAACGCCATCTAGCGATCCCACCTATGCAGTGCTGGATACAAATTACTAAAAATAACGATTTCTTCTAATACAGCTTACATTTGTATGGCGTCTAATAAAAACAGAACAGTTCGTGATAACAAAAGATGGATACTCACGACGAGATAGTGGGTACCCACTTTGTCATTCCGTTTGTATCAACTAGAAGTAATCATCTGAAATCCCATAAAATATACATTGTTTTGATCTTCGAAAAAGTCTATATTCATTTAAGCATGTCCATCCGTCCATCCGCCGTAAAGTAGAGGTCTAACAGCTTAAGATAGGAGGCTGAAACTTTATCAACTTCAACTTCAACCTGCTAAGCTAAAACGAGATCAGTATTGCAGTATCATGACTTAAAAATCAGCAATACCGCGTTAGCTTCTAAACACGAAATTGATTTTGGTGGCAAACGGGGACGCAACAAAGTTGTTCGTTTCGATGAACAAAGAGTCTACACGTTTGGGCTGCTGGATAAACGTTGACAACTATAATATTTTCATGGTGAATGAATTCATCTACATTGACTCTGACGTGAATAAAACTAGCCACATCAGTCTTCGATAAAATGGAAGATTACTGCTTGCAAATAGATGCTGCTAAGAGGTTATTAAGCCCGCAGTTCTCTTTCGGCGAACAAAAATCCCGCTGTACCATACACTAGTTTACCATTAGCCTAGCTATACGATCGCGAGAAACGGTTCTAGCAGTCTTCGAAAGAAAAATACTCCTCACAATATATGGAACCCATCACCCACCATTAATAGAGAGTATCGGCGTCGTATGAACCATGGGCTATACGAGGTATATACTGCCATAGATGCTATCAAAGTCATTAAAATACTGCAATCCCGCTGACTGGATCATGTTAAGAGAAAGACTTCAAACTTTACGGAACGACAACGAAACGAACGATGGGACGAAAACTCCATTGAGAGGACTAAACTTTTGAAACACTGTAAGAACTTGCTGTGACGAATTGGAGAAAATGCGCATAAATTATTATAATGGTGCACTTAAGTAAGAAAGTACGGAAAAACTTGATCGTAAAGAGACTGAATTTTGACATTTATTCTTTGATTACAAACAACAAATGGTCGCAGTCAGTACATATGGTAAAGAATTATACTTATCAAAATACTTTTTAAGCGATAGCCTAATTGTGGCCGTGGTTATTGAGAAACGATAAAATATAATATCAAAGCCGATGTGCTATGTACGGCAATGAGTTCACGCATCGTCAATGGCACTACGGATCGCAATTGTCATAACTGGGATAAATTAGTTCAGTAGGATAAAACTTACTCTTGCTAAATCTTTTAAAAACGACTTCTTTCCCAAAATTATCGTAATATTTTTATCACTTTTTATTGCCCAAGAGCAAAGAATTTCACAAAAAACACCAAAAGTAGTCGGACGCAGGAGTATCGCACAAGTTAGTGCAAAAAACTTCATGAACCGAATTTCCAAATGTGAATCGCTGCTGAATCTCAAAAAAAATCGATCAACAACTGATGCGGATGGCGACTGGTAATGAAAAATTTGTCACGGTCGTGGTCGAGTCGCGGAAGGAATCGGGAAGATTTTGCCAAGTGTTTGGTAAGATTAGATGGGAACCATTTACTATGACCTACTGTTTTACTACTCAAACTTTTAATTCGGACTTGTACTGCGAACAATTGGACCATCCGAGAGAAGTGGTCGTCCAGCTTTGGCCAATTGCTAAGAATCTGAGTCCCATCATTACAAGGCCAGGTAACACACATCGATAGTGACACTCCAGGAGCTCCGAAATCCCGAGATCGGAGGCTGCTTCGAGAGCCTTGCGAAAATTGGTCCCCGTTTTTTGCCAATAGGAAGGGGCGTTTCTATGGGAGAGGAATAATGGAATTACCTTCAACTGTTATGGAATTACCAACAGCTTGTTATCGAACAAAATGTAGCACATTTGTCCTAAATTGAATCATTCGGAACAGCCCATTTATCCGAATTTTTCGTTTCGGTTAGCCGATTTTGAATTAAGTCAAGAATGACTTTGCTTTAAACAAACGAAAAATGTCCATGAAAATAATTGGATATTTCTTCCTCTAGATTGGAGTAGTAAAATTTTGTGATTTTCATCAATATTTTTTCAGATGACCATAACTGCATCATTTAAATATAGTTTATTGGCGACAACTTAACGTCAATTTTTCTATAGTGCATACAGCTCATGCTTTCTAGATCAAATTTGGGTTTTAAATTATTCTGTAGAAGTAGTGACATAACGACAATTCTGACTTTTCCATCAGTAGCTGGCGTAATTTCATTTTGTCGTGCAAATATGTCTGACAAATTGATATACATATAAAAGTAGTATTAGTTAGTTTATGATGCCCATAATTTCTGGACTAACTAACTTCTAACTTCTGGTTAAAGCAAGTAAACCCAATAAAATTCAATTAGTAGCAGCTGCATTTATGTTACAAATCCCTGTTTGTAAAACTTTTATCTTTTTAAATGTTTCATTTATTTACTTATTTATTTATTTATTTATTTTTTTTTTTTTTGTAGAGTAGAATGGTATGTCGAGTAGAATGATAAGTGTTTAACGATCATTCATACTATAAAATGGATTATTATAATTCTTAATTAATTCTTAAATTTGTATTTAAAATGTTTCCAAATATATAAATATTTTGAGTCCAATGCAAACTGTCTCACAATAGCATATTTTAATACCTTTTCAGGTTCAAATGATGTACGCATTATGGCTATTTTTATGTTTGTTTCCTCACAACTTCTTTAACCGGAATTGAATATTAACACGTCTAAGAGTTTATAAGAACACCTTAGTTACATTTATAGTTATTGTATATAAAAGCGTTATTTTAAGACTATCATGGCGATATATTGAAAATTTGGTTTCATTCTAGGGATTGAATTTTTAATAAAATATCAGGTTCAGCAACGTTCAGATATATCAACATTCTCTACCCGTTTACCATTACATTTTTCCAGACTTGTAGTAACGGTTTTATTATTTGTCTTTTATGAAAACGATATTTGATATTTCGAAAAACAAGGTTTGAGTGAGTCTAAAAATAGAGCGTGTGTAACCTCACAGTATGTGAGAAGCTCTTTCACATCCCATTAATCGGATGCAAGGAAATTTGTGTTTTTTATTATATATAGTGGATCGAATTAAAAAAAGAAAATCCTTTATCGAAAAAATATTCGTTAAATATTAAAGTACACAATTTGAGAATTTATTCAGCGGTCGGCTCGCTCATGTAAGCAACATTCCTTTTGGCGGTTCGGCTGGTAGACTCGGTAATGGCTGACAGTTCATAACGAACATTTTCTTCCAAACGGTTTATTTACGTAAACTTTAGATTGTCACCTCTACTGAAGATCAATTTGTCAGGGAAAAATTCAAGAACTCGTGCAGAGATGTATCGGATGTGTGTGACGTTGCTCCGTCCATCTTTTTGATTATAGACATGTTTTTTGGTCATAGACAGGAAAATTTTCCAAGAAGTTGTCTTACATCTCCACTTAACGCTATGAATTCACTGTAACTGCATGTTCAATTTCATCTTCAAAGAAAACAGTGGTCGCTGCCGGTCTCTTTACTTTAGGCTTGCATTTTGGATTCCTTGCACTCCAGTAGCACTCTGTTTGCTTACCTGTCCACTCAGATGATAATGAGCTTTATCCGAAAACAAAATGTTAGTAAACGTTGAAAACCTCTCAGACGCCTGCCTCACGAAATCAAGCCTTCGACTGTCATCCTGGGGCTTTTATAATTGTGCCAATTCGATTTTCTAGAGATGCAGCTTTTGTGCATAATGCGGTGAATTGAAAGATTTAGATCGTTATTAACTGACTGATTAGCACTCTCCGCGTTTTTTACCGTTCTTAGAGACATTTCGGTTTTCCAATGTTATACCGGTCTCTTCAAACTTTTTGATCCATTTTCGAATGGGAGAAATGCTTGGCACAACTTTTAAGTGGCGGAAACTTTGAATGTTGCAAAATCGTATATGGGCTACAGTCACCAAATCAACGTTTTTGTAAAACTCTCGCACGCACCGCACCGCTTCCGAGAAATACTCCATTGCGACTAAATCCCAAGAGCCAAACTACCGATTGACATAAGCTAAGCTAAAGAAATAGAAATATTCTTTTGAAACACCCTTTATGTTAATAAGCTTAAAAATCGTAATCATTTAATTTTGCTCCATAGAGAAACTCGAAATAAAACCGGTTTAATTGGGATTTTGTTGTCTTTGGGCGAATGACCAAAAATCGGATTTGCGAGAAAAGCTATAATTCATGAACCGATTTCTTGGAAAAGTCGGTCATTGGAAAACTTTATTCTTTAGCTAACAAAAACGTATGTTTAAGGGTTTAAGGGGTGACCTTTGTTTATTTCACTTATTTATGTGCGTCATTTTGAACCAAAATAATTTAACGCAACGTCATTTCTAATTCCCAGATCATTGTGGCAAAACGAGAATTGCTCATAATCGTGCAAAATGCATGGATTCATGCATGCAAGGGGACGGGCTTTTCACATGGATAAAATGTCATTAGATTAAATCAACTGGTTTCGACAGTGGACAACATTTCACAATTTCACAGTAAGAGAAAACAGTCAATCTTATTTCTATTGGAAGTCAAAGTCATTTGAAGTCAAAGTGAGCGCTAAAGGATAGACATAACGCTACTAGATTGAGATGTTGTACTTTCGAAAGTGGAATAATGTTAGTATCGTGTGAAGAGTCTTAGGCAGTTTTTCAAGCAGCTGAATTATGAAAGCGCTTCCTAGTTGATTTGAACTGACTTCAGTTATGTCAGCAGAACTCCCATATGCAAAATTTGTGTAAGCATGAGCTTGGTAAACTCAAATTGTGGCATAATCTATCCTGTCAAGGTGCAATTTGGTTCAGCGAAGGAGCTTAGGGAAATGTTGAATGAACCGTATACATAATTAATGTTTAGATTCTTTCCACTTTTTACATTCTCTTTTTCTATATAAAGGTTGTCTTTTATAGAATTCCACAATAGAATTAATCGATAAATTGGCGTTTTTAGAACAACTTGCTTGGATATATATTCAATGCTTAACTATTATTAAAAACAATACAAATTTTTACTACTATTCATCACAATATTATAACTCAAAACCACACACCTCTTATCTATAGGTATATTGTGTAAGGTGTAGCAATAAATAAATACATTATTTTTGCATGCCTTTATTTAGGCTTTATTTAATATAGTTGGAGTAATATACAAAGTAGTTTGAATATATATATAATATCGTTAGAATATAGTTAGAATGGTAACTTGCACTTTCGCCTTAGTCGAAAAAAAACTGTAAAATATGGCGTATTTTCTCTTAGCTGTTGTCCATCTTTGAGGCGCGGTTAAATCATACCAAGTCAAATAATCACAAAACTATTTGAGTAGTTTTTTTTTTTTTTTTTTTT
>JAHXMU010000251.1:5696759-5729634 GCA_019455685.1 Philornis downsi
TTTTTTTTTTTTTTTGAGTACGAAGTCTTACTATATAATATCATCTAGCAAAAGAGTGGAAATCATAAAAAAGAATAGTGTTTTCATAGCGTCCACAAATGTTATAAGAATATATTTTCCACTTCGTGGGAAGTTTTTGTTTTTTAACTGCACCAAAAGAACAGATGAAATAGAGCCTTTATATTTAGTATTTTCCGACGCAGAAAACTTGAAATTTTTAACATCTGTTTAAAATTGTTGTATATTAATAAATTAATTACCCAGCCACAAAAATTGAAGTTACTCAAAAAGAACCACATTCTCATCACTTCGAAGGATTCCATCCATGTATGTTTATTGCTTCCAACGAAGCACTTTGAAACCACTTCCTAAACACCGGTAATGAAATGCTAAAAGACATTTTTTTAATTCCAATTTATAATTCCTAACAACTACAGCAAAACATCTTCAAATGAAATACTCCAAAATCTATTCCTTAGGGGACATAATATACTACGAAGATGTCACTTTTGGTAGCCGATGTAAAAAAGCTCTATTTAAAGTTTTTGGGGGAAAAATTGTTTATGACGATGGGTACACTAAGTCTGTCATTCCATTTATAAAAAGTACAAATACTCAATACTCGTCATATGAATCTATGCCGCTAATGTCCATCCCCCAATATTGTGGACTGCAGTCAATGGTACAGGGTGTAGAAGCTGCAATCCTATGGAATATTAGGAGCCTTTCCAGTTCAGTGCCTGTCTACTGATTTTCTATGTAAAGTATAAAATCCATCAGAATCTGCAGGCAACTTTAGCGTTAAAAGCAATACTCGAGGGTGCTTTTTCATAACCAATTTTAGTGGTATTATTTATATATCGGGGAAATACTTTTCAATGGAACCTTTTTTCTGACAAATATTTTCTAAAACAAAAAGCGATTCTTTGAATAATGAAAGATTCGAATTTTTGGCACGTCTACATCAGTTATGAACATATGGAGAAGATGCACTATAAATTAGTGCTTCCCTAATATGAAAAACCTACGTTAATTTCATTGATGATTACGCAATTTTTCATTATTTCCCCATTACAAAATGTGATGAGTGTTTGCTTCCTTGGACGTATGTTTTTTTTTTTTTTTTTGCTGGGTAGTTATGTGAATTTTAATCAAAAGAAGTAAGTTGTCATAAAAATGACCTAAAGAGTTTTCATTGCTTTAGAGGATCTAGTGGAAGAGGCGATGAAAAAGTATCAAAAAAAACGGCATCCCTCGTATGACATGCCCATGTTAAATTCATCGATGATTACGCATTTTTCCGCCACTTCAAGACGACGATCAGAGGATTTTTTCAACTTCCTTGGATACTATTTTTACTGGGTTCCTAAAGCCATGTATTTGGAAAAATAACGGATTTATTTTTAATAACCCTAATAATAATGCTATGCAAATAATAAAAATATTGGTAAGAGGTCCATTGCCAGACTTATGTACGTAGCTTTGCAATAGCTTTCGTGTGACCGGTTCAATAGGACATACTATTTTATAGGATCATTCGTAATTGATTCTTTTCCATGAAACGTTGTTTAAAGGCGTTTCTATAATAAAGATACTGCCAAAAAAGGTCCCGTAATTGATAATTTAAAACTGTGTTCTATGCTGACGCGGAGTTTGAGCGCAATATTCCATTTAGTTTGATTAGAGTGCTTGAAGTGTGTTTTCCGATTTTTATAATGAATAAAAATACCGAACAAAGAATTTATCTCAGATCTGATATTACAAGTAGAATTTCGTGTGCTGAACTGCTGAATATGTTGCTGTCGAATATGTTGTTGTTGAATGGAGTTATGCGTTTGAATTGTGAACACAGCGCGCTTAAAAGCTGCCGAGATGTGGTAGAGAATTTGCCTCTCTCTGGCCGGCCATCAACGTCTTCAACTGAAGTTAAAATCGATAATTTTCAAGTTTGACAGAAGCAGCTTCTGAACTTTCTGTATCTTACGAATCAATTCGATTATTTGTCCGTTTTATTTCGGATTTGTATATTTTTTCCAAAGTGCATTTTATTAACATTTTGCAACATTGTTATATTGGCGGAAATTTATGTACAGCTAAAACTTAATATAGCGGTTATACGGTCGATTATGTGATCAAATCTCAACGCTTTGATTAATCTTAAAACTGACCGAACTGACGTACAGATGTCGGCAGTGCCAGTAGTTTAAAAAAATTGTTTTGGTGAAAGTGGCAACCTTATAAAACATATGTTTTAAGTTTAAAGCGCCACGTTGTTTAATATTTTTAGTGGATTCATCAAAAGTAAACAATCTCAGTGAATTCGTAAACATGGAAAAAAATTGGTCACCGTGATGTAATTCAATATCATCAAGCACAAAGTGATTGCTTTAAAACGACAATCTTTTCGGAACTTTTTAAGATGACCGAGCTGTACAAGGTGTGTTAAAAAAATTAGGAGAATTTTCAAATTTCGTCGGCTACGTATATTCGACTTTTGGTTATTTTTTATGCACACTCATCTCGAAGCTATGTTGACGGTTTTATCCATGTTCAGTTTGTTTGTGAGAGGCATAGATAAAACAAGCTGGCCAGCGACATGCTGGCTTTAGTGCTACTTTAGTGACAGGCCCATTTCATATATAGCTGGCAGACTTAGAAGCTGTTATTGTGACCTGAGAACCGGTCATGTAATTGTTATTGAATCGTTTCATCATCATTTTTCACCACTCATATTAACCGCTACCCGTAATACGCCTGTGGTTTGGTTGCTTGGTTGCTTTGACGTGCAAGTCCCACGGGAGCTAAAAGCTGCTTCCTCATTTTAATTGCAATTTGTGGCGACAATTTCACTGATGTCCTACAATTGATTTAACTTATAATATTATTGACTCCGGTTGGACTTTTCAGTCGTATATCTATCCTAAGTTGACAGTAAGGCATAGCTGAAACCAGATACAAACAAAGAGTAGAATAGACTTCTTCCGGTAGTATTTAAATTAGAAAAAGACAGCTTTGAAACAGACAGTTATTAATACATAGATGGCATCACCGGTAAGTTTTGGTTTGAAATTGTCAAATGCAAAACATCATATTGTAAGGTTGGAGATCTGGTGAAATATTGCCGTGAAATTTTTATCAGTATCACATTTATGTACAGTTTTGGGACGAAGAAGCGTCATATGCGGGAATTCTTGATTTATTTCTTTAATTTGAAAAAATATGCCTCTGAGGAGCATGTTGAGACGAAGACGCGGAATTGGAATAGTTACTGAAGGAAAGCTACATCGTTTAAATGATACAAAAAGAAGGAACTGATACCTAGAAATACGAACCATACGAACTGATACCTAGAAATTTGGAACGTTGACTTCGCTCATAAACGTGTAGTCTTTGATGATATGAAAAAATCCACTACGATAACCAAAAGAAAAGGAAATCATGGGGCTTCTTCGATGTTGGCAATCGAATATTCATAGAAAAGAACTAATGTTGTATATATAATTACATGGAAATGATGTCGTGTATTATGAGTTGCTCAAGCCGAACGAAATCATTTCTGGGGCTCTCTATTGAACACAGTTGATGAGATTGAGTCGAGCGTTAAAGGTGAAACGTTCCAACTACTACTGAAGGTGCAACAAAATTATTCTGCTGCATGATAATATTCATCCAAATGTTGCAACCACGGCCGAAACCTACTTGGAAATCTAAATCGTCCCTTCCGATTATTATTTGTTCCGGCCCACAAGAAGCCAGAAATTGGGTCGATACCTACATAGCCTCAACGACGAAGCTATCAATGCTAGCGCGGTATCAGGCAACAATGGACAATATTTTGAATAACACATAATGTTCCGTCTATTCACAATAAATCATAGATAGCTTTTTTGTAGTCCCAATACAATTGACTGTTTTCTGAAAAAACAAGATGTGACTGCTTAAAATTACTATTGTCCCACTGTGCCTGTGCTCTCATCCACATTCATTTACATACTCATGAACTTCTTTTACTGTGCAAAATTCAGTATTAAATTGATATAAAAATTACATAAAATACAAAAAAAATTCACGTTGTCTTCTCTTCCCTTCCCCTGGTGTTGTTGTTGTTGCCATTGTAATTTGTATCTTGTGCATTGTTTAGCCAAAGAAACTTATACAACATGCGAGAGAACCGAGAGAGGCAGAGTGTGGACAAACACATATGGATAATACTTAGTTAGGTTGGCTGGTCGTTTGGACGGATGGATGGATGGATAGGCCAACTTCATACATTACAAGCCGAAATGAGTTGAGTTCGTTGGTTGGTTTGCCCGGCCTTTTGCAGCCGATGTAATGGATTGATATTAATATAGAGAGTGTTCGCATACGAATGAATTGAATATCTTGGAATGAAAATATGTTTTTCTTATTATTAATTTTTCCTCATAAAGCCTTGTGCTGCGGCTGATGTCGCCACTGCTGCTGCTGCTGCTGCGATTGTTACAATTGCAATAGCGGCAGCAATCGCTGTGTTTGCGAGTGTGCGTTTGAGGAGCGTTTACTATTTGTAGTTCATGCGGGTTTTTCGTTTTGTCGTTTCGCGTTCATTTTAGAAAACTTGTATCATTATTATTGTTATTTTTTCCCCTTTTTTCTGAAATAAAAAATTTTAAAAAGAAAGATAAATATACAAACGAAATGAGCCTGCATCTATCCATCTGTGTGCACGGATGTGTAGCGAGTTACATTTATGGATTTTCGTTTGAGCCTGTTTTTTGTTTTTGTTTGTTTTCTTTTTTGATCTGTCGAATGCCTCCTCTTTGAGTGTACATTAGTGTGTATGTGTGAGAATTTAGAGGTTATTGCAATAATAACTACAAACAATAGTAACACTATTCTACAAAATACATATGTTGTCGCAAAAAAGACCGAAATACATTTTATTCGGTAGAGACAGGAAATCAAAGTCAAAGTTTGTGAAAAGCCCAAAGGGTCTTACAAAGATCAAAAAACCAATTTCTTTAAGAAGCCAGTTTACGGATTTTGCAAAAAATCACCTTCAAGGAGAACGCTATTAGGCTTCACCGGCTCAAAAAAGCGGTAAAATTGATTATTTATCCGTTTCATTTGGGATTTGTATATTTTTTCAAAATCATCATTTTATTAATATGGTATAAATACAATTTTTTACTTGGTATATTGGTGGAAATTTATGTACAGCCAAAACTTATTATAGCGATTGTACAGTCGCTTATAACCACGTAATCTCAACGCTCCGATTGTGTTCTCATTATAATCCACACAAAACTACATCGCTTACTGCGCACCGTAAATATTGACATGTCGGCAGTGCGACAAATTTTTCTTTAGTTATTTTATTTTTAGCCACTGACATTCTGTCACAAAAGTAGCGTTAATTGGTCAATACATCACAAAATATTTGCCATTGATTTCAATTCGTCACAACACCTTCAAACAATACACTTGCAAAAAAACAAAAACAAATTCTCTTGCACCTCATGGATGAAACATATGAGAACCTATCACTTTGAGTGAACTTACGCTCAGTCCATTTTTAGTTTAGTAAGTTTGAGACTTGTCGATTTCTTGAATACTCGAAATGTCCATCAAACAGATCGGGATTCAAACCCAAGATCGCATGGATGGTAACCACGGGTTCTAACCATCATGCCACGACCTGTCACATATGACAATGAATAGTCCAATTATCCAAACATTTTTCACACACATTTTGCAGAAGAGACTTTAGTTCTCTTTTATGTCTTCTATCGACTGTGAGCTGATAATTTGAGTTTTGGAAAGAAATAAAAGGTCAACTGCAGTCATATCAAGTGAATATGATGATTGTTTGCTGATATTTGTTGTTTTCGGCCAGAAATTCTTTCACAATGATAGTTTTGAGAAATGGCGCGTTATTATGACGCAAAATCCATGAGTTTTTATTCCACAAATCTGAAGACGACCAGATAATAAGTATTTTTTATACACTGTTTGGCATTCTGGTAAAAATTCAGAATATTCAACACAGCAATAATCAAAGAAAACAGCCACGTTAAGTTAGTATGCGACATTCTAGAGCTTCTGAACGTACGAATGCACAATTTCTATAGAGATATCAGATGCGTTGTGTCATTATTGCACATTGCCAAACTCTCATTGTGGTTTGACAAAATATTTCGCTGTGCATACGAACACAGGAAAGGATAATGAAGTCATTACCGTCAATTTTATCTTGTCGAATAATGTAGTGTTTTTTTTTCTAATTTTTGTCTAATGTATACCATTCATCCAGGAAAATTTCTGCAATGAGTACAGAATAATAATAATAATAATAATACAGAATAATCTTAACGTTTGGCTCCTTAAACGGGTGTATTTATAAAAAGTTCTTAACTGATAAAACTCGAAGATATAGAAAATTTAGAAATATCTTCATACTTTGCAAACGTCCAAATAGGAAGATGACTTCATTTTTTGAGCCTTACTAAGGGGGATTGGACAAAATGGCATGTTTCATACGATGCCAATGATTTTTCGAAAATCGGCAAAATAAAAAAAAATCGCTAAAACGCAAATATGAGTACAGCACGCCAAAATCAAAGACAGCTACATATGTACATATACATATATGTATATTCAGTGAGACAACGAATTTCCAAAAAATCATTGAAATAAAAAATGTTGAAATCAAAGAGTGATTAAATCCTGGAAATGAGGCATGATGTGATGAAAACAATTTAGTAAATTTGGTTTTAGCAATAGTTTCCAACAATTTTAGGTTGAATCATTGCAAACACCATATAGTATATGCATATACTATACATGTATAGTTCAGAATATAAAATTTAATAATTTTAGCGATTAGACGCTACGTTTCCGAGTTATGAACGCTATTGTATTTTGCCGTTTTTCATGTTTTGGCTATTTTATAATATTATTTGGTAGCAAGTGCAAGGCATTACTTTGTTCGAAATATCTCTTCAACAAATAAACTGACTTACATATATCTTCATCCTCGCAACAGTGAGATGGGTGCCAAAGGTAAATCTGGGTAAATCGCTAAGTTCTTATCAACATTATGCTCTGAATTAAAACACAATAAAAGAAGCAAAAATTATACCTTTTCCAAAGCTTAGGAATTAGTTGATATCCTAAAGGGCGTTGCAATCCAGTCTACATTCATTCGCGGAAATAAGTTCGCTAAATGCCTAAACTTAATGCAAATTAAGTGAATAATATGAAACTAAGAATATATGGATTAAATGAGGTAGTTTCTATGGTTCGCTAAATATTCGGTAAATTTTTTCTTAAATTTTGAGGCACATTACAAAGCAATATGTTAACAACAGTTTAAGTTACTATCTTCCATAAATTATATACTACAGAAATTTCCTTGCATCCCATGAATGCGATATGGGAGAGATTCCCACATTCAGTGAGCTCACGCGCACTTTTTTTGTTCGGCCCATTTAACGGGACCTAGAATTTAATGGAGATTCCGAACGTCAGTTTGAGAAACGTTGGTTACTTGACTACTAAGTCAAACATATCGAGGTGACTTCCGCTTATACACCGGTGTTAAACCCCTCAATCATATGCATGATGGTCGCGTGTTTTCATTATCAGAACTTGGTTTACCTATACAAAATTTGCCTGAAATCAGTAATCAGTGCTTGCAAGATATGAAGCAAAACAATATATGGATTAAATCGGGTCGTTCAATCGACTAGAAAAGTAATGAAACACATTTGATCAAAAATATTTGGTAATTTAGAAGCATCCTTCTGGGTATTACACGAAAGATAAATATCTTCATTCCTTTGGCCGAAATTGCAAAATTGCTATAAAGCATCTAAGTATGTGTACAACTCAAAACTTCTAAAATAACGTAATTTTTAAACTCCGAAGTAGTCTGCAGAGAATGTTGACGTCAATCTGGCACCAATCAATTAAAAAAAAACGCCAAGAAAAAGGTTTAAATCCAAAAATCGGAAGACATGTGGCGACGGCTTCCATTGCCGTTCTTAGAATTTCACCAATGGCGCTGTCTGAGAAAAATTTGACTGAAATCAGTAAAAAAGCCTAAGTGTCAAGTGTTGAAAATATTCTAAATTTATTCATATTTAATGTTTAATGATTTTTGTTTTTGCGATTGGGAAATAGAGGAGGTACGAAATTTTATTCACTTGGCGATTGGACACTTCCTTCCTGATTTATAAACACATTTATATTTTAACGATTTTTTTTATTTTGATGATTTTGGAACAATTTTTTGCACGATGTAAAAGAGACCTCCTAAGAAGGATATTTCGATATTTTTGTGCTTTGATATTATCGCTCTATGTTAATAAAGTTTTTCTTTATAAATATGCTGTATTTGAGCATTGTCTACATTGAACAACACTGCATACGAATGCATATGAAGAAAGCTTTACAAAAGTAATATGGCATGGGAAATATTAAAAATTTCGCAATTACCGATTTCAAAAACTTTCAAATGTTGCCAGCACTAAATGCGGGTACAAAAATAAAGTATGTCATAAGAATCAGGAGGCGGAAATACCGCAAACGTACGAGGATCGCAAGCCGAATATATCACAAATATAACTCTAATTGCGGAAGATACAGCCGGTTAATTGTTAAATAAACGTTGTTTCTCTTTTGTTCGATAATATGAAGTTTTTGAAAGTTAGTACATGATTTGTATCTCAAAAACCGTTTACCGGTTGCATCAGTTTCGTCGGGTTCGTAAAACTGCTGACTAATAAAACACTTGGATTTTGACAACCAGTGTATTTCACAGACACTGAGCTGTACTTAACTTCGATGCGTTTGTGTTAAAGTTCCTCTTTACAGATCTGTCATTTCATTTTACGCGTATTTAGTGTGAGCGTGTGCGCGTGTATGTGTGTGTGAATGCGTCTGTTTTTCATTATACGATTGTGATTTAGATAAATTGAAATAAATTCTTTACAACAATAAATATTCTGTTCTTGATTATTTCTATTTTACGTTTGTTCTCATCTATTATATTCTATCAGTTGAAATACTTGTCATGTTTTTATTTGCCCCTTTCATCGTTTGATTTTATTTGACAAAATTACGTAAATTGTTCGATGAGATGATTCCTTTATATCACTTAAATACACACAATTTTTGAATTTACTCTTCAGACGCATTCTTAAACATTAATATTTCGAAATCATCAGTTTTTATTTTTCTATTTCAAAACGTCTTTATTGGTCCAAATATATTTCATAGCGCCCAAAAGGATGAGGAGCGATAATAGTTGAATTGCTGATGAAAACTCACGAAGAGCAAATTCAGCATGAGGTGACGTATTACAGTGGCTGTTTGGCCATGAATCCGGGTTCCGCTTTGCAAGTAACTTCATGTAATATTCCTGATAATTTGGACCGTCAGAAGAAAATTATAATTCGCAATACTGTGATAATTGAAAAAAACTGTCAACATAATCCTAATTTTTGAGTGATTTTATCGCGATCTCTTCGATCTTCCACCACCTCTTTTGGCAAAAAAAAAAATTCGCTCGATTGGTTAGTTGTTACCGGGTCATGTGTATAGATCCAACAAGTCTTAACTCCTATAGGAATGCATTTTATAATGCGTTATTATCCAGAAATCATCTCTTTACAAATCTTAACTCGATTAACTCTTTCGAAAAATATAGTGTTGTTGCTACCAGTCGATATTTAATCCGCCTGAAGTCTAAGATATCCTTCCGAAATGCCAACATTATCAGCAATGTTCCTAATTGTTAATTGTTTCTCAGGATCAAATCTCGGATTTGTTGTTGATGGTGATGGTTGTCCCCAACTTCTCCTTCTTCTTTGAACTGCTTTTGCCACTTGTCAACATTACCTTCCCACAAATTCTGTTCTCATTTTACTTATTTCCGCAGCGGAAACTCCGACTGGTTTGCCACACAAAACAAGTCTTGTAAAAATCGTCGAAATTAAATTTGCGTACAAAATCAATCTAAAGATATTTGTGACATGAAATTTGACATCGATGTCTGTCCAATTTAGAACAAATATTTCTGAGATTCTGTATACCTAAACAAATTCCTTTATATTCCATGAACGAAATATGGGAGGGCTTTTCATATTCAGTGAACTTACAGGCGTTCAATTTTCAGATTTAAGTAACGAAAACTATTATACATCTAGTCTAGTGACTTGTCAATTAGTTGACTACTCAAAGAGTTTGTCAATTTGTCAATTCGAACGATAGTCACATGTACTAACCATCGCGCCACGGTCGGTTCGGTATAACTTCGTAATTTGAATCGAAAACTGGTCTTCCCTTTTTGGACACAGTAATAAATCATTAAAGCAAGAATTATTTTTGCGGACAGATCAAATGGGTCTCAGAAACTCTCAAAAACAGACCTTCGCGTTAAAATTTACGAAAACGACCGACCAAAGGAGAAGCCAGACGGCAAAGTCACTCAAAAGTCCAGGTTGTGCTGACAGTTCATTATGAGTTTCTGTCACCGGGAGTATTATTTCAGTATTATGAGTTTTTTGCGTGAAGCTTTTCGCAAAAACAGGCAGATTTAAGGGCAGACAGCTATTGACTTTTGTACTACGATAGTACGCCATTTAACAATGTATTGGCCTTTCGTGAGTTTTGTTTAAAAATGCAACCAATAGCACAACCCACAACCACCGGAAAGAATGCATTGAAGATGTCGATATATATTCGAACGACTACAAGAATATTCCCAATTTTTAGACACAGTAATAAAAAGCCAAAGAAAAACTGATTGACACGCAACGCCTTTCTTAAACTATAAAGATGGTCCGACACGGTGATGCTTTAACGAAGCCACGGTCGAGTTTAATATTCCTGCGAAGCTTATACGTCTTTGTGTGATGCCACTGACCGACAGGAATTCTTCAGGATAGTTAAGAATCTTAGTGAAATAATTTACTCCAAATAGTAAACAAATAGAATTTATTTCGGCGAACGAGTAGACTCTTTACTAGTTTTGGGACGCCACGTAAATTTTCACAGCTGTAACCTTTGAGCAGTACATGCATTAAGTTATCTTGGCTTAGTAAATCTACTTAATACTGTTGCTACGTTTGGCTTAACAAGAAATTTAATGGCGATGATCTCTCTTGGCGAACAAAAGTACAACTGCTCCATACACAAATTTTTTTGTTGTACAGCGCGGAATCCTATTTTTTTTTTTTTTTTTTTTTGCTGAAAATTTCCCAGACAAGGATCCCAAGCAAGGATTTGAGTTATTGAAGTTTACATCAGTAGATCATTTTTTTTAATGAGCTCCTATTTTGGAGTGGTTTGGATATATGTAAGAAGTTAACCGGCTTTAAATCTGCTGTTAAAATATGCAGCCGTCATGGTGGGAAAACTATGTAAGCACCTTCCTTTCTTTAATAGACCTTCATAAAGCTTTCGAATTTGATACTGTAAATTTATTTAAAAGTACTTTAGAAATTTGTTTCTGATTCATATTCGAAACAATCATTCATTTCATATATTGACTGATGTTTAACCTGGAACGAAACTTGAAGTCTACATCGAACTGGTTTTTCAAAACAAAACAAAATAGGTATTTTGATAAAGCGTAAATGAAAACACGGCTTTATGTAGTTTGGCTTCTTAATTTGAATCGGAACTTCCCGGTCCGCCCCGAAATAAAAAGCAATGCAAGGGCATGGGAAAGCTTCTCACACCCAATGAGGTTACACGCATTCTAGACTCACTCAAAGGCACCTACAGTTTAACGACGATTCCGAATGTCACAATTTGAAAATCATTTACAAGGCGTGTCAGTTTCTCAACTACTCGAAGTGTTCGTCAGACACATAATACAGGGTATCCGTCGGGAAGGTATACTACTTTGTTAGTTTATAATTTTTGATTAAATGAAAGAGAATGGATCTTGTATTAATAAAGGTTTTATTTAACGTCGACAATTATGTATGGAATTATTATGTATCAGACAAATGTATTCCTCCTTTATCCTCACAAATGCGAGCCCTTTTGAACACATTTTTCTTTACATTCTCACACATTTCACGCGGTATTTCATTAATTTCATCGCGAATATTTTATTTGAGTTGCCAAGCGTATCTGGTTTGTTTGCATAAACTGTGCTTTTCAGATATCCCCACAAAAAGAAGTCCGGAGCAATCAAATCAGGTGACCGTGGAGGCCAATCAACACCACAATTTCTTGAAATAACTTGTTGTGGAAGGAGCCCTCGCAGTAGTTCCATTGTAATCCTGGCTGTATGCGATGTGACACCGTCTTGTTGATACCAAAGCATGCCATTGTGGCGTTAAAAAGTTTTCAATCATATCACGATATCCCTCCCCATTGACAGTTACCGTTACGCCGTTTTCAATTTCAGTGTCAAAGAAGTAAAGTCCAATGATTCCTCCTGACCAAATTGCACACCAGACTGTCACTTTTAATGGATGCAAAGGTGACTGATGAATAATTTGAGGGTTCTCCATTGCCCAGAACCGATTATTCTGTTTATTCATATACCCATTCAAATGAAAATATGCTTCGTCACTCATTATGATTTTTTCATGAAAACCGAGGTTGTCATGGGCGAGCTTTAACATCCTATTGGCATATGTACGGCGACACAAATGGTCTTGTTTAAGAAGCTCTTGTGTCAACTGAATCTTAAATGGAAACAAATGCAAATCCTTGTGCAAAATTGTGGCCAAAGTGGTTCTTTGTTTCTACCAAAAATTTCACGTAACTCTCTCATCGTCACAGTAATCGATGATTGATTTTGATAAAATGTTTTAACGATCAAAACACGTTGGTCTACCGCATATTTTTCCATAATAAATTTGACACGTCTCTACTGCCAAATATGAATTGTCAAGGCTAATGTTTACCAAAATGGCGGCAAAACAAAATAGTATGCCTTCCCGACGGACTCCCTGTATAATGATAAATGCTGTATGTGGGATTCAACCCGGGATCATGCGAACGATAGTCGCTTGTACTAACTAACCATCTCATCACGCCCCAGAATTCGGAAGGTAAAAATCCTTCAAATAATGTATTTTCTCAATTTACAATAATGCCACTCAGAAATGTTCACAATTGTTAAAAAATTTCGTCTACTTATCGAATTTAAAAATTGTAGATAAAATACATTTTATAAACTGAATTGGAATACATGTAAATTCTTTTCAATTTCATTTCGGTAACATGAACTCAAAATTGGCGTGTAATTTCGTTTTAGATATATGAAACAGAAAAACAATTTAATGCAATTCTCAATCGGATGCTAGAAACTGACAAAAATAACAGTTATTTTCGAGTCGATTACATTTCGGTGGCGGCCACAGCTTAAATTAAATATTTTGTTCTGCATCGCTCAAGTTATTATAAAAGAAGTTACATATAATTTTGAACGTTGTGATCCAACTCGCATTGTAAATTGACAGGAAATTGGTAGGTACTGCATCCCACAGATGAAATTTTGTTAAATCGTAAGCTAATTGCACTTTTTCAACATATGATACATTTCTTGCAAACCAGTGAAAAATTCCTTAAATGCTTTTTCCTTCTCTTTATATTATTTTATTCCAAAGATCCACAAAAAAGGATTTGTCCCACGGGTTGAAGAATAAAAATGTCTATATCCTTAATGAAGAGTATTTGCTTCGTACGAACTATTAACTGTATTTTGACATCAACCTGGTCAAGCGCATCAAAATTTTTTTGATAGGATAAGGGCATGACATGGCTTGTATGACGAATTAGGATTTTTTTCTGCCACCGGCCTGCATATACATTCTAGCCGCCATCTAAGTAAGATTCTATGTTACATTTTTTTCGAAAATGTATCTTTTTTGTAACTGTCAAACTTGCAAAATCATCATATCATACCATAATCATATAATTCATATTAGCCATCCACTATGACTTGAAATCCCAGGAAAACACGCTCAGATTTGTCGTTATTGAGGGAGTAAAAAATGATCAAGAAATCCTAGAAAAGTCGGAACGGAAATTCGCAAAAAAAAAACTGCTTTAATAACGTAAGTTTAATCTAAACATTTCTAATATTTCGGACAGAAAGATTTTTCGCATTAGTTGTTTGATAATTTAAAAGCACTTATGTATATGAAGAGATCCTTTCACGAGTATTTATTACTACGCATTTTAACATTACAGAGGCGGGGCAGCGTCGTGCACGCTCTGGGGTGCCTGCGTTGTAAGTAATAATTCACGACAAATCAATGGTCGTTTTATGAAAGCAAATTAAATGGTAAAACTAGTTTTCTTGCATTGTAACACACGCAGAAATGCAAATATTTCGCTGCAGAATAAATGAGAAATATCAGATAATATAAATTAACTTACAGAAGATAACATGGTGTATGTAAAAATCAAATATGCAGGCATATCCGTATAAGAGTGTGTACTTTCGTATATATACATATGTATGTATATATGTATATACATATGTGTGTGATAATAAATAATGTGTTCACAATGTTCACATTATTATACTTGTATTATGATTGTTAATGAAAATGTTCGATAGCATGTAAATTATGTATAACACTTGTATAACAGCAATAATTTATCGTACTTGAAACACACTCGTTCGTATGCATGCGCATAAACTTTCATTTCACACTAATATAAGAAATTATGATTGAAAATTGATTTACTGTAAATCAAATACTTCTCCTAATCCTATGGCGAAATGTATTCACATTCATTTCATTCGAAATAATGCAAACAAACCCCCACTCATACAATGCTGCATTATTTACAAATCTCACAAACACACACACATGCACTTCTATTCACACCAAATATCAAGATAACAATCAAATTAAATTTTCCATATGGATTCAAACAATAAACACCTTCGAAAACATACACAACGATAACAATAACAACAACGAAGACGACGAATTTAATAAAAATCAATTGAACTAGACTACAATTCATGTGTTGTTGTTGCTTTTGCCTTCTTGTCGGCTTAAAATTTGTTGTTTTGTTTATTTTCAAGCGGCCGAACCATCAGATACAACACAACTTGTGTGACGACGACCAGAGCAGCAACATCCAACCGTATCGAACAAACAACGACCAAAAGAACGAACCTTCATACAAGGCAAATCATCATGTTACGACCATTCGGGTGTTTACATTGTTTGTTTATAAAAATATAAGAACGGATGTGAGAGAACGTATTGCTGCCTCTGTTGACGTTTCCGTCGTTTTCAGTTTGCTTTTGCCATTGTTATTGTTTTGCAAAGACCAAATCTCATAAAATACAAACGCGCGCTCACACACACTCTGTGCTACACTGCAGCCGGTCAGCAACACATGAAGTCATCTGACAACTTCTTTATGCAGTAAATCGTGTGTTTGCATAGATTGCTGAGAGCCTGATTCCTTGGTCGGAGGAAACGTGAAGCAGCAATGGCAAACAAATTTGTTGTGTATGCGTGCGTGCGTGCGTCTGCTTCTTTCCTTATTTCTTGGTTAGCAGCAGCAACAACAGATTTTGTTGCGGTTGTTACTATTTATTATTGTTGTACATTTGGAAGAATATAACAAGTACATCAACAGCAAAGGCAGAGACTATAAGAAAACTAGTGCTGAGAGAAATTAGTTTGAACTCCGCATAAAGTTCATTAAAGTGAAGAACAAAAAAATCAAAGCGAATGCAATGTTGCCAGGTTGGCATGTTGGGGAATAAGACATTAATGCAAAAAAAATTATGCAAAAATGTTTATTTTTGAAAAAAATGGAGTTTGGAATGAGACATGGATATTTTACTTAGAAAATATAATTTTAATGGTTTTGTTGTCAACTCGGATAAATTGGTAGGTTAGGTGGGTGGAGGAAAATACGGAAATGTTCCTATTCTAAATTGAGTCTCAAAATTGCTATGAAACTAGAATAATCAAGTGGTTCATCTGTTGCTTTCTGATCCGATTTATAGGATGATAATCATACTTTCAATTTGGACCCGTCCCCGTCACATTTTATTTTATATATTAAGTTTAAGTTGTCCTCTGTCCTAAGTTAAGATTTCGTTTTGGTAAACAAGTTATTGATCGTGTAGCCCCATTTAAATGCCGGACAAACCTAATTGAACACACATTGATCACAAAAAGGTCAATTATAGACATAATTAACAGATTTTCTTTAACTATCAAAATTTTCGAAAAACATTGTTGCTATTTCTCAAAATTGGTTCACACAAAAGTAGTAGATTTATGTTACTCAATAAAAATGAAAGCTGTTCAAACGAATTACAAAGCCGAGCGCAAATAGTTCTCTGTTTATTTGACGAACGACACCCGGAATAATTAATTCATTAATCATGCATCTGAATTAATCATATATTCAATTAATCATTTAATTACTATGGCTATTCAAATTTCATGATTAATTGACTCAATTATTCAAAACTTGTGTAATAGGTATATGCCATTCAGAATGCCCCACTATACCTTTTATGGCACATTAATACCCTACTCTCTGTTTGTTTCTTACCATATACAAAATATTTTAATATTTTAATTATTCAAATTTGTTTATCCAAAATTTAAGGTATTTAAATAATCAAAGTTCGAAATAACCACAGTTTCCAATTAATTGACTAAATAATTAATCGGATTAATTAATCGGTTTAATCATCAGGTTGGACTAACCGACTAAACGCATATCCCCAATAAATACTAATGATGTTATCGATCTTTATATTCATTTCTGAAAAACGTGCAAACTTATTATGGGATTTTACGCGCTTTTCTGAAAACGTAATCCTCGGACAAACTGAAATGTTATACTTTTCGCATTCGAATTGTTGTTGTTTTTGCTTTGATTGTTTAATCGAAGGAAGAAATGTACAGTTTCATCTACCATGAAGGTGCTTATTAATTATATTTTCTTCAAGATGTTAAGCAAAATAACGTAAATAGGTTATCAGTTATTTTCGTTTTTCTGTTTCATGTAACAGCTGATCTATTGTGTAGTGAGTATAACTCAAAGAATCATATACAGGCTTATTTTACTCATAGCAAAGATCAATTTTCAACTGCTTCATTGCATGTGTCACTTTTAACTTAGGTATAGTTATTGAGGATATGTATTTGGTTTCTATCGCAACCTGAGTGATAAGTCGCTTTTTAGAGATTTTTAGAGCAAAAGGGATAAAAGGAGGGATTGACTGTTTCGAGGGATTCCTTCCATTCTTGTCTCTTTCATTACATTTCTCAAGTTATGACTAGTAAATTCTTCTTGCAACCGTATTTTATCTAGAACATACTAAAGCGGATAAAGATTTGTTTGTTTGCAATATAATTTTAAAATAGTTTGAAGTTATTTAGAAAAAGCTATGCATAAATGTATTTGCAGGATCAGATGCTGACAAAAAAATAGAATTTAATCTTAAATGTCAACTGTTTCAATTAAAATTTACCATACAAATATTATGCTCACATTGCATAACGTGTAATTTATTATCCTGGAAGAATGGAAAGAATACCGTTCACTAATATTTTGTATTGGCCATTTAAAAATTTTTCAATAATGACGAGATTCAAGAAATTTGACGATTTTTTTTTTTTGCACGTTTGTCATCATATAAGAAATATAAATACTGTACAAATGTTAGATAAAATTACATAAATATAATTTTTTCAAATCAATTTATGAACTGTCTGCATTAACTGTCTGTATTTAATATTTGTAAGTTTTTCCTGCGCATCAAATGAATTTGTTTGCCTTTCTCCTTTACATAAAATGTTTTTTTATATAAATTTGAAGATTTTTTTCTTAATTCTGCTTACTAAAGCAAAAAATTGATTTTCTGCCAAAAAAAAAGGATCTTTTAATTCCTTTTTGGGATTTTCTAAGGCGTATGCAACTAGTTTCGGTGTCCATGTATTTTGTTTTAACCAATGACCATTTGCTACTTCTTTTTGTCTTATAGCATTTAGCGCCGCCTTCAACTTGCTTAAAGTAATAAATTTAATACTGCTCCTATATAATATTTTTTATAAAAGTTCCAAAAAGATATTGTAAAATGTAATATTAAGCTGGGTTCCCGGTATGGCAAAGGATAATATCCATAAGAAGAATACGTATAATATTTTCACCTTACTGAAACAGTCCTAAAAAACCGCCAGTTCTAAAATTTTTGTTGCAAGAAACGGTTTGAACTTGCCTCTTGGACGTCTCTGGAAGGCTTTGTTTTACTTTAGTTTATCTCATTTACGCAAGAACTACGTGTTTTTTTTTTTTTTTTGTGTACACAACTTTTTGAGAGGAAAAACATAAAGAAATAGGACAATACAGAAAAATAAAACAATACAGCAATACAATTGGTCAATTGGCAAAATGTTGGCCTGTGATTAAATTTTAAGAAGTATTTTTTCAAATAACTTACTGATATAATAATATGGTCAATTAATAATTGAACATTAACGACTGCATTACTTTCTACCACCCGGAAATCTTACTTCTAAGTGTAATAAACCAAGTCCGTAAATAAACCTTTTTATTTTTATAGCTTTTTATATGTACACATAAATAAAAAATAATATTACTCTGTAGGGGCGGACTAAGCATTCTGGACATACACCTTCCGATCAAATATTACGCGTAAGTGCTGAATATAATGAAGACGTTTCATTTATGAAATATCTACATATTTATATTTAGTGGTACTAAGGGAATGGGAAAATTATAATTCGAGAATAACCATATTCACTTGAGAATAACCAGAACTCTTTGCGAAATCTCTGCTGCTCTCTTACGACTTTATTCCCTAATAATGCCATCGAACATTCTTATGGTGATAGTTAAAGTGAGGAGGCAACTAGTTCGAGTAACGTAACCGGCATGCTTGCACCGATGCGACTTAGGTAAGTACGTAACATCTGTTATAGAATTTCAGACTTTATAACAGTCTAGTGGTCGTTGACAATCCACAACACTAGGATTGCATGCGGTGGCCCAACATATTGCTCATCTTAAATAAAATTGTTATGGAAATACAAATGAAAATAAAGAAACGGACCATGATCTAACGATACTCACTCTTTACACAGAAGGCCCTTCAAAACTTTCGAAATTGGACACAGACTTGTTTTTTCCCCACATAACGATCTCCATAATGCAACATGGTTTTTTCCTGATCATACCACGAGAAACCAAATTGATCCCTAGTGTTAACATAGATTTTGGTTGCAACTAATGTATCCGTGGGATTAAGCAAAACGAAAAGCATGTGTAACCAGGCATAGAGAAAGCTAGGCGTCGCTAGACTGCATTCTCCCGGAAATACCTACAGCTTTTTCCACCAAACTCTCTCAGCTACTCATTAATTCTGACATTCCTTACACGTAGTGACAACATATTGCTCACTTCATGGCGAATGCCCCATAAACCTACTTGAGTACGAAAATCGCGCTCAAACAACCGCCACTATGATGAAAAAGGGCGCATTGTATCTTACGAAAGGAATTTATGGCAATGTAGCAACCAATTGTAACACATACTGTGAGCGAACGGTATAAGGAGATGAGAAGGAGAAGTTGCCATGTGGAAGAAATGGTTGTGGAAAGATCGGCAGAGCGAAAATGTAGAAAATTCTACCAAAAGGCGAAAGCAAAACATTATTCCCATGTAGGGATAGAGAGACAGATGCGCCGAATGTGCTTCAATTTCTATAAGCTACTGCTAACGGTTGACAGAATAAGTAGACCAAAGGTAGGAGCCATAATCAGCGGGCGTTAGCTTCCAAACACGACTTGACTGAAGGAATACAAGCGCAATGATTGCAATTTAAGCGTATTACTTACGTACGTAAGTGTATTACGTATGTTCAAAAAATCTTTATGTACCAACTGTCGCAGTGTCATCGCTTATAGGATTCAATGCGATATGTGAAAAACTCTTTTAGCTGACCTGTTCGAGCATCATCAGCGCGCCTTTAGACCTGGTAAATCAACGATTGACCAGATGTTTACACTACTGCAAATCCTGAATAAGGCCAGGGATACACAGATCGTCACATACCACCTTTTCGTTGGCTGTAAACCTGCCACCTGGTACTGTCAAGCTATACGGCAAAACCTATATGGCCAATAACCGAGTTGGTACTTCCGCAAAGTTTAGTAAGCCATTTTACACCAAACGAGCATTTAGACAGGGCGACAGCCAATCATGCGACCTCTTCAACATGCTGTTAGAGGTGGATATGAGGAGAGCTGGAGGATTGTTACCATTTCTCAAAAGCAATACGCTGCTTGCGCATGCTGATGATATATAATATACTCGTTTATGTATTATTGGCAGAAAACTTTAAAGTAATACTGCTGCTTTTTCAAGCATCGATGAAGAGTCGGCAAAAATTGATCCTGAAATAAATGAGAACAAAGCCAAGTTATGTGTTTCGATAAACGAAGAGTCTACCCGGACGTTGACAAAACTATAAATTTGCAGTGGTGGATGAATTCATCTACCTCGGCTCCGTCATGGATAAATCCAATGATGTTAGCCTGAAAATTGGGAGAAGAGTATTGCTTGCGAACAGATGTTACTATGGGCTAAACAAGGGCACTAGATCTACTATATCGAACATTGGTTTTACCTGTCCTGCTATATGGAGAAAAATCATGAGTTATGACACGAACGGATGAATCACTGCTGAAAGCCTTAGAGAGAAAAGGGTTTTGGAAACTATACGGACCTGTGTAACGGATGCTATCGGCGTCATATGAACAATAAGCTGTATCCGCTATATTCCGATATTAACGTGATAAAGCGCATCAAAATACAGAGGCTGCGTTGGCTGGTGATATTATGCGAATGGACCTAAACGTAGCAAAAGAGTGGCGCAAAAGAGGGCGACCAAAGAACACGAATAGTCGGGCAATCGATAGAATTAGTAAAAGGTTCTCAAACTAACGTTCGTGTGAGAAGGAAGCTCTCCACTATCCCGTTCATGGAATGCAAGCGAAATTGTATTTTAAGGGAGCTATTTGTGAGATGCTCTTCAGCATCCCGCTTATGAGTTGCGAGGGAAGATTTTTCAATTACAGTTATAAATTTCGATCCTGATAATTTGCAAAATATACTATAAACAAAAATACACTTTTATTCAAGAAACTTACAATTTAAACAAAATATATATATTTTGTAAACTTTCTGACACTAAGCCGGTAAAATAATCTTGTCTTGATTCATTTACAATGTGATAGCATCAAAAGGGAATATATAAGTTGTTAAAAATTCCTTACAAAAAATACATTTCTATAAGATATAAAATAATGATAAAAATAATCTTAAAACATATAAAAGAATAATATAGAGGCTTTAACTCTCTAATGGTAGATAATTTCCGAAAGTTCTTGCATATCAAATATCGGCAATGCATAGAGGGAATAAATTGGGACTTCAACTCTATTTCTCTCTCTCCTTCTCTCTCTTTCCGGTCTCCTAAGTATAAATTGTTCGTCTATTAAGATCGAAGAAGTTTTAATGTTGAATAGAATGAGTGAACGTTGGAAGTAAGCGAATTTCACTCTAGAGCAAAATAATTGGTCTGTACGTTTCCATCGTCTTTGGTTGAAGTCCATGCTTTTTGGAATATATCAATGAATATCAGAAATTAATGAGTGAGTAAGAAGAATAGAGTAACACAGCATCAAGCTTTCAGGCGTAATATGTAATTTTGTCTTAAAACATTGGAAACATTTCTCAACCCTAGGGAGAGTGTCTGACTTGAGAGAGTTGAAGTCTCTAAAATATTATTTTCTGTGATGAAACCGCAGAGGACAATACTATAGAGAAACGGACTCGTTCGTTTAGATACTCTCCTTAGTTTGATGACACGATTTATATTACGTCTGAAAGCAGGGGCCATTGCCATTGGTTGCATATATGTAGCTAATAAGTGGTAAATAACAAGGACTTGAATGAAATGATATCATCTTGAGTTGAGTGCTTGAGTATACTAGTCGAACATTTTATTTTTTAGAGTCCAGAACGAGTTCGTATTACTCAACATTTCCCGGTATTCCCGAACGAAATTGCAGGAAAAGTTGAAATGAAACTGTTCAAATCTCCATTTATGCGTTGTCTATGTTATTGCCTCATGTTATGCATGGCGTATAATTTTATTCAAATGGGATTTTTTTAAATATTTCCTTTGCTGTTTTTTTTTTTTATTCAAAGTTATATTTTGCAAGTGAAAATATCGAGCCTTCATAGAACGTAATTGCTGTAAATTTCAAAATTCTTTAAAGGGCGCGTTGCGAACTTGTGCAGTAATTTATCACTAAATTTAAAAATTTTTTCAATCTCTCTCTTAAATACTTTTTCAAATACTGATGTATTATTATTTCTCTAATCTCACACAATCATTTTGGTTATCAATCCATGTACTGATAATCTTCGCCATTTGAAATGATAACAGAAACGTAGTTTGTTTATTCGAATAATGTTTGTTACGGGTTTCGTTGTTAGGGTATTATTTTGGCGGTCTTTTAGACGTGTGTAGGCTATTATAACTTATGAGTTCTAGTACTAGTGATATAACTTACGAATTTCAAATGACTTATGAATTGTAATATCATCAATGGCGACTAATAAGCTACGCTAGTGTCCGAAAGTAGTGTCCGAAAAGTATTTCCAGTATTCAGCTTAAATAACGAATCTTAAAAAATTTTTTCTAAGTTGGTAGCACTGCGACACATACATATCTGCGTCAAATTTTACATCACGAGTGTTATTAGTGTTTGAACTTCGCTTGATTTTATATGACGCTAAAAATTTTCCTGACGATTTTTACAATCTTTCAGACGCATCAAGTATTGATTATTACCAAAACCCCACAGAACGTCAAGCTAAACAGTACATTATAAAATGTATCATCCCGGGGTGACTACTTAAATCTATACTTACGATTCCGAGAAAACCGTCGAATCGTATGAATATCGTGTCAAAGGTAAAGCAATACTGCAAACGTTTCGATTTATTTTTAAATACAATTGGCACATTTTGACTCATTGGGACTCACATTTTTTGTTGATATTTTGTTTGATATTAAAAATAAAATATGCCTTACACAATAATTATTTTTATTATTTGGTTTAAATTTTCGAACCCCCTGATTTTCGCAAGCAACATTTTTTTCAACTAAGAAGAATCCTCAAACAATTTCTCAAAAAAAATATTATTTTGAAAAAAGGAGTATTAGAACATTTTTGCTAAAAGAAGAAACTGCAATTTGGTAACCCTTTGCCAGGCAATGTACATATGTATGTATATGCGCGTGTTTTCCGAAGCTGCACATTAAAAATGTGTGATATTTGTTATTTGTTGATCATAGTAGTTGTTGTTCGGTTTTTTTAATACATTCTTTTTTGAATTTGTAGATTTTTCTCTCTAGATTTAATATTTGTTTTTGTTATTATTTTCATTTCATTATTTTGTTAAATGAATTGTAAGTGTGTGTTTGCTTGTAAGTTTACGTGTATGTAATGTGCGATTTTTTTGTGTCTTTTTTTTAACTACTCGAAGAAAATGGAAACGATTTATAATTCGTAATATGAAACGACGTTGGAAATATGAATGTTAAATGTTCGTTCGTAGGTTACACACATCCGTACGTACGAACGAACATCCCTATCCACCAATTCAATTCATTATACGCGCATACACAAACCTACGTATGTGTGCACTGTAGAGAAGGTACTCTCGTAAATACCGTCGAGAAAATAAATAAAGAAGTTTCGATACAGCAACAACAACAACGGGAGCAACAGCGACAGTTGAGTAACGATGAAAATATGAATACAATGACTTTTTAACTATTAACGACGATAATGACGTTGGCAACGATGTTAATGATGGCGAATGTGATTATGAAGTTCATAATGACGCTTTTTGTTTTCTGTTTTTTATACAAATATTTTTGATAATCATTGTATAAAAAAAACTGGAAAATGTAGTAATTTTTATGTATGTACATAAAGGTAGGGCGAAATGTCTCAAGTTCTTTTTTCTTTCTTATGCTATTATTATTTTTGTTTGTTTCATATCAAATATAACAATGAATTTATGAGCGCACACAGTGGAGAGAAAGAGGAAAACAAGCGATTAGGATGTGATACTGGAGTGGAGCTTCTGTGTACATATGTACGTATGTATGTAGATCTATTCAAACAATGTTTTACTTCGCTTTGCTAATAATTTAGTTTATCACGGTCTGGATCTCCCGGAAAATTTGAATAGTTTCATTTCCCGTTTCCCGGGATTTTTGGCCTGAAATCTCAAGAAATTTTGGCAGTCTAAAAAGTATTATTTCACATCGGTTTTACCTTTTCTTGCGATTTCATTAAATTGAAAAGGGGCCTTTATTTATATGACCTTAGCAAAGTCCTTGGTACCCTACATATCGTACTTACGGTAATACTTCCTTCCCACTGCAACGGGATTTTTGAATTTAACAATCGAATTTTGTCGTCAAGAAGTTACCAAATCCCGCTAATCCTTCTCATTATTATACGAATTGTGTTTAAAAAATAAGGCAAATTTTAATTCATTTTCATTCATTTTATACCCGGCAACCAGATAAAATGACACGAATTAGTTCGTGAGGCACAGAAAGGTCAGCGTCTGCCTCCCTTAAACGTAAATAGCGATCTTCAGTTGCTATTTTCTCCACCTTATCGATGCTTACTTCAGTTTAAGACGCTGATGGCCGACCAGAGCGAGGCAACTCTTTCACTACAACCCGACCACTTGTACAATGCATATGCACGTGTTTATGATAGAGTAGATTCACCCTACATCCCAGCGACCAAAGTCACGAAATTCCATTCGCAATATAAAATTTGAGACAAATTCCTTTTTCGGTATTTTTGTCCATTATAAAGATCGCAAATCATACTTGAGCCAAATTGCAAAAAATCAAGCTCTGTGAACCAACTAAACGATAGATAGCGCCCAAACTCCGCGTCAGTATAAGGAGAGACGTGTTTTTAAATCATCAATTACGGTACTTACAACATGTATCATTGATTTTGATTTATACAACAAATGAAAATGTTCGGTAATTGATTTCGGAAAAAAACTATAAAAATATTTCATAGCGTAGCAACTTCAAATTTTGGCGGCAGGCCGCAGGTCGAAGTGAGCAAATGAGGCCAGAATTTCTGGAAACTGTTCTAAAGAAATGTAACAGCTGATTTGTTGAGTTTCGCAAGATCAGTAAATGACCCAAATATAGGGTGATTTTTTAAGGTTTAAGTGTTTCAGGTTGGCAGCACTGGTTGGTAATGGCGTCCAAACGTAATCTGTCAATGTGAAAAGTGTACAGTACACTCTGCCATTTCATCATGGAAATACTAACAAACGAGCAATGATTGCAAATCGTTGAAATTTATTATCAAAATTCGTGCTCTGTGAAAAATGTGCATCGCTTGATACGACCATTTTATGGTCATCATAATCGACCTGCTGAATCAACAATTCGATCACTGTTAATGACGATCGTGAAATGTCAATTCATCGCCGTTCTCAGCGATGGGGAATGTATTACTCAACCACAAGGAATTTTTCTTTTGCCCCAATTGGCTGAGTTGAACTTGGTTGACATGTGGTTTCATCAGGACGCTGCAACATGACACACTGCTCGTGAAACAATGGATATGTTGAGGGATGAATTTGGTGAGTAGCTTATCTCTCGATTTGGTCCTCTGAGTTGGTCTCAAGATCTTGCGATTTAACGCCTCTTGATTATTCTTTGTGGGGTTATGTCAAGACGTTAGTCTATGTGGACAAGCCGAACACTATTGAAGCTTTACAGATAACATAATACGCATTATTCGTGGAATACAGGCCGAAATGCTCGAAATAGTGACGAAACATTGGACCTTCCAAATGTACATTTTGAGACAACTTTTACATTACATTAAAATTATCTTTAAAAATTAAATGGCAAAAACCAATTTATCGATTGCAATAAAAAATTTTATTATATATTGCAAATTTGAGTGTTTTATTTGATTTAAAAAAAAAAACTACGATTAAAAAATCACCCTATAGTTATTTATACTCGTCGACTGTCATTGGGAAGTTGTCATTTGTGAAGAACGCGGGTGTAAACTGCACGGCATTGTGTAATTTTATTTAGAATACGAAATAATTATATAAGTTGTCGCAGAAGTAATCAGCTAAATTCCTAGTACTGTAACTACTAATGCCAATTCAAAACTTATCAGAGCTTTTAATCGTTTCATCTCAAGCGAATCGAACAAAAAATTTTGTATTGCAAAATAAAATTTCGTGAATCGGTGAAGACGTGGTGTCGAACATCCAAGTTTTCAACTGAACTTAAAATCGATAAGATAAAGGCAATGATGACTGGAAAGCGTCACATAAGTTTGGGAGAGATAGCCACTGAACATTTAATGTCACGCGAATCAATTCGTACACGATAGTTTAGATATAATTTGAATATTTGGATATTTCGCTCGACTAGTTCCGAATAATTTGAATTTTCCTCAAAAACGCAAACGCGTAGAGATTGCTGAAGACATGGTAGAATGAGTCATTTCTGACCGCACATTCATAAAATGCATTATAACTGGTGGCGACACATAGATAATTAACAACTGAAACGAAACCGAAAAAACCACCTCAATGTCAGTCAAACGTCAAGGAAGTCTTGAGAGTCTTCTTTAATTATTGCGGTGTTGCGCACTCGGAATTCTTGCCACAAGGTCAAATGGAAAATAATTTATCTGATGTGACTCCGGATGAATTTTTTCTCTTTTCAAAACTTGAACCATCACATCGGGGCACCCTTTCTCGTCGATAGAAAACATGAAAGAGAATTCGTGGCAAAAAAAAAAAAAAAAAGATTTCGATGATTGGATATATTATTTTTGAAGAGGCCTACTATAAAGACAGCACAATATATTTGAATAAATAATAAATTCGTGCTACTTTTTTTGACAGAATGTATATAGCTGCTCTTCATTGATTTCTTTTTTCAACCGTACTGTACAATTATATCATTATTCAACAACTTGCAGGTAAACCTGTATTTATAGTCATTTTTTCTGTTTCCTAGTGAATTTAATATGTTTCTCCAAAGACTCGTACGAATTTTATAAACAACCGCGCAAAATCAGAAACGAAATTAAAACAGCATCGGGTAGCCTTTTTATAATTTCTATTGTTTAAAATAAATTATTTTTGGAAATACAGTGCCGGCGTTCTTAGTGTTATCAAACAAAACTGCTGGAATTTTGTCAATTTTGATTTTTATTTTAAAAATTTATGTATATCGTAAATAGATTTCAATTTATAAGAAAAATCGGGTAGGGCAATTGCAGGCCAAAAAAGTCGGTTATCATACGGCCATAGCGCTCTGAATTGAAATTCACTTTCACTAACTGAAACCATATTTTCCGCAGTGCGTACATTGCGATGATGCACAGGTCTGACCACATCCCTCAAATTTTTTTATTATTTTGCCAATTCCTTTGCTTAGGTCGATTATAACGACCATAATCACCCCGTAGTGCACAAAAGTGCCCACGTTTGAATCACCACTTTTGTTGTAAGTTTTAACCATTTTTACGCGTTCTTCGGTTGTTAAACGACCCATATTCGAAAATGGCGAACCTTTCACTAAATAAATAACGCTTCAGATTACAAGTATTTAACAGCCTTGCCAGACCGGCGGTTTTGAAACTACTTCTCTGTATTTTGTCCCATTCTCGGCGATGAGCAATCTTTAAAACGGTGAACGTCTCATATTTGTTAATTGAAACCTTGGTCCAGAATGAACCACGTGGAAAAATCCATGGGACTTAGGTCCGGGGAATATGGTTGCATTGTTGCAAACGCTTGCTTTCGCAGAGTAATTCACTGGTCTATATTATCTTTTAATTTCCACTGTAACCATTCACGATCATTTTGTTTATTTACATATTACTAAACCGTACAAATTTTGAAGGGAAAAGAAGACAAAATTTTCAATCTCGCCGCCAATGTGCAAATGTTTTAATACCTTTGCTCTTGCTAGGCGTACTTTTTGTATTTTGTAGGGCTTCAATCGTACTTCATTTTTCAGCATGCAGGGAACAGACACATTGAAATTTTGAAACTGAATTCTAACCTTCACGTCTCGAACCACCTCTGGAGATGCGGCTGTTTTTGGATGTCCACCAGCATAATTGCAATGGTCCGATATAAAAACACTTTGGTCACACGCAAATGTCGTAGTTCATTAACAATAGCTGGTTGAGAATTTTCAGCCAAACAACGCAATAACACTATTGCTTTCGAATTCCTCGCAATTCCTGAGCTCGCTGTCATTAGCCGTTTAAGTGCAAAGTAGCCGTTTAATTGCAATTGCAATTAATTGCAGCGTGAAGTTGCTGACACTTCCAACGTTTACCGCTGTAGATTTTATAAATCCATAATTTATAATTATATAAATCTATATTGCTGTCTTAATGTTTCAGGAATGTATAATAACTGTAACATTTTGTTTAACTTCAGTCATCATTCAGGCACTCTCAGAGAAATAAATACTGCAACAACTTGGTTTTTAGGATCTCATCTCTATTGAAGGATTTTCCATTCAAAATATTTTGCAGACTCTGGAATAAAAGAAAATCAGATGGTGCCAGATCAGAATATAAGGCGAGCGTGACATCGCCCTCCATCGAAGCCCCAATATTTTTTGTGGAATCTAATGTGATAGAAAATTACGCTTCTGCTATTTACAAATTCAGGCCAATTCAGAAATTATGATTTGATTCCTTTGAAGCAGTTCAAAGCAAACCGGTCCCTTAAAATCCCACTATATAGACAACGTAACATTGTTTGGTGCAATTCAGGATGTGATGAAATTCGTGGGCGTTTATCTTGCTTTGATCACGATTCCTTATTGTTAACATTGTTGTAAAGAATCATTTTTTCACTCCTGGTGTCAATGCGCTTCAAAAAGGTGTTGCATATAAGCAATAAATCACAAGTGCCTATCCGCGTTGTCTAGTGGATTTCTTTTAGCCGGTTTTTTGAAGGGTTCAAGTCCTTTCAAATGCTTGTCAATGATCATGTGCGACAATTTGAGCTTTTCTGCAGTGTTTTGACAACTCAAGGAATAAGTTCTATTCGCAGGCATTTTTAAACCAAAAAGGGATAAAGGAGGAATTGGATGTCTGGATTTTTTCAACTCTTACCTTTTTAATCATGTTTCACACCCTACGGCTAGTAAATATTTCATTTTTTTAATGTAGCAACCACCAAAGCTCCCAAAAGCTTTCAGGTTATTCAAAAATCAATTACCAAATTATTTATTTTGGTTGTAATTCAAAGTTTAATAGACAATATTAAAATATGTTTAACGTGTTTTTGCATCCGTAGTAATCCCGATAACGTTCATAAATATACGTTGTGAAGTGAATAAATAGTTTTGCAGGTTCATATATAAATTATACTCAAATTGAATAACATTCGTTTTAAAGAATAATTCATTATCCAGGAAGGATAAAAAGAGTACTGCTCACTTTTACTTTATAGTGTCCACTTAGTGGATTCGCCAATTCCAATGACGACGAATAAAACTTGATGAATTTTTTTTTTTTTTTTGACAAATTTGTCATTATGTGAGAATTTATTTAAAAAATCCACTAATATTACTTTTTACGTGTATTAGAGTCCAGTAGTATTTTATACTAGAGTAAATGTATTTTTGAAATAGCTTAAGGTATTTTCTGAAGGGTAGTTGTTGGCAACACTGCTTCTCTCCAACTTCTCTAACGGATTCGATAATCGCTTTGATTTCGTACTCACTAATCGCATTTCATTGACCCCTCCGGCGATCATCTTTTAGCAAGAATGGAATTTCGCGAATCAATTTATGGCACGTGCATTCAGTTAAGGCAACCAAATTACCCACGCCGCAAATATTTCGGTGTGCTACCGTTCCTTTATTGGTTTTTTCCTGCATTAAAAAGCAAAGTATGGCGAAAATGTTCATTTCGTGTCTCCAAATTGATAACGTGATTTAAAAGTACACTGATTACTGAAAATGTTATACTGAATCAAAAAGCTTGAAACGTCAATTTTGTATCGGTATAAAACAGAGTTTAATCAGCGCCTTTCGATGACGAAATTCCTTTTTTCCAAAATTATTTGTCCCAATCTAAAAAAAAATTTCTTCGTAGTTCTTTTCCAAGGCAATGCGATCGTATTTCAATCATCTCGATCAAAGCAAAAATGCGATTATGGCAACACGAGCCACCTCACTTTGAACCACCGTTGTTACTTATTTTGAGAATTTCATTCCCCGGAGGAATGAAGGCATATACATATCATCTAATAAGGCCAGTGGAATGACTTTCATGACTTTTTAAATTCACTGGGCGATTTTCGCCTGTCTGACTGGCTGGTGGATACGATAGCGGTCGCAAATCTCTACTATACTTCTTAAAACTTGGGACAGGTCAATATTTTGCCAGATCGTAGCCGGTCATTGTAAATGGGCTATATCGACCCATCTCTTTCGCCAGTTCCCATACAAATTAACCGAATTTCGGAAATTTAATCATTCCTCTACAGTTTCTATTTAGTAAGCTATTTCAGTCTAGATTTTTCTCCATTACATTATTTTATAATTATCTATCAAATTGTAGAAAAACTATGAATTCTTACTTCAATCTCCATATTTCAATCAGTTCTATCAAATTCTACCAAATTTGCCACATATGTGTGCGTAAAGCTGAGTTCTAAATATGAAAATAGGCGACGTTGCCAGACTCATTCTTGTATCTAAAAGACAAGTTGCCACATATATCGTAATTTATTTTCCGCTGGAAAGCCTAATTGATGACCTGCAGTCAATTAAATTATTGTCAATCATATTGGGTAAAATGTGGAAAAATCTAACGGAATAACCACATCCTCTCTGGTACACCCCAACAGATTACCTAATATAAGTTAAATTATGTAATTTGTATGGAATTCAATTCCACTATATTCAGTGTAACTGTAGCTGAGCACGCATCAAGCTTTTAGTACTACTTACTACGTAGTACTTAGGGCTCCATTCATAATATTGACCGATTTAGCAAAAATCAGTGATCTCTCTACATTTTCTACACCGAGGACTTCAGAGAGTTCATGTTTCGCTCTTCTCGCGCTTTAATTCAGAGTATTTTTTTAGAAGAACCCATAAATTAACCATGGCCTTTCTGGTACCACTCACACCTTCGCAGCAACGCAAAAGGGCGTTGGGTGACAGTATGTGTAAGTCTGACTGAAATGTCTATATTGGTTTGAAACCTTTTTCCGTGACTCTGGTTACGTGCCAAATAAATAAACGCATATTGGTAACAATTAAAACTGTTACCTCGGCCGATGAATGCCACGCCCCGGAAGGGAAGCTGAATGTCATGAATCATCATATTATGCATTCGATCGGTGAATTTGCCATAATTTTTCTCGAGTGTAATAAGACCATAAATTCGTTCGTTCATTTACTTCACAAAAACCAAAATTGACAAAATTCCAAATATATTTTGTAGGATATTGAATACTGAATAGGTTTAATGCCATATATAGAGAGAGCGACCGACGTCGACGACGGCGTCGCGCCGAGGTTTTCGCTTTTGTGTTTCAAATTTCATAAATAATAAGGAAATAAAAGAAGCACAATCGAATATAGACACACACATACATACTGACATACAAGCACTCATACATATGCACAACCATAAGAAATTGTTGTATTGTAAATGTAAATTGAATTGAATTGAAATTGAAATGAAGAGAAAAACAACAATAGAATATTAAATACACAACGAAACCATATAAAAATTATTTTTTTTTTATCATTATTAATATTTATTATTATTATAAGCTTTTCTACGCAACGTACTGTGTATAAAGAGGGCCAGAGACGGAGGGAGAAAGATGTATAGCAAAAAGGGAGGCTATGGCTAACAGGGAGGGAGGTGAAGCAGAGTGCCCCGTCATTTCATAAATACAAATTAAACAATTTTATAATTAATACTTCCCCTTATTTGCCTTCCAGAAACTGTAGAAAAACACAACAAAAACTATTGAAATTATTCACTCATTGTCTTTATTTTAGTTCAATTCGAGAAATAACGATAAATTTTTCTATATTTGCTAAAATACACATTTAAAGGTAGAAGCAAATATAACATAACATAATCGCTCATATTGTCATATTGACATTTTACACAATTCATATTTGACAGCGAATATTCATGGCGCTTTCTATTCTGGTAAAAACAGTAAAATTTGTTGCGCCCTTTTGCTACAAATGTGCATTTTTATGTGCATTATGTCTTCTGAAAATGTCGGAGAATGCAAACATGTTGCACTTGTTGCCTTCTACTTGAATTAGTGAGTCAACTCAGTTGCCATTTTATATTTTATTGTTATTGTTAGCTCATATTGTTCTGATTATTTAACAAAATTAAATGTTACTAAATTGCACGTTAAATGTAAAGCAAAAGTGTTTTTTTCTTTTCGAGATATTATACAAATTAGCCAGAGGTGTTATTTCAAATTTGTTATTTCATTGTAGTTTTCGGTTCATTTGCATGAAACAGCTGTTGCTTCGGTTATAGAATATAAGACAAAAATAGGTAATTTCGTACTTGAAAAAAATTCAAAGTAGCATGTTGCAATACTTTTACACACATTATATTTTTAGACTTACTTAAAACGTTACGTTTACGTAAATGACCCCACATTTTCTTCAATGATCGAAAGCTTGCAAGTGATCATGTCGGTACTATATTGGCGATTT
>JAHXMU010000251.1:5729644-5741636 GCA_019455685.1 Philornis downsi
AAAAAAAGTTGTGTGCTACTCAGTTCCCCCCCACAATTCTCCATCACGATTCTCCTGAACCGCACCAGAACCATTTGAAAATAACACGAAATTCAAAAAATTACAATTTGAAAACGAACAGGATTAATATTTACAAATCAACCAATCTTGACATCTTTATAGGGTAACAAAAAGAAACAGATTTTAAACGATTATCAAGATCGCAGAAACAGAATCAACCATACATATTTTTTTATAAAATTCACTGAAGTTAAAAACAGTATTTTTCGGATATTTATGTATTTATTAGTGCAATTTTTTTTTTATTTTTCGAGTTTTTATTTATCAAAACAAAACTTAAAGAAAGCTGATATTTCTGAAACTATATGTAAGTTCAATTTTATTCGCATTTATTTAATGAAAACATATCTAAAAAAATGTTTCAGTGCCCTCTAAAGTTGCTAACAGGTATGCTATTTTATATTTGGAATCGCGGTTTAATCTAAACTATTTGAGGTTCGAATTTTTGGCCTAGACATGCAAAATTGTATATAACGAGGCCTATAAGCGCAAGGATTGCATATTAGAAACGGTGTGAGAATGCCATTTATTCTAGTGTTCATGTTTGTAGCATTTCTACAATTTCACCTTGATTTCTGTGGACGTTATTTTGAGGCGGTTGTCGTTTCTTCCTCCTTCCCTTTCTTGTCCTGCTCCACTAACTGCGATTTTTTTTAATTCAGTCTCATTTTAATTTTTGCTTTTTTGGACTATTGCCACTTTTGCTCTCGTATTTGGCAACATTGGTCATTTTAAATTTTTGTTAAAATTATCTAAATTATTTTGGTTCAATTAAACGTAGAAAATCTTTCACACATTATTAATGTTGTTGTTGTTATTTAACACACACGCTCTCAGAGGCCAGATTGATATTTAGAGACCCGCCAAAGTATTGAAGAAAAAAAAAGCAGATATGTACTCTCTTCAATTGACATAAATACATCCGCACACCTTGTGCGCCATCTATCCATCCATCGAGTGCCGTAATGCTGGTCTGTGTGTGCATTAACCGCATACTCGGAACACTCATACTCTCGTCTCACTCCACTGCGCTACACTACATTCATTCATCTTTCAATTACCCATAAGGCATTCTCATTTCTCACATTATTACACAAATTTTATCACTTGTTCTTCTCTACTCACTCTTATTATTTGTAGCTATGGCGAAGACGTCGAACAAGACAGAGATAACATAAATAACTAACACATTTTTCACGTACATATGTTTGAAATTTCAAATTCACACCTTTTTCAATTAATTAAACGTAGTTCGATGGTGCCTTTGTTACTATCACAAGTTAAGTTTTATTTGTGAAAGGATTTTGTGTTTATTGTTTATTTTCTATTTACAGTTTTGCATCGAATTAGCAAAAGCAAATTTGTTTTGCATTAAATGTCAATTAAGTTCCGTCATCTGAAATAGTTACTTAAGGTGGATAGTTATGTACATAGTATGTATTGAAGTGGCGAAAGAATAGCGCTCATTACTACTTCTTGGGCATTTAATGTAATACTAAAATCCATATGCCAAATTACTTTACGTCTTTTCAAACAAGTGATAATAACACAAACAAAACAAGTGGTTGTTTTTATTTTGATGGGGTGCGTTCAGTGATGTGTAAATCCACTAGATTTGCTGTAGTTGCCATATCTAGTGGCGCGAAGATCTTACTATAACTACCTAATATGGGATAGGCAAAACAATAGGAGGCAGAAGCAAGTGGGCAGTGCAATGTATGAAATATATTTGAAGAATGACGCAAAAATAATAAAGTTTCAGGATGAGGCTGTCTAATCTAATAATGCATCTGAAATGGAAATGACAAAATCTGTTCGAGTCTTCAAAAAGTGTCAATAATTGTTTGACATACTTTTCTAAACTAATGTCAAGTTATTTTGCTATCTGAATAATAGTTGCAATTCCATCGTTAGGCAAAAGACCTGACCAAAATAGTTCTTTTATAATTGTTTAAAATTTTCCAACGAAAAACACGTTAGAATCCTAATTTAAAGCTCAAAGCCAGTTTATGGTGAAAAAGAAGCGAAACATCCCCGGATATCGACGCAAAACAAATGTTGGTCGAACGAATTTCCCACACATTTTCGCAATGGCAAAATCCAATACTTAGAAGTATCTGTTTACAATAAATCGTTTAGAAAACTTATAGAAGGACACCGTTGCACTTTATTTTCTGTACAAAAGGGCAGTTTTTTTATAACCATTCGTATACACAAATACATCCATACTAGAGCTCCAGAGAGCTCGGTGTGAGGATAGATTAAGGTATTATTTGAAAAATTAAAATACTTTCCGACATTTATACGACACTTATCTAATTCCTCATGACATACTGTGGCGCAATGGTTAGGATCGCAAGTTTAACCCCGCATACAGCCAAATACCATTATTTGAGCGACGGTCACATCGATGTGTCCGACGAACACTTCGAGTAGTCGAGTAATCGACAACTCTTGTAGACGCTTCTCAAACGTTGAATCGTCGTTAAACTGTAGTTGTTGTGAGTTACGTGAGTATAAAAATAGAATTCGTGTTAGCGCTCATTGAATGTGAAAAGCTCTTCCATGTCTCATTCATTCCATGCAATGGAATTTGTTTATTTTTTATCCATTTCAACGGTGCTCCGCTGTAGAAAAGCTTTTTCAGCATCTTAAGCAATATCTTGGTAGCAAATTTCATCAGCCAGCCTGTACTTGCAATTTGTACTCATTCCATTCCGTGGTTATTGGTTATTGGAAACTAATTGCTAATTTGCTTTTAATTTTGTCCCAAAGGCGGGAAATTTTGCAAATCAGAAAATATGAAAATGAAAACCCGTTCTCTACCAGGAACCCCCAATTTTTTTTTTTTTGGCTTGGAATATTTTTAATTTTGCACAAGACTAAATGCCGTTCGATATTACCTTCGAAGATCTTTGCCGAATAGAATTCCATATATCACTTCAAAAATATATAAATTTCATTCAAGTAGTAAGTGTAGACTTTTAGAGCAAATATTTCGCGTAAATCCATAATATTTGTTAGATAATTTCCTTGATTTACATTTGATATTACGCTGAAATTATTTTAAAATGTAACCAAATTCCACCTTTTCAAAGATCTTAATGATAGAAATAATTTTTCAAAAACCCAAATATATTTTAGAAATTTTAAAGTATGTTTCATTATAAGTTATTGGTATGCATCAAGGGCTAAGTACGAGTATTATGAGTTTCAATTTAAGAACATTTTAAAATTTTGGATTTTAGAGAAACGTACATGTAAATAAATGACATGATTTACTCAACTTAATGGCCACTGTTTAAGAACTGTCTCCATTGGTCAATAATCCACTTCAGCCATCGCTATAAACATCTTCAAAAAAAAAAAAAAATAAAAAAATAAATCCCAAAAAAATGTACAGCTTTTGATTTTAACAAACAACTAAATGCTATTGATTTGGATTGTTTTCACTATAATCGTTGGCTTTATCTTATTCAGTTAACGCACAGCTACTACATTTAGGCCAAAACAAAACTTTATTTTTTAAGCTGTGACTTCTTTCGATAGCTGAAAAAACTGTTTTAATAGTTTTGTGATTGCTTGACTCTGTGTTGAGCGCGTATCAAAGATGGACGCCAGCAGAGAAAAATTATCCCATATTTGACAGTTTTTTTTCGATAAAGGCGACAACGTAGACCAGGCAGCTTAAAATGTGAACGATGTTTATGGTCCTGATACTGTAACAGACAATCACGCGCTATTTATGTTCTTCGATTCAGTTCCGTGCTCGGTAATGTCGGTAGAATAATGGAAATTGTTTGGAACCACTTGAATAATGCTGCATACGGAAAGAAGCTCGATGAATGAGCGTCATATGAGTTAACGCAAAAAATCTCATGGAATGAACTTCCATCTATGAATCACTGCTGAATCGCAACAAAATGGACTCATTTCTGAGGCGAATGATCAATGGTGATGAAAAATAGGTCACTTAAGACAAAGTGAAGCGAAAACGGTCGAGGTCGAATCGCGGTACCCAAGTCTGCATTGACGGTATTGAATGTTTAGCTGTTTATTTAACTGCTATGAACTGCTCTCATATGGCCAAACTCTTAAGTCGGATCTACTCTGTCAACAATTGTACCATCTGAAGCCCAGAATCAGCCATCAGGGCATCACCAGTCCTCATACATCAATAGTGGCTCACCGAAAGCTCCGGAAGCTTGTTTTTAATCCACCTTATACTCCGGACCTGCTTCCAAGTGATTGCCAATTGCCACTATCCAAGGCGAATAATTTTGCTGTTGAAAAATTCGTCTCAAGAGAAGCTTGCGAAAATCGACTGTCCCAGTTGTTTGCCAATACAGACGAAGATTTCCATGAAAGAGTATTATTATGGTATTATCTTCAAAATTAATACAAATTATCGAACAAAACGGTGTATATTTGACAAAATCGGATCATTCTGACTATGCTAAATAAAGTCTTCTATGTCATGCAAAAGTAATGGATTTCTTTTTACCAAACCTTATTTTTAGCTGCTATTTTACTACTTGAGCAGCAAAAAGCAAAGCGATACAAAATTTTTGGCTGAAAAATATATTTTACAAAATACAAATGCTTTAAGAAGCGTATCTATTGTAAGCTTTTACATGGCTTAAAGCATTATTACAAAATCTTATACGTTAAAGAACAAATTTATGGTGACAAAAATTCCTCAGTATCAATTCATATAGAAGAAAAAGTTAGGAAAAATTACCTTTATTTTCCAACATAATCTCTTTTTAGCTCGACACACTTTTTCCAGCGATATTGCCTGTCGTTTCAGCTAGGATTTTCTTAACCGTTTCTTGCGTTAACACCTCAATTGGTCGACCACTCCGGTGTTCGTCTTGGCATCTCGTATACGTCAAGTCGGTTAGTTTTGGGACCGCAGTCGAATGTCAACTTCAGTAGCTGCATTACTATGTCTCCTTAACTAAATTACCTCTAAAAATACGAAATTCGTTACCTCATGTAAAATTTAATTTTGGTGCTTTTATCTTCTGAAGTTCTGATACTCCCAAAGAAATGCCCATAAGTCCTAAAATATTATTTTTAACATAAATTTGCATACTACACTTTTTCCTTAAGCTCTAATTTAAGACGAGGTAATCACGCTACTTCTGTTACCTCCCATACAAAATTTGGACAATCGTAATATTTTGTATAGTTTACTACAACTAAAGATGGTAGCGCAATTAGTCGCATCCAAACAGGATAATTTTCTTCACTTCTTATCATACAGAAAAACACTAAATTTTTTAAGAATATCGACGTAGTTTAAGCTAAGGTAAAATAATTTGTATTCAATCTTGTAATTTGAAATTTTTTTACATCAATCTATTCAATTTTTGTATAACTAATTGGTTCTGAAGATGATAGACCATAAATGACCTCCATGCTCATTCCATGCTTATGCAACGCCTGTACAGAAAGTTATTCATTGCTGCCTGAAGGGTTGAAGTCGGGATCGCCTCAATTATTGTTTTAATGCTTCAATTCAGTCAAAGTTCTGGTGCAGTCAGGCCAGGCGACCTTGGTGTCCAGCGGAAAGTGGAATTTCTGGATATTAATTTGTTTGGAAATTTTCGTTGGAGCTTCGCCACAACCAGTCTGGCTGTATATGCCGTTGCTTCATCTTGTTGGAACCAAATGCCTTTCAAACGGATACGTTTCCATCGCAATTCTGGGTAAAAAAAAACTTCTTCAACATCTTTAAATAACGGTCCCCGTTAACAGTTGACAGTAGCACGATTCGTGCGTCACCCTGTATTTGTTTATATTTGCTTATATTTGTAAGTTTGACGTTTTAAGTACACGGCCATCACGACTAAAAAAACCTTTTGCTCCACCGTTCTTGCAGAGTAAAAAACGGTACCTAACCTACCTAACTCTCAGCGGTACTTAATTCTCAGCGGCACCCAAAAATCTGTACTTTCTTTAATTTGACGGCTTTACAAAAATTATAATGATGTATATATTATATAATATATATACATATATATTATATATATATGTATATATATATTATATAATTATATCTTCCTTCCCTCGGATGGAGGTATAAAAATTTAATCATCTTCTAATCGACATAATTTTCTAATTTTAATTACTTCATATTTATATAATTTACCTTATTTATTACCAGAAAATCCAAACCATTTTTCTAAAAGGTCAGTTTTGAATAACAGATTATTTACTTCGGTTAACATACATATACATACATACATATTTGTGAAACAATTTTACTATTAAATTCATAAAAATAACACGAATTTGTATTCTAATTCGTTTCAAATAATGACATTTCTGCTTATGCCGAATACTTTTTTATCTTCACAAAATCATAGTACCATGCATGCAATAAGTATAGTGTTGAAAATTACAAGATTGCTTTAAACATTCTTAAATATATAAAAGTTGTTTACTTGGTGTTATAAAACTATGCAGTAAACGATCATTTGAAAGAGAGACTTTTTTTTACAGGTTTTTAAATAATTCCAAACATTTCTAATAATTCTCCAATTCAATTAAAAGATATTTTTAAAACAAGTTGGCATATACATGAGTAAGAATTGTAATTATTTGTGGGAGAAAGGAAAAATTAGAGAGCAAGATAATATTAAAATTTAATTGAAATGTTTAAACTTTTTTACAATTCTGTCGCTTTTAATTTCCCTCGATGCAGAAAGTCAAGCAGAAAGTAAAATAATCTAATTAACCTGTTTTAACTAACTTTATACATGCTTTGATTACATGTGAAATTAAATTCGTCTCTTATGGAGAAATCTGTTTAAATGCTAACATAACCTAAATTCAAAATTCGATTTTGTTACAAAATATTTACCCAAAGGGCCAAAATATTACTTGAAATTCCTTTTCTTACCAATGTTGTTATTTTGTTCATGAATATGCCTATTCTTCATTTATTTTTGCCTAATACTAAAAATTCAAGTGCTATCGGTTTAACAATCACTGTTAAAGTTGGTTTTTGCAAATCGTTAATGCATTTTCTTTACTTTGTTTGATTATGGAATATTTAAAAATCATAAAAATCACATAAAAATTTAAATATTTCAAGACTAAATGCGAATAACTATAGAAAAGGTATTTTACAGTTACCTTTCAAAAATTTTCAGATTCTTTAACCTATTCCGAGGACCATTTTTTCACAGTCGGAAGAACTTTTCGTTATCACATCGTATTCCATTGAGTAATTGCAATGAAGCAATTTTGTAGTTATTCGTTCGTTTTTCTTTTTTAATTCCATTAAAAATCAATCACTGTTGTTTCTTGCAGAATTATTTAAACTCACTCTATCAATTCGCACTAGTCAATTGATTATTCATAATGCAAAAAAATATATGACCAAATAAGAGCATTGAAAATTTGTTCTTCATCCCAAAACACTTACAAAAAGAGACTTCATATTGCATATTTCAATAATATTCCTCATCGATAATTATCCACATATAAACTATTTTTTCTCTGACAATGCCGTCAGATAGTATGTTGTCCGTCTTTTTTAATATGAGCAATTTGTCTTTTAATTTGTTACTTTTCGTCATTTTATGCAGTAGCTGTAAATTCCAACTAAAGTTATAATTCCGTATATTAGGACGAAAAAACATACAAAATGAAAAATTCTGATAAGTGAAATAGATTGTCATTGTAAATCATATTGTCCTACTATTAAGATACACAACATTTTTATAACATTAGTATTGTAAAGTTTTATAAAGTTTTATATTTGTTATTGTATTATGGAGATATGTTGTAATATCGCAATTCAATCAAATCGGTCTTAAGGTGTAAAATTGCAATCCTGAATAAAAAAAAATAATAATAATTCTGGGAAAAACGAATTATTTAAGGTTTTCTTTTCTCTTGAAGCTGGACGGTTACGACCGGTTACGGCAGATGGCGTTAGAGAGATAAGATTTCGTTCTCAAAAAACTACTTAGACAGTTTTGTGATTGCGACTAGTACTGTGCATAGAGTAAATGAAGACGTAAATGAATATGTAAATAACGACAAATAACAAAGACAATGGAAACATACAGACCAATTATTTTTCTCTGGAAACAAGTTTTAGATGATTAGAGAGTCGAGAGAGAAAGTTGATCCCGCTCTCTTCGTTACCCTTTTTATACAAAAACTCCATAACTTTCTATATTTTGGTTACTATTTTTGCAGATTATAGTAAGTTAATCAATAATGTATGAATGTCATTACGTATAATGTTAAAAAACGCTAAACTATTAAAGTTCCACGTTGGAAAAGAGAGTGAGGGGCAACAGAATTACTCTCTTGAGTGAACGTTGAAAGCAAGTGAATTTCACTTCAGAAAAAAAAATTGCTCTGTACGTTTCCATCGTCTTTGCAAATAATGGGCCAGTCATATCACTCATGTCACAATGTTTCACCCATTTTCTAAATCGTTTCTCTTAAATCGGATAGAAAGGGGAAAGAGAGGAAACGTTAAATTGCTTCCATTGTAATTGTTGCCACTTATTTCTCACTATTTGCTATTTATCTAGTATTATTTATTTACTGCCATAGCGCTGGAATAGCATATTTGCAAGAAAATATATTACAATAACAACATTTTCATTTCATTCAACATTCCTAAGGGGAAATTTTTATCCGCTGCACTATTTCAGCGCTACCAGACGACCATCATCCGCATTATTTTTATCCGGAGAGAATAAATTTCTCTTGATATATTTTTTACTCTATGAACCGTGTGAGCTGGCGTGAAAAATGAGCATCAGCAAAGAGAACATATTTTACAGTTTTTCTTCGACTAAGGCGAAAACGTGGCGAATCGGTTGAAAATGTGAATGCCGTTTATGATCCTGATACCGTCACACCAATAACGAGCAATTTTGGTTTTGTTTATTACTTTCCAACAATATCAAGAGTGAAGATGCATGACGATCTGGAGGAATAACTGTCGAAAATATCTACAGAATAATGGAACTCGTTAAGTTCGACCGTTATGTAAGCGGTATTTCAATTGCTGGACACAAAAAGAAGATCGTTGCATTAGTGCTATACGGGTGTCATCGCAAAAAAGCTTGAATGGACCCATCACTGTTGATGAAAAATAGGTCGCTTACGGCAACGTCAAACGAAAATGGTCGTGGTCGAACCGCGGTGCTCAAGCCTGCATTGAAATATTCGCCTCAAGACAGACCTCTAAAAATTGTCTGTCCCAGTTTCTTTGCCAGTATGGAAAAGAGTTTCTATGAAAAAGGCAACATTTAATTACAATTTAATTACATTCTATCTAAGCCTTCAATGTCAAGAAGAAATCTTTTTACTATATGTACAACTTATACAAGTATAATTTACATTTAGATTATTTATTTTTTAAGCATTGAAAGGGGGAGCCGATATTAAGGACTATCTTACAGAAAAGTAAGAGAATAGATTTGTCGTAAAGTATCTTACATGATACATTTGTAAAAGAAAAGTTTCTCCCATTACATTTTAATGACTATCTCCATGACACTTCTATGACACTTCCACATAGGAAAAGTGTCTTCCATGATATTTCTTTTAAGAAAAATACCTTCTATGACACTATTTTTTCCCAAGTAGAAATCTCTTTTCCTATAAGTACCTTAAAGAAAAACAGTTATTCAGAAGCTGCTCATCTACCATCATTCTTTATAAATAATATATTCAAAGACACTACCCCGTATGGAATGCTTTCCTTAAAACTTTTCTGTAAAAATGCGTTTCTTCTAAGGCCCGTTTCTACGAGTATATGGAAACTGTCTTCCAACCGATTTTCCCATGTAATATCCCTTTCCTATTTGAGAACAGAAGAAAATAAGAAAAAAATTGTTGTATAGAAAAGTATTCTTACAAGGTTTAACTCTTATGGAAAGAGTCACATTATTTTCAGGTATATAGAATCGTTGTCATGCAAAGTATGTACCATGTCCGACTTTAGATGGAGCTCTAATGTTCCTGAAGACAAAAATAACATTGTATTGCATTCTCATTAATACCTCTACCTACGATATCCCAAAAATTTTAGTTAACATCAACTACACAAAATTAGCACTTATAGTTTCAAAAATTATTAATGTTGTTTAAAAAAACAAACTTCTGTTATTATGTATTCAAATTTTGTGGAACTAAATGGACCATTTGTGTACATTTACAAACAAATTTTGGAAATTTGTAGACATATTTAGAAATTAATTATTTGCGATTAAAAATCAACGGAACATAATTTGAAAGCTAAGAAATAAATTTCTAAAATATAATATTAATTTTAACTTTTTCTTAAATAAATAACCATTTTTATATCATATTTATAGGCATTTAAGCCATACTTGAGATTTTCTGAGGTCATACGGGAGAGGAAACGTTTACTTAAACGTGGTTAATAAATGTAATTTTATTGAAATGATGCATTTATATTATATATTTACTCTAAGAGTGAATATATTCCTTGAACTAGCTGAAAGCGTTTATGAAATGCTAAATGGAATTTTGATAATATTTATCTTCAATGGTGACAAGAAACCGAGGAACACTAAAATTCTCCTTAAACAAAAGTTCTACAAAATTTTATATAATCCCAAAAAAAAATTCACCTTGTGCTGTCCCGACCAAATCGATTTTTTTCAGAGTTTTTAATGGATAAAACTCTGATACCTATTGCTACGGGTTTCTGATTTTTTTATCTAATTTCATACTAGTATGCAGCCCAAACGAAATTTTCATTTGTATGCCTTAAACAGCTAAAACTCAAAAATACAGTAAATATTTCAATAAGAGGTAGTAATAAAACACTTTTTTTTAAATTCTGCGCCGTCTACATTGTGATGCTCAAAAATCCCTATTACAGCGTACCCAAACGAAATTTTTGTGCAAACCTGTCTACCGCCGAAATGAAGAGAGATCGACATTTTTTCGGCGACATTAAAAACATATTGTTTATAATATACAAATGCCTTAGATGTCTGGATAAGAATGTTACCCCACAAATCGTGGATAGCTGTGCTCCCAAGCAAAGTCAGACAAATCAACCGATATGTGACCCTGGTGAATTGTGCGAAAAAATTCGCTCAGACTTAAATTCGTCCTTACAAACACAGTTTAAGGCTATCAAGCTCGAAATCCTCGGTCAAGTGCAGGATATGCAATTATATTTCGAGACAAAGATGAGCGAATTTGCGGACTTCTTGTGCAAAGACTTCGACGCCAAATTAAAGAAAGTGGAGGAGAAAATAAAAAACTGTTTCGAGATTGGCAAGCAGTTTAAGCAGACCTACGGCGGCACGATTCAGGATTTAAAGGCACAAAACGATACATTGCGGAGACGGCTTAATAGATCTGATATTATTATCCGCGGCTTGCCTGATGGTATACAAGATTTGAGACAGCCGATTGTGAAGATAGCGGCGTTATGTAAAATTGATTTAAGCCCATCAGATATACAGCACTGCTGTTATATGGCTCAAGAAAAATCAGTTTTATTAAAACTGAACTCAGTGTATACTCGAGATCGCATTATGGCTAACTATCATCGTGGTGCTCCCTAATCCTCGGCAATATTTTGGCGACCGAAGCTACAAGTAAAATTTACTTGAATGATCACTTGAATCAGACTGCCCCGAAATTGCTATTTGTGTGCAGAAAGTTATGGAAGCAAAATAAAGTGACTAAGTTCAAGTTAAACAACGCTGACAGACCTAAAATGACTGTTACAATGCCCAACGGCGCGGTTGCTGTTCTGGACATGAAACAATGTTTGGAATTACTTGGCACTGGTGCTGGTGGATTAAATTTAGCGACTAATGCAAATATGTCTCTGGGATCGAGTTGATGGCAGCTGTTTAACTATGGTAGTCACTTTTTATTTTATTATTATTATTTTTTTTTT
>JAHXMU010000251.1:5741646-5844923 GCA_019455685.1 Philornis downsi
CATTTACAGTATAGTTTGTAATTATTAGTTGAGGTCGGGCGTAAACAGACAGTTTACTTGACGTTGTCGGCATCAGTGAAACATGACTAAAACCTGTCATAAACACGAATGCGATAAAGTTTTCAGATTTTTCTATACAAAGCAAAGATAGGCCTCATCTAATAAGCTAAAATACAGAGTAGTATATGAAGGTACTAATTATGGAGTAGTTGAATGCATATTTGTGGAAGTGTTTTTAAGAAATAAAAAAATTTTAATTGGTATTTGCTATTTGCCCCATGGAGACCTCAGTGCGTTTGAAGCTGAGGTGTCAGATTTGCTTATACGTTACAACAACATCGTACTTATGGGAGATTTTAATAATAATTTGTTTGACGTTTCAAAAACCAACAATCTCAGACTTATATGTGACAGGCTTGGTGTTTCCATTAGACATAATTCTTGCCCTTCATATTACGATGTTTATCATCAATCATCTTCGCTTCTTGATTACTTTTTGGTCTCATCTCCTGAACGTATTGAAGCTTCTGGTCAATTCATATGCCCAAGCATTTCGAAACATGCGTTCATATACATATATGTATATATCTATTAAAGGCTCTTATAATTTTTATAATTACAATAGTATTTCTTCCGAAATAGTGTGTGAAAAGGTTTTATCTACGGATTTTACTTCGATTTTTGACAAGTCTAATGTTGATGATCAATTAAATATACTTACGAATGGTTTACATTCAATTCACACGATTTTTCCCAAAAAACTAAAAGAGTACAACGATGCTTGGATAACTACCTAAATTCTTCTTTAATTCGCTACCATCAATCGCTGAGTGACTTAGCATATGCGGCCTACTTCAACGACAGAAGCGAACAAGATAGGAAAATTTACTGTAGAGCAAGAAATCGGAATAAAACCATTAAGGGAAGGGTAAAGCGTGAGGCACATTCGAGACTATTTTCTAATTGTTTAAATATGAAATGTTTATGGAACGTAATTTGTCATAATGGACTAGTTGATAATAGTAAGAGAAATTTAAATTCTGACAATTTGTACGACGTTGACGACTTGAATAATTTTTTTGTGAGCAATCAGCTTGACGTAAATGGTGATCAAAATAATTTCTTGCCATTTTCATGTAATGATCGATCATTCTCCTTTCGCTGAATTGTTTGCAGCATTTTCCTGTATTAAGTCAAATGTTGCGGGCGAAGATGGCTATCCTTTAAAATTTCTTAAAGTTGTCTTTCCATTCCTATCTAATTACTTCTTATATGTACCTATAGTTAATACTATTATAATGACTTCCACTTTTCCAAGATTATGGAAACTTCTAAAATATTCCCAATTAAAAAGAAATCCAATGATAGTGTAAAGACACGTCAGTCGTACGTCCGGACCTAGGACGCGTTCCAGTGACTTCCACGGGGTTTTTGAATAAAACACACAAAGTTAAATATGGACAATGTGTATTTGTATTAAAAATCCTAAATGATATTTGTACAATTAGGAATATGAATATAATTGTGTTATAAATTGTGGTACATACTTTTTGGTATGGAAACCACTAGGAACTTTTCAAATTTTATTAATTTAAATGCAGATAGACTTTGCTCCTGAGTAATGCGCGCAGCCAACTTTTAAGTTCACAATTCAGATTCAAAATGGCTACAAAAAATGCCCGGGTTCAGAAGCAAATCTTAAATGTTGCGTTAAGTTTTCCAATATTACAATTGGACGATTTTAATTTGAAATGAACTTATAATTATACGGTGATGTCAACCGATCATGGGGAAATCGTTTTATTTTTGAGATGTTGCTAACAGATAGTATTTTTGAAAATTTAAGACCAATAGCTATACTGCCCGTGCTCTCCAAAGTAGTGGAATACATTCTGAAGCACGAAATTTCGCAATGCATCGAAGAAAATAAACTGCTAAATGATGGGCAGTGTGGATTTAGGCGGGGACGTGGTACTTCCATGTTGCTGACGGGTCTAACAGAATCTATCAGAGCCAATGTTAACGACCACAGTTTTACTATTCTAATCTCTCTAGATTTAGAAAAAGCCTTTGATAGAGGCGATCACGTCAGTCTAATAAACAAGCTTTCACAATTATATGACTTTGGGGGAAATGCGTGCAAACTTATGTATTCATATTTATGTGATAGGATGCAATGCGTGTGTCTTAATGGTGTGACGTCGAACGTAGTGCCTGTCAGAAGTGGTGTCCCGCAAGGTTCAGTACTTGGACCTATGCTTTTCATTTTGTACCTAAATGATCTGTTAAGTAGGTTGGATAATTGTTTATGCTTTGCGTATGCTGATGATGTTCAGCTGCCTTTCAATGGAAGTTATCACAATAATGACGTTGTTCAAACGAAAATTGAGGATGTATTCCAATGTATGTCTGTGTGGATGTCCTCAAATAAACTTAAAGTGAATCCGTCTAAGACAAAAGCAATGTTGTTTGCTTCCCATCCATGTGAATTGAATTTGTTTACAAAGGGTAGCTACTGAATTTGTGCGCAATATTGAATGTTTAGGCGTTATAATTGACGATAAGGTCTCATTTGATTTGCATACTGATAGAGTAGTTTCGCGCGTAAATATGACCCTTCGGCGGTTATATAATACCGATTTAATAATTCCGCTTCATGTTTAACGAAAACTAGTACATAGTTTAATAATGCCGCATATAAATTATTGTATCGAAATATATGCCGGCACAGTTTAAAGCAATATAACGAAAATCCAGTTGTCCTTCAATCGTGCTATACGTTATCTGTTCTATCTTCGTCGAATTGTGCACGTGTCTCCGTTTGTGATACAATTTCTAGGTTGTTCTTTTCGCAATTTTACAGTTATTCGTTCACTGCTTTTGTTTTTTAATTTTATCAAAAATTAATCACCGCTGTTTCTTGTAGAATTATTTAAATTCACTCGATCAATTCGCACTAATCAATTGATTATTCATAACACAAAATATTATATGAGCAGATCTTTTCAAGTAAGAGTAGCCAGGCAGTTAAACAAACTTCCAAACACATTAAAAATTTTTTCTTTATCCTAAAACACTTAGAAGAAGAGACTTCTTGCGTATTTCAATGATATTCCTCATCTATAATTATTCGCTTGACTCCTTTTTTCTTTGATATTGCCGTCAGATAGTTTGCTGTCCATCTTTCTTTTCATTCTGAACGGGGAAATGATTATCGCTATACTTATTATTTTTTCTTCCTTTTTATTTATTTATTTATTTATTTATTTATTTTTTTTTTTTTTTTTTGAGAAATTACTTGTATAGCATCTCAATTACTTAGTTAAGTAAATTGTAAAAAAATTATTTGAAGTTACTAATTTTTACTATTTAATCTGTTATTAAATTTTGCGTTATATTATGGAAGTAGCCCTAAATTCCAATTAAAGTTATAATCCCGTATTTTAGGACGAGAAGTATATATAGTGAAAAATCCTAATAAGTGAAGTAGATCGTCATATTGTAAATCATATTTTTCTGGTATTAAGATACATAAACTTTTTTATAACATTAGTATTGTAAAGTTGTATAATGCATTTGTTATTGAATTATGGAGAAGAGAAGGCTTAAAATTACAATCCTGAATAAATAAATTAAATGAAAATATGGTCTGAACTGCATACTAGGGTATTACCGTAATCTTAGATTTCAAAAAATAACAGACGCCATTGTTATCTCACATGTAGACATCCATATGTAAAACGTATATTGCAGCGATATGGTATCATTGCAACAAAACATTATGTTTTGATACTGCACTGAACATGTTTTGAGCAACAACGTCCGTAGAAAAACAAGAATATCGACACATATAGCAGTGTTTTAAACTATACAAATTTAAAATACTCCTAACTTTATTGTTAACAGTTTACATCTGCAAATATAAAAAATAATGTAAGTGTTCCAAATTATTTAACTATAATACGAATTTTGCTTATGATTATTCCGCACTACGTAAACAAGCAATTGACTGACAATTGGAATTTAGCACATGTGTACTGAAATCAAAGTGGTTGAAGATAAAGGAGAGGCAAAATATCTCTCTTTAACTGAAACCAATTTTTGAGTATATTGCATTGAAAATACTAATAGCAACAGCATCGCTGATTATCGCCACACAGTTCTAACGTTTATATTAATACAGTGAAAATAAGCCAGACTCAAAGATACACAGGGAAAAACAAATAAACATTACGTGTGCAAGTATAGTACGAGTTCTTCTCTTTTGTTTTTATTCTCACTCTGTATACAAATAGGTGAACCAGAGTTGCTTACAATAGTAGCAGCTAAAATTATTATTCTATACCATTCTTCGTAACAATTTATAACAAAATTATATTTTATTTATACCCAAGAATCAACTGTCACACTATAGTTGGTTATTTATTACGATTAGTTCATATTTTGTGTCCGCTTTGTTACTTTCGGTCCGCGATTGTGGCATTTGTGTAACAGCCCTGTTTTGTTGTTGGCAATATTTTTCCTATTTGATTGGAAATGACGTTTGCGCACTTTTTTCTCTGGTCTTCCAATAAGATTTTGGAAATATTTTTTCCATATTGATTAGTTATGTCGCTTTTATTGTTTACTCAAAGTTTTTTTTGTTGAATTTTGTGTAAAATCTTTTGGAAAATTACTTTTGAAAACTCTTCGACCGCTGTCGATAACGTGCTACGGGGTTTCCCATTGAATGTGTGAACAAATGTGCATTTCGGTCTTTGGTAAAGGAGCGCGAATCTTGTGAAGTGTCGTCGTCGGTTGACCAAATAAGCAAAGTTGTGCAGTGTGTGAGTGAAGCAAGAAACGAAAAAACGGTGAAAAAACAGAAAGTGCGATTGGTACAACATCGCCAAACCACCACCACTACAGATGTCCACAGGAGTGGGAGGTGGAGGGAGCATAACGACAGATCATCATAGCCGCTTGTATTTCCTCAACTCACCCACGGCACCACTGTCCGCACGCGACCCTTTCTTGATCAAACCCGAATACCTCAACTATGATAATCCCATGCATCATCTGTACCCAAGCAATAGGGGGCTTATAGACTACAACAACTACACCGTCACCGCAGCGGCAGCAGCAGTAAATGCAGCGGCGGCCGCTTCTTCCTCCACAGCCAACGTTAATAGTAGTAACACCACTAACACAACCAACAACAACACATCATCTGCCTCTAATACAAACAACAATTCCACCACCGCTGCTGCTGCCGCCGCCGTCGCTGCGAACCCCACTGTAGTGGCAGCTGTAGCCCTTAATCTTGAGAATACCTTCCATCATCAAGCCCAGGTGCAACAGCAACAGTTGCAGCAGACAAACACTCACACAACTTCCCATCCGCTGCATCATACGCTCAGCACACCTCCGACACAGTCCACACGTGCTCAAAAAGCCGCCCGTCGCCGCAGTAACGAATCGCCTGAGGCCCGCCAACGAAGACTGGAGCGCAACGCTGCAAGAATGCGTGAAAAACGCGCCAAGGAATCAGAGGCCGAGTATCGCCTCCGCCTGGCCAAGAATGCTGAGGCGAATCGTGTACGACGTCAGAATGAAAATGAAGTACAAAGAACCTTAAGACTGATGAAAAACGCGGCCCGCCAAAGGCTGCGGAGGGCCAGTGAGACACCCGAAGAAAGAAAAAAGCGTTTGGCCAAAGCTGCTGAGCGCATGCGAGTAGCGCGTGCCAAACAACCGAAAATACCCAAGCCACCGCTGGAAGATCGTCTCAAGGGCTACTAAAACAAAAAAGATGAATAACGAAATTAAAGTAGTTTCATCAATGGGGATATTGCAGTGGCAAACACTCATTGAAAAGGAAAATATGGGAGACTACGATGAGGAAGTTGCAAATATAAGCAGAACTGACACAGCAATGGCAGCAAACAAATATCTAATAATAATTATAACAAAAAGGACATAAACACAAATATTGCTACACTCAGAGGAGACACAAAACACGAGCACATTAGAATTTAGGCACTACCACCTCCCACACCCACTCATACACAGACACTCACATACACACCTTATCCGAGTTTATCTTTTGGTTTTAAAAAATATTGGCAAGGGTGTCCCAAAATTCACACCTTCTTTTCCTCCATGTGTTGCCATGACCAAAGAGCATTATAATTGCGTCCTTTTTGGAAGATCGTGTTATTATTTCGAGAAATTTCGTGCTTATATATGTGTTCAACAACAAGAAAAGCGACTGCAAGAAGAAAGTTTTTTCCGAGTATAATTTTCTTTTACGGTAATTCTTCTTAATAAGACACGATTTCCACCACGATTTCCATAAACGATTTAAAATATTAACAAAATAGTCTTAATACTGAAGTGGTTATTGTTTAGATAGCCGAAATTGTTAAGCTCTCCTTCTCAATAGATTGAAAATTAAAAAACTTTTCGCAAAAGTTGTTGCCAGAAACTGCCTTTTACCAAAAATGTTTTTAAATTTTTTTTCGATTTTGTTTAACAAAGTTATCCGTAAATAGAATGAATTTTATCGATGTTTCTATAGGAAGCATGTTAATGTTAGATAAATAGTAAAAGAAAATCGATTTCTAAACACGGAGTTAGTGCGGATAATTTAAATAACATTAGGCCTTTATATTTCTCTTATCAAAGATATCTACCATTTTAATGTTATTTTCCTATTGGAATTGTTTTTGTGATAAATTTCTTCCTCATCACAAATTATTTCTTAACTTTTTTAGAAATTTTAGAAAAATTTTAATAGGTTTTCATTCTAAATGCGTAAAGTTTATTTGAAGAAATTTGTATTTTTTTATGTATTTATTTTTTTTTTTTTTTTTTTTGTTTTGCAAAAAATTCCAAGCTAATTTTCGAATATATATACTGAAATTAGAACTGATGATTTTTCCTTAATAGTGTGGTGAAGTGACAATTTACGGAATTTTAATCAAATAGTTAAAAATGATTGTCGTTAAAATCTCTCCCATTCCTATGTTTGATAAACTCTTCCAAACCAATCCAAGTTTTCTCACAAAATATTTTGTAATTTGCATTGTTTTAAAAGACTTTTGAAAATATCTCTAACAGCACTTTTACCATTGACATTCTTTTATCCGAAAATATTTTACAAAAAAGTTACTATATGATTCTTGTCATCAATGAGCTTTCCTTTTTTTATTCCAAAGATTGATTCTTGTTTAAAATCATTTTTCGTAAAAAGGCTAAAAAAGTGTCCCTATATTTGGGTATTCCGCATTTTTTTTAAGTTACTTCTTTCGCAATCAGGGAAACCTATTTAAAATCATTGACGTCTCCTTATTTGCAAGTAAATTTAATAGCGGAGAAACATGGTAGCATAACATAACATAAAAACTCATCACAATCTAAAACTGGAATCTCATATTTGGAGATCTAGATTCTACTTCCAACTGCTTACTATTTACATTTTGCTGAGAAGGATATAAGAAGCACATTCTTTAAGAAATGTTAAAGTTTATAATTGGGACTATAATGAATCATGTCGATGTGTCATATCTATTTTGTTCAGTAAAATTGTAAGGCTCGGAGCAGTTTCGCTTATATTTTCTCCCTGATTAATTCGTTTTAAAAAATTTCTCTTTCTTTGTTTGTTTCTTTGACTGCATTGATTACGAACTTGTTCTAGTCTGGCAACACATTTCTATTATAAATTGGATGTGTTATTTTCAAATAAAGTTTTTCTTAGAGAATTACAAAGATGCTCCTTTATATTTCATAAAATTTTTATTTTGAATTGTTATTAAAGGGATACAATCCTTTGTTAACATTGAAATTATTAACGTCCGCCCATTGAAGGCTTTATTTTTGTTTTCAAAAAGAAATTTATACACTATATAATTTTGTGATTTTAATACTTTTCTTAATCCTTTTTTTCACACCTTAAATGTGTAGAGACGCACGTTTCTATTCTCCATCTATTAAACAACAAACTCATTGTAACAATGTCATAATATAATTTAGATGAGAGTTTTTAGTGAGTACGATAACAAGGCAACGTTTTGAAAACGTTAAGGGAAATTTGTTTCACATTTCCAGAGCGATAAAAGCCATTTGAAGAGGAATACGGCGCGGATTATTTTAATGATTCTGCTTAAACGTTTAGCGCATGAAAAGTAGAGTTTCACAGATCAAATTTGTTGAGAATTAAACATGCATTTTTTTTTCTTTCTGAACAACAAAATCAATAATAATGTAAAAAAGTGATGTCGCGTTTCAGCACTTCTTTTCAAAAAACGGTAAAATTTTATGCCATGTAAATAAGTATTCTATAATTCAATTTTAGTAACTTTTAAGAATGTGCCCATATCCCATATATCCGGAAAGTTACAGAAAATGACTAAGGAAACAAAAAAATTGTATTGTTCGTTGGAAACTCTACCGTAATATAATAAAGATAAATATAATAAAGGAGATTGAAGTATGAATTTAATTTACTAGAGAATTTGGAATCGCCTCATACATATATCTTCGTATTCCTCTTTTAAAAAGTTTGCAAACGCACATTTAAATAAGAACGCACACTATTAATTTCTCAGATTATTTTTGGGCTATTTTTTTTTTTTTTTTTTTTTTTTTTTTTTTTTTTTGAGGTAATTGAGCATGAAGTCTTACTTAAACACCCTTCTTCCTATGCCGTAGCTAAAGAATATATCCTTCCTATGGTATAGGTATAGGTTAAACAAATCTGAACAATGTCATTTAAGTCATATTTTATTATCTCGTATTTTATTTACATGAAAGAACAAAATCCAAAACCTGGTTTAATATTTTATGAAGCATAAAGTAAAGAAATATTATTTTCTCGAAGCTTATAAAAACGATTGTAAACCTTTTTTCGCCTTTTTCTAAAAGTACGAGCGAACAACGGACAGATAGTAAGCTGATGAATGGATTAATCGGTTTATTACAAGAACAGAATAGAACATTGCACAGTATCACAAGAAATAGGTATTTTGTATTAACCAATAAATGTCCATATTCGAAACCGCACTTTCTGTTCCATGTAGACTTGGTAAACACTTTTTGAATATAGTATGTGCAAGGAATGCTAATGATTGTTCTTGCTGTTCATGTTGAAAAATGAGTGATACCTTATGAGGAAATGATTGAAATTGAGAAGAGATCGAATGATTTTGTTACGATAGGTTTATGTTTAATTCTGTCCTTACTTGAACTGGCTATTTACAAAGCTAGTACTTACACAAATATTGGCAATTTGTGTTATACATTTATTGCTATAGGCAAAGAATATTACCAAACATTTGTCCGTATCAAATAAACATATAGGTTTAGAATATTTTAATACTATTTAACTGAACCTATGTCAACGTACTATGAGTGTTAATAACACAAATTGTTAGTTAAGCTTTCAAAATTTATTAATATATAAATCTCAAAGATTTCAAAAAAAAAAAATTCCCAAGTTTTTTTTTAATCTCACTTTAGGTGGATGTTGCAATTTGTGCAACATGCGTACAATATCCATACATTTTGAATGCCAACATTTTGTTTAAGTTTAAATTCAAATTCAACAAATTTACGAAATTCGCAGCAAATTTGAAACGATTTACCCTTGTTTTCCTTTGCCTCCCAACCAAATGGAAGAATCTTTAACGCACATAAATTACGATAAATAAATTCTTCCAAACATACAATCAACAATATTTCTCGAAAAAGGTTATTCTAAAATTTTGCCCCCGACGTTGTTAACTCACAGAATACAATATTATTATTTTCAAAACTATGTTAATTAAATAATGAAGAAGTTTAAGAGGAAGGGAAGATAATATAAAAGATTGAATGAATATATATATAATAACAATAATAATAAAGAAATGAACTGTAGTTCGTAGCTGTAGTTAAAACATATACATACTATATATAAATATATATATATAATGAAATCAATCACCACACACCATAACTCGAGGATAAGAAGAGATAAAAAATTATGAAATCTAAAGAAATGAACATATTCATACAATTAATAATAATAATCAGTAGTAGTGGATGAAGAAGCAGGAGGTTACAACAGTACATATTTTGTAGCAGTAGCAAAGGCAAAATATATTAAAAGTAACTAACATTAAACAACCACAAAACAATATAACTTTAATACAAGAACAAAATACTACTATAATACGACATAAAGAAAAGCAAAGCGCGCAAAGTTAGAACTTTAAGTCCAACTTTGCCTCATCAAAATAATAACATTAAAAGCAAAAAAGATGAAAATTATAAAAAAAAAAACACAATACATTTAACAAAGTAAAAAACATCGTTTTAAGATTAACAAATAAAGTATTTTTATAACACATGCATTATACATGTATGCTTACAATTATTATATTTAAACCGGAAACAGAAAAAAAAATAAAAATTCGAAAAATATCACAATAAAACAACAGCAAGAACAACCAAACAGAAAATGTAACAATATGCAAAACATAGAATATTTACATATGTAAATTTTTACCAGCAAACAAACAACACTTCACATTACACTCCCTCTTACACATAACACACACACTCTCGTCCTTCATGTCCAGAAGCAAGAACTATTTCATTATGACATCCACAAACCACAAAAACACCAAGAGAAAAAAATGAAAACTATTACAATTCTTTGCAACTTTTTGACAACAGCGCGATAATATAAAGGACTGGAAATTGGAGAACGAAAATTAAGGATCTAACAGACTATAAACGATTTTTATACTTTGGTCGAGAAGCAGGCGAAAAAATGAAATAAAAATAAAACAAAATGATGAGTATTTTAAGGCAAAATATCATAGATCGATTATTGTTCTTTATTTCTATATACTTTGATTTAATTTGGCAACTAGCTTCTTCCTCTACTAGAAATATGAAAAAAAGGTTGGAAACTAAAAAGAACATTGTAAAAAATGATATGGAAAGTTATATATTTGTTACAGTTTGACTATATAAATATCGGTTTCAGTCCCCCTTTAAATGATGAAATATAATTTTGCGAGCTATTCAATATCTACTAAAGCAATGGCGACAGGATGTACCAGTTCCATACGAATGCCTGTTACCTTTAACATTACGTAATAGATTTGGTGAAATTTATTCCATTTCTGGCACTTGGAAACAGAGGGCCTTTTTCAATAGTTTTGTTTGGGAGGACTTTATATGGGTCAGAGACACTGTTTTCAAACTAATTCTTTACTAAAGACCGTCAAAATACTGCAGTGCCCACGTAATTCAAGTACCTCCAGTCGTATTCATACTAATAAAAATAAAATAACACTATAATATTTCAATATGTTAAAAAAAAATTATGTGACTTGAGTATGACTGCTGTGATGTGCTTTCACGTACCAGAACTAAAGTTTTTAAAACCAATTTTGAAATTGTGGTCTTTCACGTGGTTCCAAAATACTTCATATAATTCTACAAAGATTTTCGTTATTCCACGGGATGGCTTCTTGCATTGAAAATAGTTCATGGAAAAGTATTTTCTTAAACTAGACTACCCATTTTTTACAACCTAACTATTGCTCATATTAATCTGCAACACTTATGCAAATTATACAAATTGGAAATTGTGCGGCAAATGTTAGCAAGAGTCATATACTAAACAAATATTTTAAACAGAATTTTTATTAATTCTTGTTGCAAACTATTGCCTGGTTATGCTTTGATGATAATAGAGGGTTTTCCAAATTTTTAATGAAAATATATGTAGATAAATTATCGAAACTAAAAAAAATTGTAGTAGTAGTCGAAGTACCCAAATATAATTAAGATTGCATTTGCTTTATATTTTCACTAATCAATAGCACGGCAGAATATTGATTATTAGTGTTTTCCAAAAATTTTAGTATTGTTTCGGATAGATCTTAAAATGCAGATTTCGACGCCTTCAGTGTAAAAAGTTTTAAAAATATATTTGAACGTCAATATGATAACCCGCCGATGATGTCAAATATTTCATGAATGGCAAAAAATATAATACGTGCAGTAAGCTCCACGCAAAAATAAATTTGTATATTTGTCTTAGTTATAGATATCGAGATTCCGGCTAACGAAAACTCGTAACAGTTAAAAATTGGATCTCAAAAACAGTCTTATTTTAAAACTAAAGTTGATATTACAAAGTTTATGACACATATAAAATAAAAATAAACTATAAAATTAGTCATTTTTAGAATTTTCCAAAGTGACCCTAGACAACAAGAATTATTCAATTCCGTTCTAAAAACAATAATAAAAAAACTATAACTTTATTATACAATTGCATATTTTTTTAATGTTTCGTAATATTTTGCCTGAGTAACACTCAGAAAGCTCGGCAAGAATGTTTCAAAAGCGGTTTATGTTTTAAAAAATGTTGCACCATAAGTTGGTTCAAGGCTTCGCTATGCTTCTCAACCAAAATTTGTCACAGATATGAACAAAACGTACGCGTGTCCATAAAGCTTAATAATTTATATTCTCATTTATTTGGTAAAGAGAAAAACTGCGCGTTGATAATAGAATATGAAAATGAAAATGTTTTTCGTACAATCATCAGCCAGCAGAAATTGTACCTCAGCATGTTTTACAGCAGAGTACATTCTGTTAATGCGTTAGCATCCATGATTGCTGAGCGAAACAGTCGAAGTCCAGGCAAAGTTTTTTATGTAAGATTTTTTTTTGGAAAACATTAACTACGCGTTCTACACACCAACCAACAATTTCGCTGAAAATATTCGCATAAAATTGTCATAGCCGGAAATAATTCTAGAAACCAATCAAAGACCACATACTAAAACATATTTTAAATATTTTTCGTAAATATTCTGTTACTGTGTCTCGAAGTTGTTGGCGAACATGTCATTACTTGAATGCATTCCGGCATTCTGCATTCTGTTCTAAATAAATCTGAATATCCTAATTTGTTCCAAAATGATCGGTTTTTGAATCATCTCTTAAAACTAATTCCAACAACAAAAGTTGAGGTATGATTTCTAATATTTAGAGCTAGCAGTAACAGCTGAAAATGTCTACAATAAATTAAGAAGTCATAACTCACAATATGCAGTATGCAATACGATGCAACATAAATAAGTTGTCTATGGCCATTGCCATTTATGACAAAAGAATATAATTTGCATATATTTTATATACGGGACTTTTGTAATTTTCAAAATGTTGTTTTTTTTTTTGTAAATGTTAAATTAAAAGGGATATTTTGGACGTTATTTTTACCCCTTAATTGGACTGCCGACACTCTCATGCATAGTCTAAACAATTTCAATCGCAACATAATTACTATTATTATTATAGTTATTATCTCATACCTAATACCAGCATCATCTTCATTATGCTCCCTTCTACTATCACTATCTATCTCTACATCGGTATCTGTATGTACCGCCCCCCTTACATTTTTATATTTGTATATTTTCATACGTGTATGGTGAATGTATATGTACTATGATATATTTTTAGACACATTTGTCTGTAGTTTAATATATCCACAATAATTCTTTTTGGTCAATTTTTCTTCCCGATCCAAAAAAAATTAACAACAGGTTCCACAAATAAATTAGTTTTAACCTCACTTTTTTTTTTGCTAAGCTAAAGATGCCTCCAGCACACGTGAAAATAAACAAACAAAACTTTTCTTTAATGTGTAGTAAAAAATGAAACCAATCAAATTTCGTCTAATTTAAAGTAATGATTTTTTATTTCTATTTGTGTTTTTCTTTTTCGTAATTATAAATTAATAATTTAGTTCTAGTCAAAATTGAAAAACAATATTTAACAAAAATAAAAGCAAAAACAAACGAGATGAAGAGCAAAAGATTATCATAACTTAAAATTAAAAATTGTTTTAATTATTAATTATAATGTAAACATTAATTTCAAAACAAATATATAATTGTATTGATTAATGTAATAATAATATATAATAATATTAATTGTACACTTTCTAAAACAAAACAACAAAATTATGAATAAAGTTGCATTCACATTTTTAAAACCGCTGATTTTTCTGAAACGGTGATTTTTCTCGCGCAAGTCCATATAAAAAGATAATCGTGAAATTTGGACCTAAATTTTCCACCGGACAGTACTGTTTTTTCGCTAGGCAAATTTTGTTGTTGATTGTGCAATTATTTTCTCGTGAAAAGAACATAGTACTTAGCTGTATAGACGAAATTGTAGTTCCTACTTATTATCGAAAAGCAAATGTTTTTAGATCACATTTTTAATAAATGTGCCATTACAACACCACACTATGGATTATTATGAAAAAAATATCGATAATTAATTATTTAAATAGCCCGTTTAAACGGCTTATTTCAAATCTTTTTCTAAGTTGGCGCTACTGTTCACTATACAGCGCGATGTCTCATTTTGTTTGTTTACAGCGCTCGATTTTGTCAGTTCATCTCAATTGTGTTTTCCGATTTTTGCAATGGATAACATATCAAAAAAAAAAATGTGTCTCAAATTTTGTACTGCAAATAGAATTTTGTGTGTCGAATCGCTGAAAATACTACAGAACGTTCTAGACGGTCGTCAACTTCTTCAACTGAAGTTAATATCGACAAAGTGAAGGAAACGGTGACTAAACGTCGTCATCTAAATTTGACAGAGATAGCAGATGAACTTTCTGTGTCTAACTTTACGCGATTGTGCACTCGGAATTCTTGTCAGAAGGTGAAATAAAGAATATGCTCGTGCGACGTTTGATCAGATTTGCGGACAGAAGCACGAATACGCGCCATCTCACAAAGCCATCATTGTCAACGAATTCTTGTAAAAAATTAAACAAATGTAATGTCACCTGATATTAATTACTCCGGCTGAATTTTATCTCTTTCCAAAATTTGAGCTGCACTTCGATGCTCACATTTTCCGTAGGTACAAGGAGAACTCGCGACGAGAACTGAAATCTTTTCCGAAAAATCCGTCTATTGGTATTCTTGTGGAACTTATACATATTTACAGGATGACGCTGACTGACCCAGAGTGCTCAGTAGCAATGAAATTGTTCTAGGCAGAACAATAGTCTGTCGTAGGGTCTCTTCAGCATACTTTGGGAGATGATTATTACAAAGGCTGCAGTAATCAAGACTGGCATCGTCAAAAGCCAGTTGCTACTTGTGTACGCTAATGAAATGGTTGTCATTAAAAAAAAACTATGAGATATTATTGCAGCCTGCTCAAATATTGAGAATGAGTTAGCAAAAATACGTTTGACGGCAGTCGGGGATAGAACCAAGTTGCGAACATTGCAACTATAACTTTGGAGTGGTGAATGAGCTTAGCTACTAATATCAATAGTACGACATCGACGTTGTCACACACATCAAAATACCTCGATTGCGTTAGCTGGGTCGTATATATAGATCCATCGACTTTCAACGACAAAATAAAAATTTTGGTTGCATATGTTTAAATTCAGTAGATCGAGGATGAGTGTTAAAATTTTGGAGAGATCTTTTCATATTATTTTGTGATGAAATCTTTTTAACATTCCATTGATACTTTTAGGGAAAAAAGTATTATATAGTATATGATATAAAATGGAATATAACTTTAAATACTACATATCTATGTTCTATAAACATACATGCAGTTAAGTACTTTAGTGGAATTGCTCCGAATATGAAAACATATGAACAGGAACGAAATTACAAGTCCGAATTGTCCTCCCAAACCTGTAGCTTCGGAACATTCAGATTGTTGTCATCTTACTATAATAATATTCATTATTTTTCTGGTATGATTAAAATTTTAATTTAAAATGTAATAATCAGAGCAAATCACACGGGTATTTGGTAACTAGGCCGGATGTGTCAATGGAGATATAAAGATTGGTCGTTATGCACACAAGATATGGATTGTAACCATTTTTGTTAACCAGAAAGATAACCTTTTGAATCGCTGGTATTCGGTGTCCGACGATTGAGTTTGAGTGTCTTTATGTTAATGCAAGAAAGCTTATTTCGTCTCCGCTCACTTGACCCAAATCGATCCAGACTGTTTTCCATCCGTTCCCTATTTCATATTTAAACGTATGATTCAGAATATCCTACAATTTACAATTTAATTTTCCTATACGAGGGTAGCCACAAAACTAACCTAACAATAAGACACAAAAAATTGGGAACAATTTTCTTTATTTTTCGACATAATCTTCTCTTGGCTCGATACATTTTTTCCAGTGATATTCAATAGTTTCTGTACCCTGTTTATAGCAACAACTGTCATACTCCTCAAAATAGCCATCAACTGCAGATTCCACCTCTTCATTGTCGGCCAATCTCTTACCATCGATCCATTTCTTCAAGTCTAGAAATATAAAATAGTCCGACAGAGCTAAATCTGGCGGATAAGGTGATGAAGCAATTTGAACTTTAATTCATTAATTTTAGCCATCGCAATAGTGGATATGTGAACTAGAACATTATCTTGATGAAACAACATTTTCTTTTTCACCAAATGCGGCCTTTTTCCATAATTTCATCACATAAACCCTGCAATAAATTGGCATAATATTTGCCGTTGATTGTTTTTCCTTTCTGAAAATAATCAATAAAAATAATTCCGTATGCATTCTAAAAAACAGACGTCATTACCTCGCCTACAGATGGAACCGTCTTTGCGTTCTTTGGACACGACTCTCCCATTCCAGTCCATAGCTTTGACTGTTTCTTTGCCACAGATGTGACGCAAAAATTCGGCTTTATTGCGGTGAAACATCGCCAAACACTCTACTGAAACATCTTCATGACGGTGTTTTTGCTCTATTGAAACCAAGCGCGGCACCCATCTTGCGCACAGCTTTCTCATCTTCAAATCCTCGGTCAATAAACGATGTATAGCACTTTTTGAAATGCTTATCATCACAGATAACTCACGTACCTTCAGACGACGATCGTCCAACCCCATTTTGTGGATTTTCTTAATCGTGTCTGGCGTGTTCGTCTTAGCAGCTCGTACGGCCTCGTTTAAACTCTGTTACCCAATATTTTACAGTCGTAAACGATGAAGCAGACTCCCCCAGAGTAGAATCTAACTCGGCTTTAATATTGGTTGGACTGAGATCTTTTAAATAGAAATATTGAATTACATTACGGTGACCAATTTTTTCTATGTTTACGGATTCACTGAGATCTTTCACTTTTGATGGCTCAAAGAAAAATACTAAACAACGCGGCGCCTTGAAACTTAAAATATTGTTTATAAGGTTGCCACTTTTCACCAAAAATTTTTTTTTTCAAACTATCGCCATCATCTACGTCAGGTCGGCTAGTTTTGGGACCGCCCTGGTACTTGTTTTTGGCCAACCATCTCTGTATTATACTTTAAAACGTATGATAAGATGACATTACAATTTTGCAAAACCAAGCTCCAACTGAACCAAAAAGTTTCGCTGTCTTAGCATGGCTGCTATGCTGAACCAACATATTTTTCCACTGCCATGAAGAGGGAAATATTGTACGGTTTTTTCTACTTAATATATTAAACATTTAATTTAATGAATTAAACGAATTTTAAACGATTGATTTACGAGTTTGGTTTAAGTATTTATTACACATTTCAAACCGTTTGAGTTAAATGTTCATAAAGGCTTTGTTAGGAAACTCCAATATTTTAAAATATTTAAATATTAATATGCTTCGCATGTATATATTTATTTATATATAATTGAAAAAAAATGTTTTAAAAATCAACATTAAATAGCATTTATTTTGGAGATAACATTTAAAGTAACAAATTATAATTAATTTGTTTCATGCGGACTCGATGCGTGTACTCAGTAACTTGAATTCCATGGCATTAAAGCATTCTAGAATACTTTCTTGCGGGTTTTTCACAACATCCAACATACGCTACATGTTAATGCGTTCCGGGTACTCTCCTTAATTTTTCTAAACTTATCAATGCGTTCTTTCACTATCCACGGTAAAATAACTTAATACAGAGAGCAGCAAAAAAATGATCCTTTAGTTTGTATTCGTTAGTCCGTCGCAATACTGATTATCGCAATCTTTAAACTCGAAACGGTCGAAAAACATTATGTATTGGCACATCACAAAGCAAAAATTCATAAAAACATGAAATGTTAAACAAATTAAGAATGTTTCGGGTGTTTTGCACTTATCCAACTTATGGTACAGAAATTACAGTACCTGTCTTCCAAATATTTGTTGGCTATAAACTCAAAGTGATCGTAGAAATGTAATATTTAACCAATTTTGTGCATTATCGATTATTCGTGTCAAATGGCCACTTCCGATCGCTACGACTTTAATATTCATCATTCAACGAGTTTTGAACTTTTTTGTGACACCCTTTTGGGCTCTAAATATATCCTACTACAATTTTTCACAAGATTGTAATCATTTTAGCAAAACTAAAATCTATGATTATAAATTTTTTCATTGCAACATCAATTTGGGACCGTAAATACCATTTTTGCTAGTTAGTGCATTTGGCAACGTTGTCGTAGGCGTTGTAAATTTTTCAAGAAATCCACTAAAAACGAACACGTAGGTGTTTAATAAATATGTCTTTGGAAATTATTTTGATTTTGTACTTAGCATTAAGTTAACATAATTTCAATTGCACTCCTATTACGAAAGTTTAGTTTCGTTTCGGTTTTATAAGTTTAAATTTATACTGTAAATTTATTTAAAGGTACATTAGAAATTTGTTTCTAATTCAATACTCAAAGCAATTATTCACTTTATACATTGATTAGTTTCTTACCTGAAACGAAATTGCAAACCTGCATTGATTAGGGTTTTCTGCCAGAACCTAATGAAACACATATTTTATTTGATAAACTAAAACAAAGTGACTGACTGTGGCGCGACGGTTAGTTAGTATACGCGGCTATCGTTCGCATGATGCCAGACCGGTGGTTTTTTTTATTTATTTATTAAAAAAAATGGTAATGCTAAGCCTTTAAGGCCAAAAATGCGTATTACACAGCAATACATTCCAAGTATGTATATATATATATATATATATATATATATATATGCACATATATATATATATATATATGTATATGTAATTGCATATATGTATATATACATATATATATATACAATTATAGTTACTTAGGAATATATATATTTATCATCAACATTGACTCCCCAGCCGTAATTACAAGAAAGATAAATAAGATTACAGATTAAAGTTATATCCATCCCAATCAGTAACAATGATATACGAAGTCATGCAGTGCTTAAATTCCCATTGAAGAAAAATGTGCAAAAATTCTTGTACGAAAAACACTGTTAGAACAAGAGAATTCTCTTTAATCATTAGGCAATTGGTTCCAGTATCGAGCAACCCTCAAATAAGGAAAGAGCTCTTAAATGCCGAATTGTTTATTGTAGATATAATGATTTGCATATTTCTTGTTGAGCGTGAAAACCCAAACAACTCCTATAGTGAAACAGGCACTTCACTTTTGAGGGCACTATGAAATAAATGTTTAAATTGCGATAATATACAAGATATTAAAAGAGCAACCTAATACTCTTTACACATATGTAGAAATATGTTCACGCCTGAGTACACTGTAAATAAGTCTTGCAACTGCATTTACTGCTAATATCAATTGCGAAACATTTATTGATATTGTTCCCGACACCACTTCTAGCCCGTAAATAATTTGAGGCATTAGAAGCGCCCCAGCCCCAAATTACCCCAAATTGGCAAATAATATTGGTTGAGTAGAGGAACCACTAAATGGATAACCCTGTAGTACATATAAGAATGTGACGAATTGGTACGTCGTCCACGATACTATGGACTGCAATCCATGATTATTTAGTATATATAAGCTTTAGATTGGCCATACTTGTGTCACTTGTACATTTTTGCGACCGCCGACTTGTTACAAGTCTAGACTTAAGATTTTATATAAATCGTAGCGAATGGGGGCAGATTTGGTAGGAATATGGCATGAACATAAATAAATACCTTAAATATCGATTGTTCATGTTATGTCTATTCGTTCAAAAGAAACTACAAGTAAAAAAATGTGACCTATTATTTCGATTTCAATTCTGATAATCTGTTTTCCTTATTTTCCAAAAAACATTGCTCTTAAATCGCCTTAAATTTTTAAAGCATAGATTTTGTCAAATGAAATTTCTTGTTGCAGTCGCAGATAACTGACGAAATGTCTAAAGAAAAGGTTTTGAATATAAGCCAGTGCATACAACCAAATATTATCAAATCTGTGTCAGTCAATGACTGACAAATTGTAAACTTTGCTAATTTTTTTAATTTCTATTATAATATTAGAATAGTACACTCACTGAATGCGAAAGTCTTCTCATATCACATCCATGGAATATAGGGGAAGATTGTTTTTTTCTTTTATCTTAGTGAACCCCACAAAATCAGGTGTTAGCATTCCTAAGAATTAAAAAATACCCGAATTAAACGAAATTTATAAAAATTTAAAATTAGCACGGTCAAATGTCCGTATAAATGACGATACTCGTAACAAAGCGCTACAACGCTGAAACTGTATGTGGGAACTAGGAGAAATAGTAATAGAATACATAAATCAATAAATTCCATCGGAAATAAACAGGCAGAATGGGACATGTTTTCTGCTTCAGAAGAGCTATAGCTCATGGAGAGAATAAGGTTAGAAGACAAAATGTGAAAGGAGAGTTAGATGACGGAAACGAAGTGGTTACAAAGAGAAAAGGCAAAAGAGGTATTTCGAAAAATATCTTAAATAAATAAACATAAACTTAAAAACTGTCCTGCTTTTATTGCACCAGGTTTTTATGAATCAAAAACATTTGATTGGTGCTTTATTACCAAAAAAAAAAAAAAATACGAATAGCTTTTAAAGTTTGCATTTTAGTTGTATTAGCATTCATTTATGTATTGCTGGCATTGATTACACTGTGGAACATTTTTGGGGTTTTTGTCTGGGGGGTGAGAAATTCCAAGTCAGGGTGATGGTACTAGATCAGTATAGTAAAATCCTCAAAGGGTTTGCGTTCGTATGTGTCAGTTTTTTTATGACCTTTTACATTTTTTCCTTATCTTGATGTTTTTTCGCTTAGTTGTAAAACTTTGGCAAAAACGTAGTTTGACATAACTCGAGAACGACTAGTTCGATTTTGCTGAAACAAATTGAGAAAAATTAAGAATTACATTTCCTTTAATCCATTCATATACTGTTTCTCTACCAAATCAACATTTTTACAATTATAAATAAATTTATGAAGAAAATTTTGTCAAAAAAAATTTTTTTTTTAATCATATAAATCCCAAACAGAAAAAAATGTCAAGTCTTATAACTTTTACGTAAGGCCACATAACCTATAAACAAAATGCGACATAGATCATAGAAATCGATTAACGCGTTCTGCTTTTATTCAAAATTAAGTAAAGGTATGAATTTCAAAAATTTGCTCGAGATATGCTCAAAATTCCTTGGAAAAAACATTTAGTACGCCTGATTGGAAAAAATGAATTTGTAAAGATGGGTTATCATGGGAAATGAATGTGATATTATAACTTACCTTCTTTAATTTTACTTTCGCTGAGTCTCGGGTAAATTAGTTTCAAACACAAGAAAACTTCATCTCTTTTGGCGGTAGTTTCGATGAAATTCTTAACAATTCCAAGTTTAATATGCAGTGGAGGCAGCAATATCTTCTCCTTCGGTACTAGAGAGTACCTTTTTAAAAACATTAATATATTTCATATTTGTCATAAAATTTTACAAATGTTACGTATTTTCTCACTAATTTTAAATAGTATTTTTTCCAAATTAAAAAATACAATTCCAAATATTAAAAAAGTATTTCTCTTAATACTTATGAATTTGGCTTGAAATACATTTTCCTGAGTATAATTGTATATATTTTCACTTGCTAATTGCAATATTATGTTTTCACAAATAAACAAACCAAAAGCTTAAAAAATTAAATTTCTTAAAGATTTTCCTTTGTTTCGCTACTTTCCTTTTCTTAACTACTTTGAATGTATTTTTTATAAACCAAAAAAAAAACCTTTTCCAAATTTGAACTATTTTTGGATTAAAATAAGGGTTGATATGTATGCCTCTTTCCATTTCGCGCTATTTTGGTGTTTTGAAAATTTTCTACGTAATGTGAAATTTGTGCAAGTAAACATTTCCGATCCCTCCGTTACCAATTAGTTTATTTCCTTTTCTAAAAGACTACCTTTATTCAAAAGCACTGATAATAGCGCTAATGTGGTGCCGTTTTACCTACTACAATAATACCACTCAGTTTCTGTATCAAACAAATTATTTTTTAGAGAAAGTGATTTTTCGCAGTTTCTAACCCTTATTCATAAACTGAAAGCAATATTCTTTGAAATATTGAAAGAGATAATTCCAGTCCACATACTTTTTTAATAGTATTTTATCTGATTATTGCTCTAGCTGTACAGCACTAAAAATTTACTTCATAGGGTATTTCATTGGAAAAACGAGAGGCCCACATACCCTACCTTACTGCGAGCCGCAATCCATAGTAGTATACAAGCTTCGGCTTAGCAGAACATTTCAAATTTGCGTCTGTCCATTTATAATTTTGCTCCAAAAACTTCTCAAAAATTCAAAAAGAAAAAGAAACCCACAATAGAAGTAAATTATCTGTGTCTTTAATTGTGATGTTTTAGACGAGATTTTTATAAAAATATAAATAATTGTGTCAGCTTTAACTTACTTCGAGATAGAGTGGCCATTGTTCATAATAACTATTTGTATGTTGAATGTTCATTTACGTTCTGTTTTAAATCGGTCAAACAAAACAAGTGAAATTAAGACGTTCATCCAAGGATTCACAGATTATCATACATTGACCTTAATCATTTCGGCATGCTAAAACCTGGATTTACCGAAATTTTCTACTGTAGTGTAGAAATTCATGAAACAAGCACATAGTCTATATTATACGAGTACTTTTCGGCAAAATGTAACACTTGAAGCAGCTACGTTTTGAGTTCGCCCTAAAGTATGCTTAGAGCAAGATTTCATCTTGTATCGGTATTAACCAAACGGAAAATAATTTTAAATAAATGAATGACTAAATATTAAATAACATATATTCAATTTGCACATTTTCGTACATGTTCTTTAAGGGTAGGAGAAATTTATAAGCGCCGATTTTATAAATGCTTTTAAATGCTCTTAAAATTTCATTTTCAAAATCATCCATAAATGGATCACATGAGTATTCGATCTAACATTCTCAGATATGGCTATTCACATCCTCCTAAAGTGCCTGAAAAAAGTTGGTTTTAATAAATTGTTGGACGTTTCGTTACCCGAAAAAATGTTTCGAAAAAGGTCAATGTACCCGCCTGTTCGTCGGTATCCATAATATTTGTTTCCAACTGCAACAAACTACTGTAAACATCATAGTAAAAATACCAATGAAGTCTTAAATTTACTTTCTAAATATAAAACATGCACATAAATCAATTTATACGAGTACATGTTTTATTAAATACACAAGCATACTTTTCATGTATAAGAATCTCGAATTTGCTTACGCCATCTCCATAAATATTCTAGAATATAAATTTACTCAGAAAAGTGAGCTTTATTCAAATGTGGAAAATACGATTTACTATTTCCATACTAATAGTTCCCCACACCCATCTTACAATTTAGCAGCCCTTATAGCACTTCCACTGGTGGCATTAATCGCCATTGGGTTCGTTCGTTCGTTCATTCGCTTTTTCCGGAGAAAAGAACTTTTGTTGGAATGAGTATGTCTGGCTATGTACTGGAAGTTAATCCTTTTTTGTATGCATACAAACACGTATATATATGTGTGTGTGTACACATAAACCCTTTTCCATGCACACACTTATAAACACTCAACTGCCATTACTGTTACTGACTGCCATTCCATTGCCATTACTGCCATTGCCATTACTTGCAGTGTTGCCAATGTGACAATATTTTTTTTCTGTGAGATCTTAACGTGAATTTTTTCTAAATGAATTTATTTCTAATAATACATATTTGTATTTATTCATGGTAACCTCACGCAAACAAGCAAAAAAAGTTCTTGCAACGTGACGAATCATTTGTGATGCAAATTCCTCGGAGAAGTTGACCCAGATTAATAATATAGTAAAAATGGACGAGTTTATTATGCACTTTAAGTTTAGTTGACATTACAACTAGAAACCCAATATTTCCAGCTTTTGAGAACTTTAAATTTGCAATCGTCCATTTGTTGCATCCTATCAATATTTCGCTTCAAAAACTTTCCAACCTTTCCTATTTTTAGCCTGTTTAGAAATAAATCATTAAATGCAAACACAATTAATTTACAACTCGAAATGCCATATTTCCAGGACACGTTAACGAATACTTTGAGCAAAAATATTTTGGAAAACGTCTTAAGACAAATTAGTCTTCGTTTTTGAGGGGTGCATTTTCAACTTTTCCTTACATGGTAATAAATTCAGTACTGTTTTATTGTTTTGTTTGGTTAAACAGTAATATATATTTTTTGGTACATCAATTCCAACAAAATTGCACAGAGAATTTTTACATATTTTTAATTTACTTTGTTTAGATGAAGTTTTCCCATTTTGCGTATAAAAATATATACACATATTACGAAAGTGTATTTCCTAATTTTCAATTGATTTTTAGCTCCACACGGTAAAGTAATATTGGTTGTGACGAATAAAATAAGAAAGTCCCACCATATCCGCATATTTTATGTAAAGATATGCAAGTTTTTACTTTTGTTCATTAGTGCATACGTATTTTGTAATTTTTCGAAAAAAGCTTTTTGTCGCAAGCGGCGAACTATTGCTAATTACATCCAGAATAATGAAAAATTCCCACAATAGAGAGGTTTTACTTGTTGCCACTATCTTAATTGAATGTGGAACTTTTTGGGAGCTTCTTCTTAGTAGATATATAGCGCTTTTGAAATTCCAGATGGTTTTCGATATTCTTGTCGAATTTCATCGAAATGCAAGAGATTCTGCATATGTATACACACAAGAAATGGTGACGTTTTCAAACAATTTAAATTACAACAGTGTTTCACATTTCTTTAATAGTCCCCTTTAAGTCTTCGAGATTTTTGAACGTTTATATCTTTTATATGCGAATGCTTCTTTTAATATAATTGTTTAATCCAAAGAATAATTTCGCAACAGTTTCATATTGAGTAATGTTTTCTCTAACTGAATTCTTCAAATATATATCCTTAAAACCCGCAGTTAAATTTATTTTCTACTTCGAAAACGTAACCCTTGATATGAAAAACTATTTGTACTGAAAGAACTTCACCAAAATATGACCGTCAGTACATAGTATAAACATTTTTCACGTCAATAAAAACAAATTGACAAACAAAAATAAATGAGCATAGTTTGACCATTTTCAGATGGTTATGAAATTATGCGTCCTCACCAAGTACTTAAGAACTGGTACTCACCGAGTACTTAAGAACTGGTACTCACCGAGTACTGGAACTGGTATTTCCCGATTGACGATTTTTATGGTTGCCATATTGTTTTCATGATCAGATGGTATCAAACAATGTGAATGAAATAAGAAAAGGGAAGAATGCAAGAAACAGACCGTAACAAATGGCAGTGAAGGTATAAATTTGGATAGATCTATTTTCAAGTAATTTTAAAAAAGGAAAACAAGCAAAAATATTTCTAAGCATGCATTAGTATATCGAAAATTCTGTGCCAAACTGGTTATTTCACAATGATATCCTATTGTTTCTAATAATAATGCTACTAACTTCATACGTATAATTTTTCTGACAGTACATTAGCACTACACATACGACGTATTTATTTCAAGTATTTCTTTAACAGCGTTAATTTATGAAAAATTTGCAAGAAACAAATTGTGTTTTTACGATCTATTTACAATGCATTCTTCACGTATAATACAGTATTCACGTAGCTGCTAAAATTCCATTCCGCAATGCATACTTCAAACATCCCTGTAAGGCAATTTCCTCGTTTCAATATTTCTTTTGAGGTCAACACTGCAAAACATGTAACAGTATTTTGAAACTTGTTTAATTGTTACAGATCTGTTTGTAGAGAGCACCTTAAATACTATTTTTATAAAGGTCTTTGTGTAGGACGACAAATTACACGTTATTTTTTCTTTTTACGTATAAAAAAGTTCACAGTTTTGAGAGTAACATAGTTTTAAGCAATAAGAGAAAAAGTTGGTTGGAAATTCGTACAGAGTTCACACTGAAAAAGGGCGAAAGCACACTGAAAAAAATTCTCCTCACTTTGGTTTAGCAGGCTTTTTACGCCGAGTGTCATTAACTCCTTCCAATTCACTTAAATATACCGCTTTCCAATAAGAATTTATTTACATTTTTTGTGTGAAGACGGAGAGTGTTGGTGTTCGTATATTTGTGCGAAAAAATATTTTTTTAATTGTGGAAATCAAAATAAGAAATAATTGTTTTTATACTTCTTTTACACAAAACACGTGATACAGCCCAAACACCAAATAGAAATTAGAAAATTCTGTAATAAAACAAACGAAAAGTCGAAAAGAAAAAACTCAAGTATACATTGGATTAGCAAGTGAAGAAGGAACATTACTGCTGCGTCGTCGGAAGTAGAAAAGTAATGCGAAGAGACGGGAAAGTAACCACAAAAATAACACGTACATACTGCAATACATACAGCAAAAGCAAAGTGACGACGGTGAAACTTAGTAACAAATCCGTGCGTTATAAATAAGGAAAAATCTCGTTCAAAACGAAGAAAGTTGTGCAAGGAATTTTAAGAAGTTTATGAAGAATAGATAGATAACATATTTTGCTGAAATAAAAGTGATTTTGGTTTTACAATATCATGTGAAAAATCGATTGGAAACAAAATACATATATACATAACAGCTATGATAAGAGAAGTGTGAGCACAATTGTATTACTCTCTCTCTCTCCTTCCATTGCCATGTAGATGAATGACATTGGAATCAACTGCACGCACACGAAATCTTATGTACATACATACACTACACTAACACAGCCGCACACACGGACGCTTTGCCAGAAAACGCGATAGAAAACCAGCGAGAGAAGAAGCAATTGAACTCACATTCACAAGGGACTGTTAACAAATTCTGACAAGAAGAAAGCGCAATTTTCATATTCATTGATGGTCGGTGTATTTGTTCTATTTTTGTTGTTGTTGTAAACCTCCTAAAGTGACATCAGTGTGAATGGGCTGAAGAAGCACATACACACACATTGGAGCACACAAGTAAAGAAAAAAGGCAAAACAAAAGTCGAAATTACAAGTTAACGTTTTTAACGCGGTAGGGGCAAACAAGGCACACAATTATGAGAATTTGCTTGGAAAACAAGAAGTGTTGATAGTCCCCTTTTCAATGTGGAATAAAAGGAAAAGATTAGTGCTGCCATTGTCACCGAATTCTTCATCATCACCAATAGTGGTAATTACCTCGCCGTTTTCATTTTGGTCAACTTCGTCATCGTTGTTTGCGCTTGAGTTACCAGCGCCAGCTGCGGACCACATCGCGAAAGCTATAGCGGCAGAAATCAACTGCAGCGACGATAATTGTTCCTCCTGAGTGTATTTGGGCGGGCGGCGTAGAAAATAATGGAATCTGGTCCCAATGGGATAATCAAAGTAGAGCCATCACTTGAACAGCAGCAACAACAGCATTTGCAACAGCAACATCAGCAGCAACAGCATCATCACCACCAACAGCAGTATGCCACCAATTTGCTAGCTCTCAATGGCTCGAACGCGCGTCTGCTCATCGATCATCCGTCAACGTTGTTGGTACCGTTGTCGCATCATCAGCAACAGTTGCAGCAACAGCTGCAACTGCAACAACATCACCAACAACAGCAGCAGCAATTGCAGCAGCATCACTTGCAACAGCAACAGCAACAACAGTTGCAACAGCATCTAGCCTCGCAACAGCAGCAACAACAAACGGAACAACAGCTCCAATTGCAACAGCAGCAACAACAGCAACAACAACAGCAGCAGCATCAGCAACTACAATTGACCACAGCCTATCCACAGCCTTTATCATTAAAACAACCTCCCCTACCGACTCCGATCAGCAACAATCCAACAGCGGCGACTGGTGCAACTACCTCCTTGGGACCAGCCTCGGTAGCCTCATCGACTTCGTCGGCTGCTGTACGTCATCGCTGGAATGAAAGTCCGGAGGCTAGGGCCCGCCGTTTAGCTCGAAATGCAGAAAGGATGCGTGAGCGACGCAACCGTGAATCCGAAGAGGAATACCGTAAGCGGCTGGCCCGCAATGCCGAAGCCAATCGTATGCGAAGACAGAACGAAAATGAAATGGAACGGGCCATGCGTCTCGTGCGCAATGCCGCGAGGCAGCGTCTGCGTCGTGCTATGGAGTCGCCCGATCAGCGGTCCAAACGACTGGTTAAACTTGCCGAACGCATGCGTATGTACCGAGCGAATGAGACGCCAGACCAGAGGAAGATCCGTCTGGCCGAAATGGCCGCAAGGGCCCGACAGCGCATAGCCAGCGAATCACCCGATCAGCGTAAGGAACGGCTGAAAAAGCTCAATGAGTACGCGAGAAAGGTCAGAGAAAAGAAAAAAATTATAAAAACAGGCGGCGCGGCGCAGACTCCGAATTCCGCACAGAATTCGAATACGACGACGCAAAGCGCTACAGCCAATTGTAATAATAACGACTCTTTAAATCTAAACCATCAGGCACCAGCAGCATCATCATCAACTGCCGCGTCCGCAGCAACAACAACAGGAGGAGGAACAAATTCAGCAACGCCAGTCAACACCGGCAACGATGAACTATCAAGACAAGCTGGTGGAGATCAGCACCAGTTAACGACCGCATCATATCAGCAGGCTGCTGCTTTGGCCGCCAATCCCATTGAATACTATCAGAATATGTTCATTAATCCAGCCACACTACGCACAGGCAGTGCAGCTCTCCTAAAGCAGGAGCCACAAACACAGCAGCAACAATCGTCTACCTTACAACAGAATCGTTTTGGTACTCCCAATCAACAGCAACCGACGTCTGCAAGTGCAAATCTACTCGTTGATTCGGCGGAGGCAACAAACCTATTTCAGCAGCATCTATACGACGAGGCTTCACAAAAGGTATCCTCCAAACTGCCACATGCAGCAGCTAATGTTCCTCATTTCAGCACAATTGCTAGCTCGCTAGAATTATACCAGAATAAGTATGCTAAGAAGCAGGAGCTTCAACAGGTGGGTATAGTGTCGAACTGAATGTTTCATACACTATCACAAACACAACACTTACCACCTATTGTTACTCCAAATTTAAATAAAACAAACGATTTGAGGCCCATATAATACTAGGTACATGGTGTATATTCTGAATATTTCGTGCAATTCTACATTTTTTTGCTGCATTTTAGTAGTATTGTATTTCTACTGTATAGAAGAAAATAAATGCTCTAACAAAAAGGATCCTAATTGTTGAGACAAAAAAAATTATGAAAGGATTTTGTTAGTTATTTTGTAACGGCGATATTTCTTCAAGGTAAATGTGCCAGTAAGGATTATTTCTACTTGCATCAGGAAACTGGTCACTCTTATAATACTAAAAAAAATTTAATTGTAGAATTTCACAAGGAAATGTCGGAAGGACAATTGTATCCTGGATTTTAAATTTTAAATGCGGTAAATTGACAAGAGTGTAAATTTGCTGTATATAAAGTCACCTCGGCAAATTACGGCTTCGTTTATACATTTATATTGAGATTCAAAAGCAAGCCAAACTCCTTGCGAAACTTTTTCCGAGTTTGTGTTTGATGGAGATACCAGGTTTTGCTTCCGAACCACCCAACAATCGCAGCTTTGTCAGCAGAATAAAGAGGGCAGAATTATCATGGTATTTAATGTCTTCCTTATAATACTTCAGCACCTTCATTGATCTCTGGTGATAAAGGAATTAAAAATACTACCCATGAAAAATTATTATGCGATATGACCCAGAAAACGCGAAAACATTTGAATTTTAATCAAATTTTAACAGAATCAATATGACCAGAGGTATTATATAATTTTAACTTGACTACTCTGCTTCTAATATAACTGGACCCAATTTAAAGAACTGATAAAATATGATTTAATTGCATGATGCTTAACATATGTCCTGGCTTTCCATATTCATAAATGGATGCAGTTACTTGCACATATTTAGTTTTGTAATTATCCCAAACTAATAAATGTAATCTTTAACGTTATTTTTAAATACAAGAACATAGCAAAGCGTAGCAGACATTAACTTTTTTTATATACATTGGAGTCATAGAATGTGCCATGGAAAAATTTACCAAATATAGCAAGAAGTAGTCATAAAAGTTTAGGTATAACCATACCGAAGCTCTATCCAATGACATGATAGTCCCGAAGGTGACTCTTATTTCAATGAATTTAAAAAATAGAGAAAGATAAAAACCGTTAATTCTCTAAGAATGAAGTTAAATCAATCAATAGAGCGTGCAACAAATTTACCATCTGGTTATTTCTAAGGACAACATTTTCGTAAAGAACATGATAATTAGTTGTCGGCAAAATATTTTCAATGATAGTTATATTGTTAGTAGGATTCCAAGTAAAAACACTTCATATTGACTGATAATCTCTCAATAACAGCATTAAGATATGGACGATTTTTGATTTAAAATGGTAACAACGAATTGGTATTTGACTATTGTTTTCTTATAACGTTAGGAAAAACGAGCCGTAGGGTTCCAAAATGCTAAAATAAAATGATCAAAAATGAAAGCGAAATAGTATTTTTCATCGACAGAAGAAGCATGTAAATACGACAAGCATTGGTAGTTTAGTCAAAATCAGCCTTTTGATAGCCAAATCAGCCGTTATGAATTAATCTGTAATTGCTTCCAAAATAAACAAAATATGCGTATATTTTAGGCCTCAAATACTATCTTTCCATCCATTACTGGTATATTCGATACTTATATCTAATTTGCATATTTTATCCACTATTAGGAATCAATTACTATTGTTTACAGTGTTTGTACGTTCAGTGTTTCGTGTTTTTTTTTCACGATTCTACAAAAAAAAAATTATCAATTAACTATGATTGAATGGTATAAAATATGAGAAATGAGCTCTTTAGATTTTCTCAAGGGTGCTTTTTAAATTTATAAAATTGATCGTATAACTTTCACATGATAATTCGCAATTTTCTCCAGCTTTTTGTAATGTTGCATGAAACAACTGAATATGAATATAAAAATAAAATATAAATGTTTTTAATATTAATATTATTAACTGTTTGATTTAAACGACATCGATTCGTAGGATCTTGAGAAAGGTGTTAATTTTATTCATAGCTGTCTAGCAGTGTAGTGCGCAACCAAAAGTTGCATTCATTCAATTACATCGCAATCGGTCAAAGATATCTTCGGACTATATAGATATTAAAAAAAAAATTAATGTTAGAAATAACGCTATAAATCATAATAAAATAATTTTTGAGCTAAAAATCCTGCTGAATCGCTAAACATTAATTTTTCGGTTTAAATCCCCTAGTTATTTTCTGATTATTTGGTATAAACAGCTACCTAGACAAAACGTTATAAGTCACGTTATCTCTACAATATGTTATGGGTACAAAACAAAAATTGCTTACAATGATTACTTTCCAACCAGATCTGTTTTTTGAGTGTAGCGCGCAAAATTGAAATCTTTTTTGTCTTAAAGTCGAATTTGTTTGCCAAAATGGAAAAAAATATTTAACATTGGCCTAACATGTCATCGTTTTGTGTTTGAGGAAAAATGGGAATGAATGAATATTTGTATTTAAAATTGTATTCTTTTTGTTTTTTCTTATATGGCACACAGCTTTTACGAAACAACTTTATTTATTATTTGTAAGGTTTATGTAGCAATGCTATTTTTTATTTTTCAAGCCAATGTATACCAGCTATAAATTAGTTGAAGGCAAACGAGTTGTTTGTTAAAACTTTCTAAAGATAACATTCCATCGGAAGCCCAACATCCAATGTCGATATATTACGGAATATTAAGTCTACAAAGCGCTGACAGAGCATTTGCTTGCAATGTTTTACCAACTTTCGAAATTCAGATTTGAATTTCATCAAAAAACGGGCAGTACATGAGGGCTCATTTTTTAAAAAAAATTTAGTTACGTAGTTTTTGCACAAATAGGTCTTCTATTCCTGTTTCTTCTTCGCCACTGGTCTCATTGTTTTAAGGTTCAGAGGAATCGTATGAATTGTATTATTTGGGAGCAAGAGGGCTATGCCTTGCCAAAGTTGTAAAATGTAATCAGTCAAGTCGGCCTTATTATTTTAGAGTTGGAAATGTCTTAAAAAAATAGCCATAAAATCTAGAATGGATGTTGTCATTTTGGGAATTGCAATGCACTTTATTCGTGGATGTCTTACACTCTACCAAAGTGTTCTATCATTTCAAAATACATTGTGGAAGGAGAAAAATAAGGAGTTGTTCGTCGATTAAATGTTGATCATAGAATGAAATATGTCGCGCATTCACTGCATGGAGAAAACAAATAACTTGCAAAAAAGTCAGTTTGAAACGGTTTTCTTCATCTATTACTATTCCCCTTATTTGCAAATTCTTCTTATAGATGCAAGGTTTAATGTGTCATACTAGAATATTGTTTTTACACGTTTGTAGTGTTTAAGTGTGCGGTTGGCCAGAGATAGTATGATCGGCTAAGAATCAGCAGATCGTGAGATCAAATTCTAGGCACATCGGACAAAAGTTAAGCACACCGCTAAGAGATAAATTCAAATTTAATACTACTAGGTTTTTAGTACTCATAACGGTTAGAGACGTACTCAAGACATTCTTCTAGAGATCTGACATAAGACATTCCATTTCCAACGTAAGGAATACCAAATGAATTACTAAATTAATGCAGACTTCAGAAATTTTTTGTTTAATAACAGGAAAAATTATACGATTATATTTCAATGATTTACAAAAACGCGAAATATTATTGTATAAGCTAACATTGCACATAAATGTTATTAAAAGGATTTAATATCCTTTCTTTCAACGGATGTGTTAATTCGTTTCAAATCGTTTGTTTTTTTAAATGTGCTTTGTACCGTACAGCCCACAAATAGTCTAAACCAGGTTCTACCTGTGTGTGTGTCATTTTAGACAAACAATGCAGCAAACAGTAATACCAATAATAACAACAGCGGGACTGTTGGAGTCTCCACGACAGGACAAAATGAAAAAAGTGAAGGACAAAAATTAAAGCCAACACATCCGCAAATTCAAAATCCTCCCACGCCACTCTACAATCAATTTCCGTATTTGGCAACATTTCCAGCAGCTGCTGCAAACTCATCTGTGGCAGCAACAACACCACCGAACACACCTACCCAGACGGCTGCTGCTTACTATCCCATGTACCACAATGGCTTTCAGTTGGGCATAGCGCCGAATACAGTGCCGCCACCGTTTACGCCCGTTCATTTTTCAACGTCGTCGAATGCAGTGGGATCAACGGGGTCGTCGCCACCAAACTCGGGTAGGCGGAAATGATTAGGGAGCACTTCTTTTTTGAATTGTCTAATGTAGTACTAACATTGTTTTTGTGTTTTATTTGCTTTGTTTTTCTATACGCTTCGGAAATGCGGTTTTATCAACTGCAGCCAGCCAGCAACAGCACGTTATACAGGATTTTCCAAAAGCGGTCCGCGGTCGCCCTAGAAAGCTGATATTTAATAGCAATGGTAGCACAAACTTGGATGCATTGAGTACGTCGCAGGACGATGTACTGCAAAAGCAGCAGCAGCAGCAGAAAATGAGTGCATTACTAGAGCAAGAGATCAATCAAATGTTAGCGTCACCACAACTGGCTCAGCGCCGCGGACGTGGTCAACAATATCAACATATAACACAGTTGCAACAACAACAGCAACAGCAGCCACAGCAACAACTGCTACACCAGGAGCAACAGCAGCAACAACAACAGCAGCAGCAACAAGAAACATCTAGCGAACATTCCCGTAAAATTAAATATGAAACTGATGAAGATAAGCGTAAACGTCTCGACAAAATGGCCGCCCATCAAAGAGCTCTGCGGGCCAATGAAACTCCCGAGCAGAGGGCAGTACGTTTGCAGAAGCTCAGTGAACGCGCTCGCTTAAAGAGGGCGGAAATTCGTGCCACCGAGACACCAGAAGAGAAAAAAACCCGTCTTTCCAAGCAGGCAGAATATGCACGCATGCGTCGATTGAGAACGCATGCTCCACATTACAATCGCCTTAAAGTTGAATCTGATGCTGCAACAAGTTCCCCTCCGACTGTGAGCATATACAATTCAGATGTAGCCACAACCAACGGTTATGATGGCAACAAAAATAGCCTGGCTACAGATCTTAACAGCGGTGGCAGTTTAAGTGGTGGTAGTATCTCACAGGAGAGCAGTGCATCCAATAGTGAGGAACAACAACGTCTTCAACAACAGCAGCAACAACAACAAATGTTAATGCAGCAACGTATGTTGCAAACGCCGAATCTACTCAATCACATCAATAGTAATAATAATTTTATAAAAGCTGGCAAGGAATATAATAACTCAACGCAGCCCGAAAATAACGATATGTTAAAAATTCTCGAACCGATAATTGTTATGAAAACTAAGTAAATATATGTTGTATATATACATATATATACAAACAGCGTACAAACATGCATATATATGTATATGTATGATGTATGTATTTCAGCAACAAATCAACAGGCAGAAGCTGCTAGTACTGTCTTAATATATATTATATGTAGACGACAGGCAAAGAGTGTGTTTTATTTTTAGACGACACCCATCCCAAATAAATAATAGACCTTTACGCTGAAGCTCTTCAGCCCCTCGTATTGTTTGTACAAGTTTTCTAGATATATATTACAGTCTTCATATTTACCTGGGACGTTTGACTTTTACGGCAATAATTATACTATTTCTTGGAAATGATCCTTTAGTAATCTTTAGTAAGAAAAGTAATCAATGTAAACAGAAAAAAATGCTACATGGTTTAACCAACCTTGCAAGTAAATGTTTCGGAATTTATTATATTTACAATGTTTACCTTAAAATCGATTGCAAACAATAAAACATTCCAAAATCAATTAATAAATTACCATATTTAGTAATTAAAAGTCCATTATTTTTTGATTACCCTTAGGTGATCATTGGGTGTCCATCTTAAAATCGTAGAGCATGTTAATAATATGTTATAAAAGAATTCGTTTTTATATTTACATTGTCAGGAATTTGGTACACCTAAGAATCCCAGTGATTTTTCGATCTAAGAAAAATATTAGACACAATTTTACGAAAAGTTATATCAAGGGAAGTTGAATGGATTTAGTTTCATATAATATCCAAGATGTGGGCTCAAGTTTCGTGTTCGTCCATTTGTCATCCATCGAATGGTTCTATCTCAGTCAGTGTGTGCCCTTACAATATGCGGATATCGCGCTCACAATGAAAATGCCCTGAAACTAATTCATATGAATTGTATAGGGAACTAGCCTATCCTGATTAAAATTTATGATTTTGCCCTTTTTTATGTGGCGTCGAACTGATGGTCTTTTAGAGAGTTACATTTGCCTAAAATAAGAATTCAATTGGTATACCGGTTTAATTCTTGCAACTTCTGCCTTTGGAAAGAAAAAACATTGCAACCGTTTTAAGCAGTCAACATGTCGGAAATAACCAAAATCCACAAAAATGAAAAACTACATAAGATGAAAGAAAATAAAATAAACTATATATAAGTTAAACAGTCAGTAGTATAGCAGTGGCCACTAATTATTAATTATATAATTTGATGATATACTACATACATAAATACATATGTACATCCTACATATACATACATCCAAACTGTCTATATAATAAAATGTAGTTTGCCAACGCGAATAAGACATTAAAATAGTAATACAATTTACATACACCAGAGAAGAACAAGACATATAATGATAAAATGCATAATATTAATTTATATTAATAAAAATTATAGTAACCAACTCCTTCCCCACTACACACAACCCTATTAATTAAATTAACAATCCTACATTTAACTCAAAGTACACAAGCGCAATAGGTTACACTGGTATGTTTGCCTTGATCTTATGGAAGAGGAAAGTGATGTGTGGTATGCTGTTGGGTTGGGTTGGGAAAAAATACAATGTGAGCGCCTGTATTATGGATAGTTAAACCACTCGATATCCTTTCTAATTTTCCATACTATTTTTCTTTTGCGATTTACTATAAAGGGCAATAATCTGGTTTGTTTCCATATAGTTACATAGAGCTCATAAGAATTTTTCTAATGTATGTTGAAATTCCGCTAATTAGTGCAAACTGTCTTTGATTTCCCAAGCATTTTCTCTGCAAACTGTTAGCAAATCTGTAAGCAAACTTCTAATAAAATATGGACTTATATTTTAATTATATTCCAAGAGCTTTTTTTAAATTATTGTATACAATGTAATGTTAAATTGTACATTCAAATTACCACAAATGCCACCCATCCTTTCTTCAGTTTTTTTTTTAGAAGAAGAAAAAAATTAAATGCAACAGTCTCATGTTGTATTTTAAACAGAACGGTAATCAATTCACAAAAGAGAAACATAATTGTTGACTAAGAAACTAAAAAGATGAAAATGCTATAACTATATTTTGTAGTGATAAAACCGCTGATCTGTCTGTAGTTGCAACTAACTCATTTTAGATTTTTAGATTTTTGTTCTTTTACATTTTTATTTTACGTACTATGTAGAAAGAGTATAAATATGTAGCAAACATAGCAAGTAAACAACAACAATTTATATACAAGCATCATATACATACATACATTAAAACGTATATATATATATATATATATATATATAAATATAGTATACATATATTGTCCTAAGATTGTAAAACTATATTTAATAAGCTAATATTACTGTGTAATAACAAATAAAAATGAACAACCACAAGAATAATAAATAATGAGACAAAAACACATATTTACTTACTTATGCATATATAAAATTAAAACAAAGTGAACAAGATTATGTTATAAATGCATAAATATAATAATAACAATAGTACCATATGATAATATACAATATGCATATACCAACACATATATATATAAAATATTAATTGTATACATGAGAAACTAGTAACAACAACAACAAATAATAGTAAACACAACAATACTTATGTATGATTATTATGAATCTAAACAAAAATAAGAACATAATAAAGTCAATAATTTTTTAAAGTAGTAAAACAAAATTTCTCAATTGTTTCGTATTATTTTTGTTGTAAAAAATCTGAAATTAATTTTCCAAACTGTCGGAATATTTATCTCTTATGATGTTATAATTTAACATTTAAGGGGTTACAAACGTGAGCCTCGGCTGCAAAAGCTTTTATTTGCATTTTATTACGTTATTGTAAAATATTTCCATGCAAAACGCAGTAGCGCAGTAAAAGGCGTTTTTTTTTGGGAACCTTCCATACGTTAGTCAGCCTTCACGGAGTATACGAAATATACTCTTTAAATGTGAACGTGAATTTGTTCCAATTCTTTTTTATAAGCGGTTTGAGAACTCGATCTCAGCAGGGGAAACTTAAGGGAAACTTAAAATGTGAGAAAACTACGCCTTTATAATGGCGTACTTTTTTTATGTTTTTTTTCTTACATACTCGTATAGGGTAAAGAAAAAAATATGTAATGTATCACATAAAAATGATAAATTGCTTCAAGGCGTTTTTGTTCCGTATCGGTCATTTCCCAAGATTACGATGTTTAACTTGTTTCTTTACAGAAATAGTTAAGAGTCTTAAGTATTGTTCCGTTTAACAAAACCGATTTGCAGTATTCTTCAGAATTCCTGGAATGAACAATTGTAACTCTTACAAAATAGGGCTTTATATCTTCTATGGTCATGTCTTTGTTCATAAATATGAACATTTTAGGTCTGTCTGCTCCTGCGTCTCGTCGAATCCAAGGGCCTACTGTCTTACGGATTCAGCCATATCCGACTAAAGGTCTACAATAGCGACAAGGGATGCCAACCGACAGATACCGCATCGGATAACAATGATGCGATCTCTGAAGGGGAGAGGAACTTGTCGCAAGTGCTAGATGTGAGTCAGGAAGGGACTAGCGTCTCATCCTTTTCGGGTGCGTAGAGGGGCTCTTCTTGATGAACCTACATTCACCACCAGTAATAGACAAGAGGTGCTGAATGTTACTCTTGTTTCTGAGGGACTAGCTGAGAGGATTGGAGAATGTAAAGTTTTGGATAAACATAGCTTTTTAGATCACCCTTATATCAGCTTCTGTTTGAGTGGGCTGGAAGGGGTTCAAAGGACAATTTTTCCACTGAATGTGAGGGAAGCAGACATGAACAACTATAGGGAGACATTTAACAAGAACTTTTTAAGGATACCTGACATTAATGCCCGGAACATCGAGGGCATCGAGTGGTCTGTGGGTCAGGTCATACGGGTTTTAAATGACTCAAGACCAAGATGGTCTTTATTCCCAAAGCCGAGAAAACCTCCCATACGGGACCAAAAGGTTTTAGACCTACCAGCCTGTCACCTTTTCTCCTCAAAACACTAGAGAGACTCATTGACAGCTATCTTAGGTCGAGCAAAGACCGGAAGCTGTTGTCGGATAGACAACATGCTTACTGCAAGGACTACCCTGCACGACTTGGTTGGATTTATCGAAGTTTCACTCGCCGTCAAGGAGTTTACTTTGATAGCCTTTCTAGATATAGAAGGGGCGTTTAATAACATTTCTCCTGATACGATAGTTGCAGCACTATCAAACCTGGGAGTAGACGTTCGTATTAGGAGTCTAGTGTACGATCTTCTTACGAAGAGACGTATCAGTAGGGGAACATCCCAAGGAGGTGTTCTGTTCCCCCTACTATGAAACCTCGCTCTGAACAGAATTCCGTTCTCTTTAGAAGAGTCTGGGGTCAAGGTTATCGCATACGCGGATGATGTGGCGATAGCAGTTAGGGGGAAGTTTTTGGGAACACTCAAAAACATCCTTCAAAGAGCCCCTCTCATTGTAACGAAGTGGGCGGGGGAAACGGTCTCGGAGTAAATTCAAATAAGACCGAAGTGGTACTGCACAGGTACAGGATTCCACCTGTGGATCCCATCTCTCTGGGGTACTGAAATTCCTTTCGCGGACTATGCAAAACAGCTTGGCGTTTTATTGAACAGTGCGAAAAAAAGGTCACAGTGGCGCTATATGCGTGCAAAAGGGCAATAGGGAAACAATGGGGATTAAGACCTCGCATTGTTCACTGCTTGTATACTGCAGTAGTAAGACCGATAATGTATTGTGTTATCGTCTAGTAGAAAGCTCTCGAGAAGTCCACGTACTGTAGGATACTGCACAAGGTCCAAAGAATGGTTAGTCTGTGCATCACAGGTATACTCCGCACCACCTCATCCGATGCACTAAATCTAATTTTGCATTTACTACCCCTGGACATAATTAGTATGCCGACTGCCGCAGCGGTGGAGGTAAGACTAAGAGAGCTGTCACTGTGGTCGAACAGTCGTTATGGTCACATTGTGATCGTCAACATGGTGGCTGACATAACAGGCACTATTGACTACACTCTGGCTGAACCACTGTTATACAAAAAGTACCATATGCCAGATAGAGATGCATGGCAATGTAGAACTCCTGGTATACGATTGTATGTCGACTTCTACCCTGACGGCGACGGATCAGGTAGGTTTCGGGGTCTACTCCAAAGACATAGGGCTAAGCATGGAAAGAAGGCTACCTGACCACTGTAGTGTTTATCAGTCCGAAATTTTGGCCATTAGGGAAGTGGCAGAATGGCTGAGATATAACGTCCTCAACACCCTTGGATTCTGTCTTCCTGAACTCAACATCAGCTCTGAATTGCCGCAGATCTCTTAACGAGATGGCTCAGTATTTCAACATACATCTTATGTGGGTGCCGGGCCACAGGGACATACCAGGGAACTGCAGAGCAGACGACTAGGACAACCTTACAGATTCCAGTCGAGTTGGAGTCCGTGGGCATGCCTCTAGTCACTTGCAAGGTTCTACTGCGAGATGGAGCATGTTTAGCAGCAAATAGTAAGTGGGCGTCTGTCCGGGGCTGTGATCAATCCAGACGTATGTGAGCCGAGAGCGACAGCTCACTGCTTGTATCCGTCATGATGGGACACTGTCTGATTGGAAGACATGCAGTGAGATTGAAGGTTGCGACTAGTGACTTCTGCAGGAGTTGTAGGGATGAAGGGGAGGAGGAGTCAATAGAACATCTTCTCTGCAATTGTCCGGCCCTGGCAAACAGTCGGGGATCAACACTGGGCTCTTATTTCTTTAGGGACCTGGGAGATCTGGACGATATAGTTATTGTCCGACTTAAGGCGGAGACGCTAAGGATGGTTCAACGGGGGAAACTAGGGACATCCTTATCTCTAGTTTCCGTGGTATCACAATGGACTCTACACTTTATGTGAGTTTGTCTATTTAGACTGCCACACTGACCTAACCTAACCTGGGACTGTCTGGCTTATAAGCCGCTATTTCTACGTCAATTTTCTGCATCGCCTTTCTATTGAGTGTAAAAACCTTCTCTGTGATTTCTTCATTTCTCAACATTCTAAAAGTAGAATTCGTGTAAGCTCATTGGCTGTGGAAAGCTCTTCCATGTTTCATTCATGAGATGTAAAGGAATTTGTGTTGTTTTATTTTTATAAATACTGAATCATATTTTCTGCGCACTACGCCCGTGCTGTGTACTTCCCCACACTTGCAAAACATCGATTGCACGGTTTGATTTTTGATGCATTTTAAACCTTGTTTGTGTTTCAACATTATGGCCAACTTAAGATTCCGTTTGTCGAAATTTCTCGACACACACGAAAACTTACAATATCTCCACAGAAACTAAAATGTTCCACTAGCAGATTTTTATCTCTACCGCGCTTGAGAGTTTACTTCTTTCTCGACTATCGTTTATCGTTTCATGGGAATTCCTTTCACTTCTGTAACTTCTGTAATTATATTTGTTGACGGTAATGAAGGTGCCACTGCAGTTGGCGCTTTGAAAGCATCGTTAGCTGTGGTATTAATGGAACCACATTTTGCAAAAATTTCAGCAGCATTTATTTACTCTTCAGCTTGGAAAGAATGGTTGGTTCTTATTTTTCAATAATCTCATCGGCAGGGGTATTGTCTCGCTCTTCTTCACGACTGCCGAGTAATTTGTGGTCATCAAGATGGTCTAGTGCATCTTCGTTCTTGGAAAAATATCTGACAACGGCAAATATTTATACTAAAGAATGGACAGCATAAAACGGCAACTAACTTATTATTATTATTAATATTATCCATATTAAATTACTTTAATGCGGTATGGAGAAGTTGTACAGAACTATTTATTGTAAAACATTTTCATAGAATACATGACTGCTCAGATATCAGAAATTCTTTTTTGCAGTTTTTACACCGGACATCTCAAAATCGCTTATCAGTTTCAGTACACTTCAGTTTCTGCACACTAAAACCTATTCGAAGCAATATTTAGTATTTTGGCAGACACTTAAAAGTTATTATTTGCCACATTCTGGTAATCACTAAAAAAATGTAAAATGCTGGGTTGAAATGTGAGCATACAAATGATCAGTACAATTGCCAAATATAATGCAACGGCATAAACACGATTTATATATTTCATCTTACCTAGATTTCGACATCCATGTTATTAGACGCATTCAAATATATAGCGAAAAGTCGAACAAGTTTTACACAGCGATGTCAACAATTTGAATAAACTCCCCAAGGATGGGATATGGGAGAGTTTCTCACATTTAATGACCTTATATGTATATGCATTCTGTTTTTAGACTTACTAAAAGAGACATACAGTTGAACAACGACTCTGATCCCCAATTTGAAATATTTTTACTTAACTTGTTGATTGCTCGAGAGACCAGAATGTTCGTCAGCACATTGTTGCGATTGCTGCTCAAAGGAAAATAGATGGTGACTATATTGGGACTAGAACCCCCGATCATACGTACATTACACACGCGCCAAAGTAGGTCAATTATTAAATGTATAGAAAAATAATGTAAAATTTTAAGTTTATTTTGTATTACGAAATACATTCTCATCGGTAAATTATACACATTACCAAAACGCTTAGCAGATTGCATTTCGCCCTTAAATTGGCCCTACGAATACCGTACATAGAGTAAAATCAACGTCCGTATTGGACTATACATTGATAGAAGCTTAACATAAGTTATATTGCTAAATCTTTTTCCTAGCAAAAAGCCCTAACCGTAACGCACACCTTTCTAACAAAAAACCAACAATATCATGTAGCTAAATATTATGTACGTAGATTGTCAATGAAAAATCAGAAGCAAACAAATCTTCAAGCAAACCAAAACAAATCTTAATGCTCATGAAGAGCATAACATTCCATTAACTTTCGTTTAAAACTTGCAGGACTAACTGAGAAATTCTTTAACTTAGCCGGCAGAGTATTCCACAATCGCTACTCGAACAACAAATGATCTTCCCATGATTGAGCTGTGGAAAGATTCTATACAAATTTGTGCACTTCTACTGGAATGCAAAAAAAAATTAAATAATCTTACAATATAACTTAAGCATGTTAGTTTTTAATAATTTTCAAAGAAATATATTTCATACTATCAGAACGGAATAACCGGGTATGCTGTTGTTCGACCAACTTCAAACTCTCTTTACACCACTGTCAAGCAAGGGCTCTTACCAGAATTCTCTGGCATTTTTAACGCCGAACTAGCTGCTATTAATTCGGCAATTATTTTTGCTACTCAGCTTAAATTGAGGACCATCATATGTACTGACAGTCTTAGCGTGGTTATTGCTCTGCTTCACAATAGTAAAGAAATGTACGACAACTTCCTAAAAAAGCCGAATATTGTTAGTTCAATGCAAATCTTGTGGGTACCCTCTCATGTCGGTATAGGAGGAAATGAGTTTGCTGACAATGCTGCCAAGGAAGTAATTAAAAAGCCGATGATTTACGAGATTTTCTGCTTTCATCGTGTTATCTCAAATATATATAAATGCATATGGAGGACTGAACAAAAGATTACATGGGAACAATCCAAAAGCTTTCTGCGCTCACACAGCCTCAAGCTTGATAGACCAAAATACAACTCAAACTACACCAGAAATCAATGTATTCTTTTGGCACGCCTCAGAACGGGGAAAGCATTGTTCAACTCTAAACATTATTTCGATAGCTCAAATCCAGTTCAATGCGATGAATGTGGCTGTGACATGGATGTTCGACATATTTTAGTAGAATGTCCAAAATCTAGACTGAATGAACCTCTTTCAGTCATTCTTGACTGTTCAAGACCTAGTCAGCTAAAACACATTTGGAGGGCCCTGAACGTACATGGAATTAATGATATTTAACCGATACTCCTCCATAATATAAATATACATACACATATAACTAATTTCATTTTTCTTGCCTTTTGAAAACCTGAATTAAATTGTATTACTTGATTGTACACATTTTATAAGTGTAAATATGTTACAGATAGGAAAAAACTACTTATGCGCGCATATGGTCTATGTTACCCTGCGCCTTCCTTTTGTTATATTTTATAAATTTATTTATAAAATATATATTCAATAAATAAATAAATAAATATTTCATACTGCGAATGGTACCTACACCTACCTACCTACCTAAGCACACATGCAGTCTAGAGATATTGGTTCGACATTTTCCAGTAAATAGTTCTAACCCGTAAATGATGCAGGACATAAGTAACATATTAGCATCGCTTCTGTTTATAAACTTGCGAGACAGTTTACATAATATGTTCGTTCATATGTATAATCTCATTTTTGTACTGAATGTTTTGTCTATTAACGCATATTCGATATAATTGTACATTTTCAGATGTTGGACATTAAAACCCTTCATACCATCGATACTGAGTATTCTGCCGATTCAGTTGAATGGTGTCCACATCCCGACCATATAAACCGTTTTGCTTGTGGCACTTATCAGCTGGAGGAGAATAGTGATGAAAGCCCACTAACAGGTATCGAACCATGTCGTCGAAAGGGACGCATATATCTGTATGAATTTGATAAAAGTAATAAAGATTTAACGGAGCTTCATCGGGAGGAAACTGCTGCAATCTTGGACATGAAATGGTTAAAATCAACCAATACTGATTATCCAGTTTTAGCTACCGCTACAGCGTTGGGAAAAATTGACGTTTTCCTCTTAGAAGGCTCAAATCTAAGGCTTTTTCAATCCGTGCACATAAGTACGGAACATGACGATCTGTTAGCCTTATCCTTGGATTGGGGTAGCATCTCAAACGATGGAGTCGCTGTAAACCCGGACCATATTTTAACCTCCGACTCCAAAGGTGACATAAGTCTTTTGGCGTGGTCCAATGAAAGAAAACTGCAAGTAATACGCTCATGGCATGCCCACAACTTTGAAGCTTGGATATGCGTTTTCGATAAATGGGATAGAAACCGTGTTTATACTGGTGGCGATGATACTTTCCTTCATGTTTATGACCTGAGGACTGACTCACGGGCTTTACTCAACAAGTCCCACATGGCTGGAGTCACCTGCCTCCTTAGTCACGCCAAAAGGGAACATGTTCTGCTATCCGGAAGTTACGATGAAAATTTGCGTATCTTTGATACAAGAGCTATGAAACAACCATTGGGAGAAATAAATTTGCATGGCGGAATATGGCGCCTGAAATCTGACCCTGTGAATCACGATTTAATTTTGAGCGCTTGCATGTATCACAATTTCAGCGTGGTGCAATTGACCGATTTTACCTCTCCCAAATTGATTGGTGAGTTTGGGGAACATGAGAGCATTTGTTATGGGGCAGACTGGTGCCTGAATGCTGATGAGGAAGAAGATAATTTATATATGGCAACTTGTTCGTTTTATGACCATAAACTTTGCGTTGCTAGAATAATAAAAAATAATAAATAGAATAAAATAAAAATAAGTTAATTTCACAATTAAAAAGTTTAATAAAAATTACATCTCGCGAAACGTTATTGGAATAGCTGAAATTAATTTCCCCATATGTAATCCATTTTAAAACCTAGACAATAACATAAAAATCGACATCGACACTTGAAAAATTAACATTTTATTGAGAATCGAAATTGCGACACATATCGCTGTAAAGTTTTAAAATGGAAGAATCCTTAATGAAATTGATATTAGTTAGCACGCGAAGTCGAATATCATCTGCATAATTACTAAGATACACATTTAAAACCAAGAATGGTCAACTGAATCAAATACTTTACTGATTTTAAACAGCTAGCAATCAATGTCGTTTCTTGGCTAGTGATCATTGCAAATGAAATCGACTATAGAGGAGATATAATATATCCATTAACAAATTTTGCAAAATTTAAGAAAGTTCAGGCATTGCCGGACATAGGTCGGTAGTAAAAGCAGTTCTATATAGACATATTCTGTTTTTCTCATAGGTATTACTTTCAATCTCTCAGTCTAATGGGAAGTAAAAAGTTCTGATGATTGAATGAGGAATATGGTGACAAGCAGCAGAATTAATTTTTAACTTTAAATTATAACACCCGAATTCTACAACAGTTCGAAAGTTTAAATTATTTTCCTGTTGCCCAATGATTGTATATTAGCTGGAGATGGAAATTATGTACTAAAGAAATTAAAGAAAAATAAGTATTTGGGTGATCAATATTTTTTCATTTCATTTCATTTATTTAACAGTCTTGTAATTTAAAGCCTTTTGGCCAATATTAAACAAATTACAAAATGCATAAAATAAATACTACTTGAATTTGAAAAACAAAATATAACTTAGAATATAAAATTAAATTAACTAGTAACTAATTACCTATAACGCTCAAATTGAAGTGCACCACAAAGTAGGCGATATGAAGGGAAATAAAAATAATGAAAAAAATTAAATATTGAATGATGTATATATGTATGTAGGTCAGGCCAAATTGCAAGTTTTTTTTTTCTTTTTTTTTTGTTGGTAAATCACAATAAAATGCATAAATTGAAATAAGTACTACTCCAAAGTAAATGTAAAAATGTATATAACATAAAAATTGATCACATAAAATCATACATTTAATATCAACCAATAAATACACCAATAATTAATAAATATCACTCGTAAATGCAAGCATTAAGATGTCAAAGAAGATGTAAGATGTAAAGAATATTCACCTACGTCAACTGCATATGATAGATAAGTCTATTACGAAATGTTGTGTATGATACATTTAAATTCCTAAGCTCATTTGGCAATGTATTATAGCTACGAGCTACTCTTACATTAAAAGATCGTGCTGTAAGATGGCAAAGTTAGGGGATAAACAATTGCCTTCTACGAACGGAATGACAAAATTTAAAAGATTCGTATAGGAAATGCGGACATTGGTTAGAATATATTTTGTAAAAACACAACAGCAATCGTACATCGACAAATGCAGGAAATGAACATCCCAGAAATTTAATCGCAAAAGGTGTTATATGTACACGTCTCTTTTGAGAAAAGATGTAGCGAACAGCTCTGTTCAAAGATAATTGAAGGAGTTTCATATATTTTTGATTAGTAGCAGAGTATATCTCTAAGCAGTACATAATACTTGGCATAACTAGGGCATGAACCAGTTGCTTTTTCACATACAGCGGGAGCGACAAATTAGTTGTGTATAACTGCCTCAATGCATAGTTAACACTTAAAACAACATGATTAATGTGCTTCTCAAAACGCAGCTTATCATCTAATAAGACTCCCAAACATTTCATGTCATTCACAAACTGTAAATTAGAACCATTATAAACTACTCGCAATATTACTCATTTCATTACCTCAAATTTTAGTTCTGTTGGTCTCAAAGTGAGACCAATATATTTCCACTAAATATTCAAATATACTAGACCGCGTGATTCGCTTTATTATTCTACGAATAATTGCAAAACATTGCCTGTACATTATTTCATTTCATTTATTGAACAATCTTGTAATTTAAAGCCTTTTGGCCAATATTAAGCAAATTATAAAATGCTAAAGTAAATACTACTGGAATAATAATATATTCTCCTTATTTCTTAAAAATATTTTTTTAATATTGTGTCGTTCTTTGGAAAAACATTATAACTAGTCATTTTAGGCACACGTTTAATTAAATTTCGACTGTTTGACGGAATTTAAAAATTGCGCATTATAGGTGACTGATACATGACATCGTCGGTTCTAACCTCGATACAAAGGTCAAAATTGCATGAAATTAGTTAATTTTTTTGTACCACAAACTACAATATCTAGTATTTTTAACACTTGAACAAAACTTTTGCACATGGACACCACCACTAATTAATAATAAGTCAACACAAATATGTAGTGGGCAAATGTATAAAATAAAACATTGAAAAATAAGTTATACTAATAATTTAATAAAATATTACTTAATTGCTGGCCAACAAGAAATACAAAAAAAAAAAAAAACAAATGATGCTTCGGAAAAAGTGCAGCCATTGCTTCGAGTGTATAGAACAGGATAAGAAACGCCTCCTGATCCAGCCACCCACTAACGTCCATATTATCAGGATATTACAAAAAAAAGCAGCATAATCTTACCGTTGTAATAAAGATTCTATCAGTGCTCAGGTCACCAGATCTTTATTCGATTAAGTAGATATAAGTATACAGAAGTTGTGGACTACAGTTGTTTCCCAATATAGCATTTCCCTCCATGCAGTTTTTTCCACACTTGTTTTACTTTCCTCACCCTCGTTATCCTCTTAAATTACTGCAGCCATCTAATTTTTTTTTTGTCGAAAGAGATCTAATTTTAATATTAGTCCTCTTTCTTTAACTTTATTTTGAAGTAAATCCATCATTACATTTTACACACAATTATTTAATATTTTATGAATGCCATTTATATATATATATATATTTTGCTCGTAATCTCTGGGATAAACAATCTAATCCGAACCGTCATCATCCAATAATCCTGAATACTTATTCTCTGACACCAGTATAGGCTCACCCTGTTTAGGCGAAGATTTTGGGACTGGGCGCGCTGCCGGTTTAATGGAATCACGTTTTTCTCTATTATTGGCGTCCTTTAGTTTTCCATCGCGGGGTTTGTCTCTGTTCGAGTAGTCAGATCTTTCAGCCCTATCTTGAAATCTACGACGGTCATCGCGGTTGTTGTCTCTTCTATCTGGTCTAAAATTTCTGCCCTCATCGCTATGTTGGGGTTTCCGCCAGTTGGATTCCGCAAGAGGTTCTTTTGGCATAATTTGTATGTTGATTTCACTTACGCTCTTTGTGGCTTCTTCAAGTGCTTCCTTTTCTTGGCGGCGCATTTCTGCCAGACGCTTTTCAATTTCCATATCCCTTGCTGTTGTGTCTACCGGTTTCGCAGAACCAAAAACTTTTTCCGCTGATACTCCAGAAGGTTTGGGCATTGGTGCTTCCGCCGGCTTTTCCTCCAATTTAACTTCGTATTTGTCAATTGGAGCAATATCTTCTTCTGGAAGCGGCAGTGTTCGTGGTTTAAGGTTCAACTTAGGGCGTTCCTGTGGTGAATCATTCTTGTTTTCTCTGTGGTAGTCCCTCGGAGGGTATCTTCTCTCACTGGGACCATCATTTCCAGAAGATCGGCCTCCCATACGCCAGGAGCCAGGAGTACTGTCGGAGCTGCTTTCATTCCTACGTTCAAAATCTCCCCGCCTTTGATTATTGTCGCGTCGCCAATTAGTGGATTCCCTATTTTCTGAATTGCTCGACGTGTCAAAGCCTCTTCTTCCGCGTTGTCTCTGATTTTGATCGTTTTCATTTGACATTTCAATGCGTATACGCCGACCTTTCAGAGAAGGATCCGGCAAAGCCAGAGCGTTTATCAAATCATTCCTATTCTCAAATTCCACATATCCGAAACCACGTACCCTACCTGTCTCACCATCTTCGCGGGGAAGTCGAACAGAGACAATGTTGTTGTTATTGTTAAAGTAGTCATACAGGTCGTCCTCATTTATATCAAAAGGCAAGCTCGTAATATACGCAATGTAAGGACCTTTGTGGGGAACAAGATCTTCATCGAAAATTCTACTTGCTCGTGGCGCTGTTGGGAGTTGACAAACCACTGTGTGTACATTGCCCCCGTCATCACTATCGTCCCCATCTAGATTCCGGACATTTTTAGCAACTTGAGTGATGCCAATGGGAGTCGTATTTCCATTGGACAAAAAAGATTGCAGCGAAACTACGGTCCCTTTAGTTTTCTTTCCTTTTTTTCCTGAAGATGCCATGCTTGCAAATATCACCTACTGTAAAACGCACGTACCTTGGGCAGTGTTACCAAGCCTTTTCCGAAGTGTCAGTTTCGAATGACAAAGACAATGTATGTGCTTGGCAAAGCAGGCTGCGTTGATGTGTGATGTCGGGCGGCAGTGTTGCATTTTTTTGGCTTATCCCAAAAGACGCGCTCACTTCAAGTCGCGTTCACATGCATAAAACCTGGTCATATAACATGATCGGTTTTAAGTCAAGTCTTCACTGGAAAGCATTTCTGTAAGAGTTTTACAAAACCCAATATCTGTTTCCATCGCGACAAAATGAGTTACCAAATTTTATTTTTCAAAATACAAAATAATTATAAAAGCAGAATTAATGAAAATACGAAATCATTTCGATTGCACTTCAGCTCTTTCTTATTTTTTGTCGAAATACAACAAATTTGGCATACATTTTACCTTATATCTGAAATGTTTACAAAAAGTTTCTAACTGTATAGTGTTCCAAAGGGTAGATATTTGGAGAAATCGACAAAATCGATGATTTTTTTACCGATAATCTCCAAAATTGTGGTTGTGATGTAATGTGTCCAGCGGGTCATTTTTGGTAAGCAGAATTGGATGAACCAAATATAATGTTACGGAGTCTAAATTTTCCAAAAAATTATTTCGAAAATGTTGAGCAAATCACGTGGCTTGCGAAAAACAGTACAAAACTACTTTTTTATACTATATCATTCGGTTAGAATGTGCAATATTTTTTTTACTACACTGCAATGGTTTATTGCACCACAATATAAATGAGTTGATAACATGGACAGAGAAAAATAATACCACGTACCTATGACTCCAAACTAAAAATGCAAGTATAAAGCTAGGTACCATGTTCTTTTCAGGAGGAAACAATGTTACTACACATTGTTTGCTCGTGGAAAAATTTCGCGGTATTACCATCTTTTCTTATATTAGTATCCAACACTAAAAACGGAACAACTTATATTTTTACGTCATAATATGTTTGACAGCAAAATTGTGTCTTTTTATTACAATTTTATTTCACAAGCTCACAATTATATCAATGAACATATTACCACTTAATAACATTTCTCTATCGAAAAAACATAGTGCTTAAATTCAACGACCATTTTTTACATAGATTTTCACCGCGAAAGGTCAGTACGGTAAATGCAAATTTCTTAATATGAAAATAATAACATAAAAACCTATTTAGCATGCATGAATATCCATGCTGAAAAAAACGTTATTCACATATCAAAATTGAAAATCGTCAGTCATTATTTTTGAATAAATAGAAATAACATTGGTAGGAAATTTGACGTAACAACATAGAAATAAAAAAATGTGTATTCATTTTTCGTTTGAAATAACTATATTTGATTGTATGAAACTATCAACGATTCTTTTATTCATTGGGAAAAAGACTTCAATTGGCCAGCAAATATTGAAGAGAGAGGAACATACACTATTTACTACCCCATATTGTCGGAAATTGTCAATGGAATTGCCACTGTTAGCCTGAGTTGCGTAGGTAATCTTCGCTTATACTGCTATCCATGCATTACCAAAAATATCAATATATACATATATACACATATATATATATGTATGTATTTATTATTATTATTTTTTTTTATTTTGAAATCAGATGATTTAAATATATCTAGTCCATAAGCTTAAGACATTACCAATGAGTGACAAATTTACGAACTGTCTAAGCTACAGCGAAAAACTATAATAGTTGACATGAACTAAAATTCTAATTATATCGTAGGAGATACGCCTCTAACTAACGCTTAGCCGACTTGAATTAGTTGATATTTGTTAATATACACAATCTAACTAAGTATAATTAATGATAATTTGTTACCAATTGATGTAAAATAATGATTTGGCAGTAACTAGCAACTGGTCCTTTTCTGCTTCCGAACATACGTCAATGTTTATTATCACAGCTACTCAAGTTCAGTGAGCGTACATCCATTCTATCTTCAAACTCACTCAACGGGACCTACACTTTAAAGACGATTTCGATCGTCACAGTTGGAGAAGCACTTACTATACTTATACGAAGAATTCGTCAGACACATCGAGGTGATCGCCGCACAAAGATAGATAGATAGCTGTACTGGGGTTGAACCAGCGATTATGCGAACGATGGTCGCGTGTGCACACACACATACACTTCATATAGAATTGTTATGAAATACACTATTCGAAGATATTTGTCATGAAACACACTTTTCGTCATGAGAAACATTTTTTGAATAGAAGAGTGTCAATGAATATATTTTTCATTTAGAAAAGTGTCATGAATGTTAAAAATAAAATCATATAGGGGAAAGTCGTGAAGACAAAATTCATTTTATTAAAAATAAAAAGTGCAACTTTAAGTAAACTTTTAAAAGGATCCGGAGTAGAGAGAGATATTATTACTGAAGGAAACTGCCTTTTCTAAACGAACAGGAGCCCACAAGATACTTTTCATATGAAAAGCGTGTTCCAAAAGCAATTTTTCATAGAAAAAGTTTTATTCAAAGCACTTCTTCACTCGAAAACTATCTTCCAATGTACTTTATTTATTTATTTCTGGCTTGTAATTTAAAGCCTTCCCGCCAATTACCTTAGAATTTAACCCTGGTTAAGCAATTGTTTTAAATATATTGCTCACGGTTCTTCGAATTGCCTTTGATACTTCGTAACAATGATCCACCTTTCCTATGCTTTAAAAAATTAATAATTCATTACCTTCAAAAATTTGCTAACCACGTCGAAAAATTGCATATTTGACATGAACTAAAATTTCAATTCCGACTAGCGCTTAGTTGATGTGAATTAGTTGGAATTAGTAGGAACTAACAACTGGTCCTTTTCTATTTATAATATTTGTTGATATTTGTATGTATTAAATAAGAATTATTAAATAAAATGCCAAGTAGTCCTATAAAACTTATATTTATTAAGAAAATAAATACAATATTATATTATGAGAGCGATGTTGTATAGCTGAAAATAAAAGAAGCAATTATCGCATGAAAAGAAATGTCTGTACATAAAGGGTCTTCTCAAGAAAATGGTTTATGTTGATTATACATACCTTCGAAGATAAATAAAAGTAAATGTAGAGAAGCGTCATGGAGGATATTTCTCATATAAAAAATTAGTCCTGAAAGACACTTTTGGTACATAAAATGTCATGAAACACTCTATTTACATGCAGTAACACTTTTCATACAAAAATATCAGGAGACACTGTTAAAATAGAAACGAATTACGGAAGATATTTCATATAGAAGTGTTGGAAAAGTGCAATGGAAGACACTTTTCACCTTTACCTTTACACTTACATTTACCTTTATCTTTACCTTTACCTTCCTATATACTTCCTCCTTGGTTATTCTGTTAAACTGACCTTAAATACATTATTCTCGGCCGTCCGGATTTGCTCGATGGTTAAAAAATAAATAATTTAGATAAAGAACATATTTGTACTAAATTTTCGCTTACCTAATTGCGCCAGTAAAAAGCTTGATAGCAACTAACAACGTAGTTGTCAGTAATTGCAATAGTTAGCTTTATTTATTGTATTTCTTCGGTGCACCAAATTGGCACACGACATTTTTTCGGTATATTCAATGTCTTCAATCGTGAAAGTACGGTAGGTATCAGGTGGTAAAATACTTGTACGAACAATTACATACAGAGGCCGCATTTCTCGATAGAGTAAAAATCGCGTCTTTGAGAAAGAATACGACAATGTATACGCATATGTTTCGCTCTGGAGCCAATTTCGCTTGCTTCCAACGTTCACTCAAGAGCGTAGTTTTTGCCTCTCTCGCTCTTTTTCTCAACGTGTAACTTTAATAGTAATTGAATTATATGTTGCTGATCAACTTACTATAATTTGCAAAAATAAATAACCAAAACATATAGTTATGGAGTTATCACGCAAAGAGTGCAACGAACAGGGCGGGATCATCTTACTCTCTTGGCTCTGATCATCTCTCTTGGCTTCAGAGCAAAATAAATTATCTATGCGTATGCATCGTCTTATCTGAGAGCGACCGGGAGCAAACAAATACTGCCTTTCCACCCGATCTCTTTGTTCAATATTTTGATAATTTTGATACCTTTTTTCTGCTTTATTTATATCTTACAGGACCCTAAGTATTTGATTCTTAAATTTAGTCATCGACGAATATATTTCTTTTCCGCGTGGTTTTTAGCTGCATGTTTTTTTGTGTGGTCCTCTGACATCGGCAGGGGACTTGCTCATGGCAGTTTGTGGTTTAGTAGCTCGCATGGTGCAGATTAGGTGTTGTTTGCATTTTGAACACTAGTTGTATAATTACCTAACAGTTTCTTTTATGGGAGCGCAAATTCGCTTCTCCGGAGCCTAGGAGATGCAGGATGGTTACCAATGTTTCTAACTAGGGTATTTGGGTGTTCTGTCCTGGCCCTATATTTTGCTTTAATTGTTCTTATTTCTTCTTCCACATACGGTATTTTCAAGTCCTTATGTATATTGAAGTTTCTCATGTACCAAAGAGCACCCGTAATGCCGCGTAATATCTTGAATTATCCACATTGTTGCGGCTTGCACTGCCCAGAGTTGAACATCATACCACCAAATGGTTTTAATTACGCTAAGTCCTGAGTGTTTATTAAGCAGCCAGTGACGTTGCCTGATTTTTATGTTCATTTGCATCTTTTTTGCCTCAATTTGTCTTCTCCAAGTCAGCCTTCTATCCAGATGGTAGGTAACTTCTGAGTTCTGCGGAATAAGCCTGAAAGTTGGACATATATCGAGATTTAGTGTAAATGCCACTTGTCCATACGTTTACTTTCGTTTACTCTTATCCTCCAGTTGATGGACCATTTCTTAATTCATTTGCTTGACTGAAGATGTTTGTGCACAATTCCCGGCAGATGCTTACTAATTTTTATAATTAGACCATCTTGCCAAACTCGAAAGCTTGAGCAATGTCGAGAAATACGGCACAGAAATATTTCTGTGTTCAAATGAATACGTTTTCGCATTAGTCAAGCGATTAAACTGTCCTGTTGTGTCCCCCAAATCTGATGATCAGGAATTATATTTTTAGCAAAGAGGATAGGTTTAATTCTAAGCAAAATGATTTTTTGCGAATAGTTTAAAATACTCGAGGATATAAGAGAAAGGTAAGTTTTTATTCTTGCCTGGTTTCAATATAAGGCAGCAACCGAATTTTTCCATTTTGATGGGAAATTATTTGCCAGTAATTGTATTAAATATTTTCACCAGATGCTCTAATATAATAAAGGGCAATTCTCAGAGCATTTTCGGTGTAATTGGGTGGATACCCGGTGCCTTATTTGGCTTAAGATTTCTAATCAATTCCTTAAGCTCGCGCTCGCATTCGGATGGCTTCTTTGATGCCTCAAGATGTGTGGCGGGATAGGCAGCCTCTTTCTTGCGTTAGCTTTCATGCAACAAAATTTACTCCAGAAAAATGCGGCCTCTGTCTATAATTCTTCTCTCTGCACAAACTAAAAACTTTAAAATATTGGCAACACTATCAAAAAATTAAGTTATAACGGTTTCCAGTTTTATTAGAAGATATCGCGTTATTGCTGTCTGGAATTTATTTGCGCGCTTCTCTTGATTACCTTAATAGTTATTTGTTCTGAAAAGTCGAAATTTTGCACATTACCTACACGGTTTACAATTCTGAAAGTCTCGCGGGCAGCCATTTTAAAATGTGCAAAAATATTTGAGAATTATTTACATATGTATGCAAAGTTATTAGAAATGGAGGAAACCGACGTTGACATTGAACGTTTGTGGGAGCAGATGATTCATTGGAATCCTAGGCTTAAACATGATGCCGAGCAAAAAGTTTTAATCTCAAAGAAATTGCAGGAACAACTTATCGACAGTCGCGTAGAAGTTCGGGTAAAAAAGCTAGATGTAGAATACGAAGAAATCGCCAAGCGCTGCGAAAACAAGATTTACGAACTGAAGCGTATACTGGGGCACAACAGTGACAAAAAACTGAAAACTGTGGACTTCGTCTCAGATAATGATCGCAAAGAGAAGAACTTCAAGACGGAGGAATCGGAGGATTCTGATAGTGATTCGAATGAAAAATTGAGCGTAATTGCTAAGAAATCTCAAAAGAGTCGAGCATCAGAGGAATGGCGGGCCAAGTTTATGAAAAGTTCACTATCTGATGCGGAGCAAATGCCTGTGGCTTTGCATAAAGCTCCACGCAAGCGTAAAACCCCAAGTTTAAAATTTTCCACCTCATCTATGAAATCTTCGAATCAATATCGTCCAACAGTAAGCAAAAAGCCACCTGTCGTTTACTGCAGTGGGGAGGATACAGATTGTAACCATGAGCCCCAGCATTCGCTGTATATCGAAATGCCAAGTCTTTTCGTTTGGCACCCAAAGCATCGTATTCGCTTGGGCAATAAAGTAAATCAATTAGTTTTTGGAAATGTTGTCAATCAGGCTAAACAAAAAGTTCTAAGGCAAGATATGGAAATAATACAACAGGAAAAGGATTTAATGACGACATTTTGCTCGTCCTCGGTCTCCACATATCAGCAAAGCCGAGAAGAAGCTGCATTTTCTCAGTTTGTGGAGGACATTATGATAGGAGATGGAAGCGAAGACGAAGAAACTTGGCAAGCTGCTAGAGCTTTAGAATCCATAAACAATAATGCTTTAGATAACTTGGACATATCCATTGAACGCTGTTTACCACTCTCGCAATCTTCTTTGGAAGTTCCGATAGTTTGCGAGCCAACAACTTCAAAAAGACGTCGCAAAACTCCTAAGCCTAACAACAACGGTCAGTCCAAGAGGCGAGGACGAAAACCAAAAAGTAAGGAATCTCTTGCAATACAACTTCCAACGAAAAGTAATTTGGCCCAATACGTCGAAAATTTTTCAAATGACTGCGACATGCGTAGTTCTGCAACTCCAGCCGCCTCCTCGACCATGTCACAACCTTTAGTAACGTCAACAACACAGAATTTCGAATTTATTGATCAACAAAATTCACGATCCGTCATGTGCTACATTGAGGGAGATTGGCCTAATGGCAACGCTTGTCAGTTCATAACGACTAATGGTTTGACAATAAGTGGTGCCCAAGTACAGGATAGTAATGTGAATGTGAGCCTTCCACTCCAAGATAACGTAAGTACAACATTTATATTTTTAATATAGCTCGATTACTTAAATTTTTAACTGAAAATTTCGTTAGTTAAAAACACAAAATGTCGATATTTGAGAATGTATATAATACCTATTGAAATTATCATAAGATTTGTGGTCATGGGGACATTTACAATTACAGTTAGACAACAATTGCATTTCTTTCCAAGTACATATTTTAGACGGTCGTTGATAAATTCTGTCTTTTTGAATTACGAAATATGTTGATTGTTTAATATATATTTATTATTTAATCAATTCCCGTTTACGGACCACATAGTGATAGAATTACAATTTATGTATTGTATCGAAATAAAAAATTCCCAAACGAGTCCATAACACATACATACATTTTGTAATCATACAAATACAGAGTAGTGACGATACTCAGTGAAAATTTTTGCGAATTTATTCCCCAAAAAGTTATGACAAATTATAGTAATAATATATGAGGTTCAGATCGGTTCCCGGAGATATTGTATTATGTTGTTGACCTGCTTTTGCACTCTTTTATTTGAAGACATGTGTTGGAATGGTCCTATTGTGTCTTTTGGATCTAATTTATTTGATTGCCAAACTTGAATTAATGCTTAAAATGAACTGAAAATATGAAAGGTGCCGAATTTCCTTTTCCTGCTCTACACTGTAAAAATACTATTTATTCTGAAGTCTTTCAATCTTGTATGAAAAAAACCAAGATTTGACATATTCGCAGAAGACAGATATAGACCTACGATGGTCTATGTCTTTCTTGCCTTTGAAAAAAATTGATTTTAGCATCTTAATTTAAAAAACAGATGTGGTCGCATTTGGATTACGGGAAGCAGACTGTACAGGTTTACCCATTTTTTGGTTTCAAAATAAAGCAAAATAAAACACACATGTAACTGATTTCGATGGAACTTTTATTTCACTATAATGCTTGGGCCTTGCCATTATGTCGTTTAAATGACCGCCTCTGGATTGGTTGCAGCAGTGGAAACTTTTAAGGTAGTCTTTGACCACTTTTTTCCACATTTCAGGCGGAACGATTTGAATTATCCGCACGCACATGGTCTGTGACATAGCCATACAAAAAAAAATCTTACGGCGCCAAATCACGTGAACTGTCGTCGGCAAAACGTGAAATTATGCTTTCTGGAAACTTCTCATACAGTAAAATCACAATCGGTCGTGTCGGATCACGTTTGAATCACCACTTTTGTAGTAAGTTTTAACTATTTTTACGTATCCTTCGGTTGTTAAGCCATGCCAGACTCGCGGTTTTGAAAACACTTCGTAGATTGTGCTGCAGACAAGCCAAAAAGCCAACTATAACACGCCAAATATGTATGAAATATTCTTTAGTACAATGTTAAACATCAAAAAAGCTATGTTTTTTGCCAAGTACATTGGTAACATTTTCAAAATATAAAGAACAATAGTACTATATTTTTGCCTCTACCGGATGATTCACAAATTCTGTTCTTGTTCTGTATCAGTCCATCATTGTTTTGTACGTCGAGAAAATAAAACTTCAGTGAAAAAAATTTTTGAATCGGAAATAAACGTATTTGGTTTAGATAAAAGCTTGATTTCGGTCCAAAAAAGTTGTTTTAAATATTTAACTCGATATTTTGAACAAAAATAAAACTGTTACATAAAATATTGGAAATCTATGGAGAGAGCACTTCACACACAATTTTAAATAGATCTCTTAAACTGGAATCAATAGAGATAACAGCATTTTAGACTGATTTAGATTATAAAAGATGGTGGTTCAAAATGAGTCTCGAATACTCGTTCATTTTGCGATATTCCGTTGCATGATATATGTCTGTGGCTATAACTAGATGAAGAACATGAAAAACATTTTTTAATATACTCGTACTTACTTTAATATGCTTATTTCGCTCAATTTAAATTTGACAGTCTTTTATACGGTACATTATTATGCATTTTGCATCAGTCTCATCAATGAATTTTGCTTTACCGATTTTTCGTGCAGAAGTTTAAAAGTTTCCACTGTTTTGGTATCAAAATTGAATAATTCAAGGTATCAAAATTGAATAATTTTATTTTTCTTTGTAATTTTAGAACAATGTTATATTTATGTATTTTTTTTGTTTGTTAATATATCAAACAGAATGCACAAAATAAAATTCCGAAATAATTTTTAAGTTTCTTCAGAAATTGTTTTTGTTTTTCGACTTCTAACAAAGAAAAAGTAAATTTAAAGAAAAGTTTCCATTAAATTGTCCAGCACAAAATCACACCACCACACACTAATATCTGCTTCAATGGCAATATGTATTAAACACATCTTAGGAATAAGGTCTGCTGAACCATTTTGCACAGAACGAGGCTTCAGGCACTTCGGCAACTTGTCGTACGATCTCCACTGACTCCATTTTCGATAAAAGCCACATATTACATATAAATTGACCGGAAACTGGTAGATGTGATCGCAACGACGTCATAAATTTGTAATCAGTTAGCAATGTGTAATTTTCCGTAAGAGGGGCAAAATCAAATTATTTGCTTTAATGAGGACTACTCGTCGTGAATGTTAGGAACTGCACTTTGTAATGGTGAATATTCTTATCTACCCTGCCCCTAGCGTCAACAAATTAAGTTATGTCTGTCAGGAGACTAGAAAACGATTTTATATTTTATTTCTGATGTTTTATAATTGTTTTTTTTTGTTTTACTTGCAAACAGTTGTTTTTGCGGAATAACTACGAATAAACTATCGGTGAACAAAATTCCAACTATGGCCTGGTAATGACGAAAGGAGATAAATCAATTTTAAAAGCTTAGTATTAATCATCAGACCATTAGGGTTATAATGTGCGAATGGAAAGTGCTCCAGCACCAAAAATCTTCGAGAATGAATTCGTCAGTGTCGTGGAAGCGAGCAATCAAGACTCCTTTGATGGGATTAGGTTTTCGAAAACACAAATTATTGAGGCGATGAGGAATCCTTTGTTTCTGCAACTCACGGTCTATAATCGACTCGTTTAAGCGAAGAACTAATAGTGACATTTCCGGCATTAGTTCTAATATTAACACGCAACATTTACTAAATATTTCAAGCTAATCCTTCGTATACATTATTAAATACTTACCAGTTTTCCCCACAAGAGAAAGTAGCCATAGCAACTTCTGTGAAGAAAAATCTTTTAATTCACTTTCCCTCGTAAGAGGAAGTAGCAATAGCAACTCCTGACTGAGAGTAATTTCCAAGCTTTCCCTTTCCCCCAGAAGAGAAAGCAGTAATAGCAACTTCTGTGAGGAATCGGATATATTTCTATCTCAACAATCTCAACCTTTTTAATTTTGTGTAAAGACCAAGTATGTGATTATCTACCCAGAAACTCTTTAGTGTGCCGCACTTGTGAGTAAGATGTAGATCATGTACTTCCGTGATACATTTTATAGTCAATTTACGTTTCAGCGTCCTATTTTTTTTATATTGTTTGTCAATGATTTATGTATTTGTGTTCTTAGCTCTTTTCTTAGCTCTGATTACCTAATTATTTCTTACTAATCCCATAGATAACATAGATTATGGCATTACCAATTTGGATAATGGCATAGGCCCAACCGGATCACAAATGTTTGCTATTATTGATTATCAAGAATTTGCTACAGACCTCAACTTTAAATTCCGTAAATGTTTCACAAATATGTTCTAAATAAAAAAAAACAAAACAAATTCCTTTGGAGCCCGTGAATGAGATATCAATGAACTTTCTACATTCAGTGAGCTTATACGCAATCTATTTTAAACTCACTCAACGGGGTCTACAGCTTAACGACGATTCCGAACGTCAAAGTTTAAGAAGCATTTACCAGACTTGGTGATTATTCGACTATTCGAAGTGTTCGTCAGCCATATCGATTTGGCCGTCACTCATAATAATAGGTGGCTGTATGCAGAATTGAACCCAGGATCGTGCGAACGATAGTTGCGTGTACTAGCCATCACGCCACGATCGGCCGTAAAAACGTTATGTATAAAATTTTAAAATCGTTTGAAAATATGTGTATTTCAGTTTTTTTACTTTAATACAAACTCATGAATTGTAATTTTGCAAATATGTAGTACGTCACTGGATATTGAGTTATTAGTAAATAGTTAATGGTAAAAATAGGAAATAAAAAATAATGGTAAAAATAATGCAATCCTTCAAAATGTATGAAAAATACAAAGAAGACATTCTAAAACGGTAGAAAAATACTCTGTGGCGGAGTCTAATACCTTAAAGCAAAAAATATATTGCGGGTCTAAATGTTAAAAAGCATGGTGCAAGGATACTTACGCTAAAAAATGACATAATCTACACGAAGCGAGTGCCCGTGTGTATAGCTGACTCTGGTGACGGACATAAGGATAAGTGGAAAATGTAATAAACACTAGAAGTAGAATTGTGGGAATTTGCGAATTCATATTTAGGTCCAAAGCAAAAACGGAAGTGTACCATATCGTCTTGGAAAGTATCAATATCTTGTTTTTCCTTTTAAAAATTGGTAAACGGGTGGAACATTTCTATTCAAAAATCTTTCCAAATTCGATTAGTCTTTGATCCCTCACATAAAATATTAAAAAAAGTGCAAACCGAGTACTATGGCCCCTAAAGGTGTAAATTACTCGCTTCCGCTTCGGTCGTATATTTATAAGATGTGAAAGTGAGTTTTCATACATGTAAAAGGTGCGAATTTAGCTCTTTAAAGAATGCAATTGAAAACGATGGATCTGTACGTCCTTAAATGTAAAGGGTTTAAGCTTGTTGTTCGTTCATTTCGTAGAAAGAAAGAATTTCTTCCTCAATTTCTTAAAAAGAATAACTTTTTCTTAAAGAGAATAATTTGTTTGCACTTAGTAACACCTGACATCTCTTAGCAACTTGCTTGATGCCGCGAAAGGGTTATGCATCAGTTTCGAATTGTGGTTTCGATTAAAACGGTTCTAACTAATTAAAACAGGGGTTTTAATGGGTTCCTCCCAAAATATAACGTTATATAGGTATTTTTCTGTTAAAAGAAGTATCTTTCTGAAAACGCCTAAATAGTCGTTTGTAATTATTTTTAAACTGTAAAAATATTTATACTCCGACTATTTTAAGTTAAAGTCCGAGCAAATAACTCTAAAGTTAGTGGATTTTTGAAATCGAGTTAAAGTCCGAGCAAATAACTTTAAAGTTAATGGATTTTTGAAATCGACGTGAACCCCCCATATAGTCGGTGACAAGACATAAAGGACATAGCAGAGATGACGGCGTCGAATCATCGCCATTTCAAATGGATTGTCAAAGGTCGTGTTTTAAATCGATGAAAAGTTTCGCATCGAACAAAATTTTCAATATTCCCAGGGCTACTATAAATTCCGGCAGAATAATGTAAAATTCTGACATTTGTTTATTGTGTTGTATGTGTGCGTATTGTTTGTTGTTTTTTTTCGTTGCTTTTGAGAGGGGAATAAACACTAACACATGCAAGCAGGAAGAAATCTATATATATAAAAATGAATCGTGGTTTGTTCCGATGCTTAAAACTCCAGAACGGCTGGACCGCTTTGCATAAATTTTTGTATGTGCGTCTGGGTGGTGCCCGGGATGGTTTAGATTTACAATTCGGTCCAATTGGACAAAGGGGGGTGGTACCTCCCATACAAACAAAAAATTAAAAATCAATTATTTCTGCTCCTGCTTTACGGTATTTGAACAAAATTTGGTGCGTAGGTTTGGTGTACATATCTTAAGTGCTACTGCAAATATGGGCGGGATTGGACAATGGGGAGTGGTACCTCCTATACAAACCACAAATTAAAAAGCAATTATTTCTGCTCCTGCTAATGAAACATTCCAATAAAAATAAAATTTGAAGGCAAAGCAACGTTTGCCGGGTCGGCTAGTATCTTGTATTTGTGAGATATTAACACAGATGTTAACATTTGCCGCAGCAGTATCTGCAAAAATTTGTATTTGCATGTGTCAAGGTTTCATCTCGTCATTTGAAACAGCAAAATGACAAAATTTCTTTCTTCATACAAAATCATATTCCCGTAATATTACCACTGAATAAAATAATCAATTTAAAACGATGCCAAACTGTCGGTCATTTCTCCAACAGGAATGACACATTTCTGACACAGCATTTTCGGATCGGACAGACGTCGGTTATTCGAAAATTAAGTTTTAGCACAAATTTGGTTGAATTTTCTTAAAAAATGTTAAATCTGTCAGATCAATCTGTTAGCATGTCATCCCCTTCAAGTGCCAACTTTCACACGTGAAGATGTTGGTTTTACTATTGTTGACTCAGCTATCTGTATAGACTTTATTACAACTGTTTCCTCGCACGGTGTTTTGTAACCCAAAAATTGGTTCTAATACCAAAGAGAAGTTAATCTAAGCCTAGATAAAAGCAATAAATTAGTGTATTAGCAAAAGTGTATTAGCAGAATGTCCAGCTTGAAAGTTGTCTTGTGAATCCAGCTAATTATATTAAAACAAATCTTGTTAAAGGGGTGGGCCCTACGTTTGAATACCACAAAAGTACCAATTTATTATTGTTTTCATCCCTGATTGATAGAAACATTGTTCTTTATATGACACGTTGTTGCTATTCAACGTTCGATATTTATCGTTTTGTGTTTTACTTCTCACTTAATTCATGCAATTGTACATTTAAACACTTAACAGTGGTGGTGGAGAACTAAAAGGGCGCTCGTCTTTGCATTATTATTGCAAACTTACAGGGTCTTATCTCTGTGTGCAGACGCATTGCAGCATTACCATTTATTTAGGTGAATCAGTCGTGTGCTTTATTTTGCCATGTCATTGTGATTCATGTGTATGGTTTAATGCTCCAGTGGGGTATGGCTTTGCATATCCAGTGCATAATTTTTGTGAAATGAGAATGGGGCTGCCGCAATAAAAACGAATTGCACTTTATCCTAGTCGGTAAATTTGCGTGTCGATTTTTTAGAGCGCCTTTTCATTCTCATATTTATAATAAATTTTTTGGGTAATTAAGAATATAATTTTTATATTCGGAGCTGCCAGCAATGTTGCCAACCCTAACACTACGCCGTAGAAAATTCCTTAAATTATTCTAAGAAAAATCCTTTTTTGCGTCTCAGTAAGCAAAACTATGCCGCAAAAAAAGTATACTCGTATATAAAAAAAAGTATTATGTAAAAGAAAAACAAACAAATTCATTTGGGACTTAAAAACATACAAAAATACTTAAATATAAAACAACTCTAATTGCATGCAATTGTCGTTGTCATCTAAGAAGCTTTTAAGTGAGTTATATGTATTTTAACTTTTCTGAGCTAATGAACTATTTTGAAATATTCAATTCAATTTCAATCAAAGCCCGTTAACAATTAAAATGAAATTTTTTTTTGTTAATGTCTTTATCTATGTACCAACCAGCAAAACTATTCGTTTTACAATGTGAGTTTATGAGTATTACCGAACCTAAAATGGATGTGAAATAAATAAAAAAAAAATCATATTTCTAAATAACTTGCTTTTTGAATAATTAGAAAACGCTTGACCACTTTATTAGATGCCGCTTTACCAAATGTCGGATTGATTCTTTTGAGCATCTTGAAGTCATGTTTAGGGTGAATGTTTTTGCTGCATGAGTTTTCTCAAAGCTCAAAAATAGGCTTTACTGCGAAAAAGTGGTGGTTTGGAGTTTGCTTGTACAGATTTTCTTAAACCTAAACTTATGAAAATAGAAAATCTTTTTGACGACCTCTCATGAATATGATATAATAGTTCCCCAGAAATTTCTCATTGTTTGATGTTGGCGTTTTTTTTTTTATTTTCCTTTTGTTTGCCTTTGCTTAAAGGAAGAGAAATTTTTAGATAACGTATCTCTCTTTAGATAAAAATAAAGATTGCAATGGTTCACTGAGGTTTCTGAAATCACTATCCGGATACAAATTTGGCCTCCAATTTTCAATGATAATGAAATTTCTTGCTAAAAATCTTGCATTAATTGCTATGTCATATTTTAAGAGTGAGGCCTGATCAAAGGAATGGCAATGATTGTGCGTAGAAAAAGTTACGTCTGTATTATGTATTAATCCGCAACAGTACTGCACACGAAAAGAAGGAATTTAAAATCTCGCAAGTCTCGGATGTTGCAAAACTCAAGTTTGTAATTTGAATTTAATATTAAGTGTCAACAGTTTTTAATTGAAATTCTAAATTAAACTGTTAAACTATTCTTTAAAGAATGATTTACTATTCGAAATGAAAGAATAAGACCCAGTATTGTCAATTTGAAAACTCCTTGGATGGTAACGCAAGAAATATAGTCTACGGCAGCAAGATTTGTCATCTTTGAGAAAATTCGTCATTACGTAAAAAAATTTGATAAAAAAAAGTTATTTTGCTCCACAAATACCGTTTTTCGGAAATTTACACCAAATTTTTTTTTTTGCCTCTATAGTATCGATGCGTATATTATTTCTCGAATCATGCCATTATATTTATTTTTAAATTGCTGAATATTATCTCTATAAAAGTTTATCTCTATAAAAGTAAAAAAAAACTAATTTGTCGCTCCCGCTGTATGTGAAAAAGCAACTGGTTCATGCCCTAGTTAGGCCAAGTATTATGTACTGCTTAGAGATATACTCTCAAAAATATATGAAACTCCTTCAATTATCTTTGAACAGAGCTGTCCGCTACATCTTTTCCCTCAAGAGACGTGTACATATACCATCGTTTGTGATTAAATTTCTGGGATGTTCATTTCCTGCATTTATCGATCTACGATTGTTGTTATGTTTTTACAAATTATATTCTAACTAATGTCCGCGTTTCCTATATGAAACTTTCAAATTTTGTCATTCCGCTCGTAGAAGGCAGTTGTTTATCCCCAAACTTTGTCATCTTACAGCACGATCTTTTAATGTAAGAGTAGCTCGTAGTTATAAGGCATTACCAAATGAGCTTAGAAATTTAAATGTATCATACGCAATATTTCGTAATAGACTTATCTATCATATGCAGTTGACATAGGTGAATATTCTTTTACATCTTAGTGCTTGCATTTACGTGTGATATTTGTTAATTATTGGTTGATATTAAATATATGATTTCATGTGATCAATTTTTACTTTTGCACTTTAGTTTGAGCGTTATAGGTTATAGTTACTAGTTAATTTGATGTTATATTCTAAGTTATATTTTGTTTTTCAATTCAAGTAGTATTTATTTTATGCATTTTGTAATTTGCTTTATATTGGCCAAAAGGCTTAAAATTACAAGATTGTTCAATAAAATGAAATGAACAAAATTTATGCTTGCTTCCAAATAGCGCTAGATTTCTAAAATTGAAATATATTTTGTTTTTCACTATACGAGGTGTGTTCAAAAAATAAGGCGAATTCATTCGACTTTCTATTAATTATTATTTTTTATGTTGGCACATTCGTCTCGAATGGCGAATTGGCGGTTTTATCCATATGTCATGTTTAGTTTGTGAGAGGCATAAATAAGACAAGTGTTTTGCGTGTTTGGCTATTTTCTGCTATCGACAAAATGGATAAAAGAAGTTGCATCAAATGTTGTGTGAAAAATGGAATTAAGTGCTCAAAGACACTTGAAATGTTGAGAGTGGCATACGGTGAGAGTACTCTGAGTCTAAAAAATGTTTACAAGTTGTACAAGCTTTTCACAGAATGTCGAGAAGATGTAAATGACGACGCTCGCTCGGGGCACCCCAGTACACCAACAACCGAAGAAAATGTTGAGAAAGTTAAGAAAATTATTATGAAGAATCGTCGAATCACAATTAGAGAAGTTGCTGAGGATGTCGGCATATCGATTGGCTCATGCCATGCAATCTTTTCGAACATCTTAGGCATGAAACGTGTGGCTGCGAAGTTCGTTCTAAAATTGCTGCGTCGCATGAGCATCGCTCAGGAATTGTTGAATGACGTCAACGATAATCCAGATTTGTTTAGAAGACTCATAACTGGCACGAATCATGGGTATATGGTTATGACTTCGACACCAAAGCCCAATCGTCCCAATGGAAGAGTCCAGGAGAGCCAGGACTAAAAAAAGCACGCCAAGTTCGATCAGATGTCAAGGTTTTGCTGTTTTCTTCGATTACCATGGTGTAGTGCTTCAGGAGTTCTTACCACAAGATTGTACGGTAAATAAGGAGTATTATCTTGAAGGTATGCGCCGTTTGTAAAGCAATACGAAAAAATGCCCGGAATTGTAAGAAATGAAATTAATGGGTTTTGCATCATGATAATGCACCTGCTCACTCAACTTTTGCTTGTGAGAGATTATTTGGTCAAAAACAACACCGTTGTCATGCCTAAGCCACCGTATTCACCAGATTTGTTCCCAAGATTGAAGAGACCCATGAAAGGACACTTGTCTTATTTATGCCTCTCACAAACAAACTAAACATGCTGTATGGATAAAACCGTCGAGACGAGCGTACCAACATAAAAAAAAATAATAATCGAAAGCCGAATGTACGGATCCCGCGAAATCTTAAAATTTGCCTTATTTTTTGAACACACCTCGTATACCATCAATTAATATTATTTATTATATGGCTGGCATACTTTGTTAGATATAGCTATATAGAAGGAAATCTATAATATGTAACTATGTGAAGAATGTGTATATTAACAACAGCAGTAGAATTAATAATATACATACATATATTGCATTGTATATGTATAATATATTCAATATTCCTAAAACTGAAGTCATTTTTCAGTTTTTTTTTTCAGTTCATTAGTAAGTAGAGGAAAATTTTGTTATAATGATGGTATAGGGTGATTTTTTAAGATTTAAGTTTTTCAGGTTGGTAGCACTGGTTGGTAATGGCTTCCAAATGTCATCTGTCAAAGTGAAAAGTGTACAGTATAGTCTGCCATTTCATCATGGAATGCCAAATGACCTACCACAACGTCTAGTTTTTGATGAATGGGCCTTATAAAAGCTCAATGAAAATCCGCTGTTTTATCTGAAAATTGTGTTCAGCGATGAGGCTCATTTCTTGCTGAACGGATATGTACACAAGCAAAACTGTCGCATCTGAAGTGATGAACAGCCACATGCCATACATGAATTACCGATGCATTCCGAGAAAACGACAGTCTGTGTGGAAGAAACGTTACCGTCAACGCCGAACGATATCGAGCCATGATACGCGATTTTTTTTGCCCCAATTGGCTGAGTTGAACTTGGTTGACATGTGGTTTCATCAGGGCGGTGCAACATGCCACACTGCTCGTGAAACAATGGGTATGTTGAGGCGATTTGACCCTGTGAGTTGGCCCCCAAGATCTTGCGGTTTAACGCCTCTTGATTATTTCTTGTGCGGTTTTGTCAAGACGTTAGTCTATGCGAACAAGCCGAACACTATTGAAGCTTTACAGGATAGCATAACACGCCTTATTCGTGGAATACAGGCCGAAATGCTCGAAAAAGTGACGAAAGATTGGACCTTCTGAATGGACATTTTGAGACGGAGCCGCGGACAACATTTACATGAAATTTTCTTTAAAAATTAAATTGCAAAGATCAATTTTTCGATTCCAATTAAAATTTTAATATATGTTGCAAATTTAATTTTAATATATGATGATTAAAAAAAAACTACGATTAAAAAATCAACCTATATTTATTATATGAACCTTGAGTAAATCGATGTGTCTGATATTTTTTGTTTTTATTCCTACAGTAGTAGATTTAATACTACACATTACGCTACATAATTCCAATTTCGTCAATATCAATAATCACTGAAATAATTCTTAACTGACTGAACGATTCTTAACACTCGAATTTAGGTTGGAAGGAAATTTGTTGTAAACAAAGCTGTTTGTTATTGATAACATTTACTGAAGATATATTCGTCGACATGTCAGGATTTAAGAACGGAATTATTATCCTAAAATAAAGAAAGTCGGTATCTTTATTTTAGGAAAATAATTCATAAATTAAGCAAAATAATATAATTAATTGTTAAAATTTAATTTTTTTATTAAACATGTATAAAGACGTTGGACGGAAGCACTGGTGTACCTATATCAATACCGCTTACCAATTTGGAGTATGCTAATCTCACGCAATCTCACCCTACTTCACAAACAGCCGTGTCACAAAATTCTATGGTTCAACCGGTCATTAACATACAAATACCATCATTGTCGGCTGTCACAACAACAATAGGAACATCATCTGTATCTGACGGAATACATCTACCACCACCAGCTCATACCGCCACAGATTGTGCTCTAGACCTTTCTGCCAAATCGAAAGAAATAGATGTTATCAACACATCTTTTGAGATTTCAAATTTAAGTAATCTACCAATAATCCCAATAGAATTTGTCAATGATGATATTGTCAACGCACCGCTGGATTTATCGGTTAAACCTACAACAGATCCGAGCAATGAAGACACAAGGTCGCCTGCAGAACAGGACCAAGGATTGTCTGAACGCCAATATGTTGTGCAAAATGATGTTCAATACTATGACTTTGCACATTGTTTGCACGAATTGGGATTTGATAGCAATGGTAAACCGTATAAAGGAAGAGATATGCCATTATTGGATTGCGATGATGAACCGGAGGATGTTCTAATGAAAGGCGAGTTGTTTTCCTCTTTCCACAACTAAAAAGTGAACAATAACATAACGATTTTTAAAATTTTTCTTCAGATTCTGCAAAATCTTTATCTCTTGACTCAAATTATGTAACTATGACTAGCGTAGTTTCAGATAATCAGACCTGTATACTCAGTCAGGAATTTCACTTTGCCGATCGGTCCACCAAAGAAATTTTTGACAATTTGTTAGAGATCTGCGATGAAAATGACAATGGAACTAACGTCTCATTTTTTGGTTTTGATAGTCCAACTTTTAACAGTAGTGGCATTCAGAATTCCACTGCCTGTCTACCAAATAATGTAGCAAGAGAAAATGTTGTTGACAAGGTAAGCAATTTGACAGTGTAACAAATTCGTATCAAATTGCATGTAAAGATTTTGTTTAAAAGCGGATTTTTTCTGATTTCAGGATAAAGAAAATTTTCAAGAACACACCAAGGACAATGCTGGGAATGTTGTCGAAACACCAGACTCACAAAATGTGTCTTCAACTCCCGATATTTGCAGGATAACAAACAATGCAAATAAACCTTCCAATGTTGCCAACAAGGTTGTACCCATAATAAGCAAATGTCGTTATAGCATTTTAAATAATACAGCTTCACTAAAAAGTGATAGCAGACGTAATGAAAATGTATCGTTATCTAAAGAAAATATAAAAAAGACGGAAGATGTAAATGATAAAAACTTATTAGACTTATCTGATTCCTCAAGGCCCAAAGAAACAACATCTTCGATAAATACAAAAGCCATTGAAAATTGCAAAGAAATAGGTGAGAATTTACCCAATGAAGTAGGCTTGGGAGAAATCATTGCAAATTTAGTGGAATCATTGGAAGCTAAAAAGTCACCAACAATATCTGCAATAGACACAACTGAAGAGTGCATTGAAGATGACGGAAGTTGTTGTGAAAACATTCCACAATCACTAGAGGGAATTAGCAGCACCTTCGAAAATTCTAAAATTAATTCGGTAACTCGGAGCATTTCTACAGGTATGTTGGCTACATCCTGTTCACAAAGTAAATCCGATGAATCTGACTTACAAGCTAATATTGAACCTTCTCAACACAACCTAACACAAAAACACAAAAATTTAAGTTATCCACAAAGGAATTCTGCGGATTCCACAGAAATTAATATGGAAATGGCTAAATTCGAATCAATTCAGCAAGTTACAAAGTCACACTCAATTTGTGATAGTAGCGAGCAATCAAAGAATTCCGAAACGGATTCGATAGCGCCGAAGAAGAAAATCGTATTTTCGGTAGCAAAAATTGATTTGAGAGAAGAGGCAAATAATTTGCGTTACACGTTCATACATGGTAGCAATGATAATGGTCGGAAAAAGGAAGACTTGAATATGCCAGGGAGTGACGACGCTTTTATTTCAGATTCATCATTCTCTACTTCGATAGAAATTCCACATGAGTATAAGGTGAATGAAACTGAGAGTTGTGAAAATGACTCGGAAGATGATTTAAAGATTGTCGGTCGATGTGAATATTCCAAAGAAATGGTCAGTTACATCAAAATAAATGAGGAAAAATCACTAGTTGAAGAAAATGCTATACATTTAATGGTCCGCAGGGACCTGATGGAACACAACTCTATTTCGAAAAGAAATAATGTAATAGATGATGGGAACGCAATAACGGTTCACGCGAATGGAGATCTTAAAAATAGTGCTGATAATGTACCAAGTAAAGCAAATTGTTATTTCATCAGAGAGTATGAAAACCTACATAATTTCAATACTGGTAGAGATGTAATCTTTGAGGAAGCTGGAATTCCAAAAGGAAAAAACAAAAATATAGAAAAAGCTCAACCATTGTCAACAAGTCAAGATGCAAATGCGAAGACTGGTTCAAATGAAGGTTTAAAAAATGAGACATCTGATATATGTCTAGACGCAAGTGGCGTATCGAGTACAAACAAAGAAATTGTGAGAAATTTGGAAACGTCTACAAGTAGTAACTCAGGGAATAAATCTCACCACAGGAACGGACTGGAAACACCACTGGACCAAGAACAAACTAAGAAATCTGAATATAAATCCAATGGTGAGTCGAGTATTCAACATTCTTTAGATTCTAACGTATATGTAATAACTACAGCGTGTGTCCGAAGGTTGTCTTAATAAATAGATTTTGGTAATTGAGATAAAATAACAACTGAGATAAAAGCAAATTGAGAATTGTACGTATAAAAACTGAATTAAAAAAAAATCATAGGGTTCTATAAAGCGAATTACGGCAAATTGGCTTTATGTAGGAAAATCTTTATCAATTCCTTGTCTTGGACTTGAAATTGACTCTCATCTTCTGAAATTCACCGGTCATATTCCTCGCATCTGCTCAACTGAAAAGTCTATATACTTTAAACGTATTTTTACCAACTCGTATGAACTGGGTCATATGTTGAACTATATTCTGATACAGGTCGGAGCAATATTTCTAGATTCCATGATGGTGTGCTTTCACAAAATTTTGAAGTATGTTTATAGTGGTAGGTGTAGGCGCAATATATTTTTTATGATGCATTAGTTATTGCAATATTATATATTTGCTCCTTATTTTTCACTGACAATCTGCGTTCACGACATTTGGCAATATGATCTTATTGGTTTTTTATTCGGAATAGTGCGCATTACGGTTTTTGGTAGTAAATAAATTTAAGCAATATAACTCATATTAAACTTCTATCAATGTACAAATACGGGTATTGATTGATTAATAAATAAATTGGAATTGAAAAATGTAGAAAATTGCAAACGTCGAAATTGAATTTTGCATTGTAAAAAAGAAGGATACTCGATTTTGGAGTTATACAAGCCGACTTTTGATTCGATTTGTCGATAAATTTTTGTTGCCTCATCCGTTAAATGCAACTTTTTGCAAATATGGATGAATATGGTGTCAATTATTAAAACTTAACTCGAAGCAGGCGTACTGAATCTGAGATTTTTAGAAAAAATGTCGATATAATTTCAATCAACATTTCCACTTCCACTTTGCAGGGACAAACATCTATTGCATTATCTTTAAATGTACTACTCTATACTCACCACACTTCAACCCGTAAAGTTAGTTCTGTTAAAATGGTGAATTTCCAAGAGGGATACCAGAAAGCGACTATCAAGCATTATAAAGTAGAACAATGGAAAAAATTCCAATTTGTAAATAGAAATTTCAGAGGAACATATTAGTAAATCTGCCGAATTATGCACAATATTAGCGAAAGATGTGACAGACAACTCAGTCTATTCAAAATCTTCAAAATAATTGTATCCAGTGGAATTGAAAGAGAGATGTGAATTTAATAACAAATGATTTAAATAAAATTTGCTAATGAGTTATATGGGAATACAACGGACAAAATGTTAGATTGTGGCAATGAAAACAAATTAAAATTACGGAGGATATGTGGATATCTGTCAAATTAGAAGGCACAAGGATATGCAAATCAAAGTAATCCACTTGAAATGTTATATTTTGTTATTGTATCAACCGATATTTACATTCACTATTCCCGATGAACGTATAAAAACTTTGAAATAGGTTTTATTTGAAAAAAGTAAATTGGAACTTCTAAACTCTTTACGCTGCTACAAATTATGATTGCTTTGAGTTAACACTATAAAGAGAAGAGAGCCTAATAGTCTTTTTGATCTGGAAGAACCGTAGTGGAAAGAGCGGAACCGGGTAGAGATAAAGGTCTAAAATTCTACCAAAAAGTGAAGATAAAAATTGTGGTACAGGGCTTCCCTAATGTAAGGACAACGATAGAAGTGTGTTGGATGACAGCACGAAAGCACCCTCTACTGGGCCAAAGCGAAATCAGAACAGCAGTGTCAGAATGACGAAAAAAAAAATGTTTTGCTAGCAGAGCTACTTAAGGCTAATAGATAAGGCCTGATCCAGGTGGGCATAACCCTTTCTGATTTAGCTCAATGAATGCATGCCTGATGATTGAAATCTAAACATAGTATGTCTTTGTTTAAAAAAGTATTTCAGTGTATAAGAAATTTGACAAATTACAAAATGAGCCCAGAAGTAGGGAATTTTTTTGAAATGCCGCGGATAATAATTTAAAGTTTCTGTACTAGTCGCTAGGGCTAGGAGAAGAGTTATCTTCAACCGTTTGCATAAAAGATGATATAGATCTCAGTGATTTTGATGTAACAACATTATATGAATGGTTTCTCAAGTAGAACTTGGAACCTACTACATCCCTTGAAATGTTGGATTTTATAAATGATTAGATTTTTTTTAAATGTAGTTTTAGACGTGAATTTAGTACATCCATCTTCCCATCTAATCTATTTAAGGTTAATATGTAACAATTTTGCATTGCCATTTGTTGTGATACATAGTACACGTATGGATAAAATCAAGAACATATTTTCATTTTAAAATGCAGAATGTCGGCTGACATGCTGATATCGCGAGTTTTACACAATTGGAGTTTCTCTGCATTAATTATTTGATTTTTGTATTTTCCCCCCTATTCTCTTACATTTTTTAATTTTTTTTTTTTTTTTTTTGACATGAAGTATATGAAATTATAAGAGAAATATTTTTGCAATCACAATGAAGTAAGTATTATTATTATTATATTAACAATATTACTTATCTCTCTTCTTTTAATGTGTCATTAAAATATTTATTCACATTTTATAAGCGTTGTATAAACTTGAACTATCGGCTAGAAGGTCATGTTTTCTTCGTAAAAAATAAGTGAAATTCATCAGGAACACTAGCATTTAACTTCGAGGATTTAGCGTAAAGAACAGAATGGTATATTGAATGAATTGCCGTGCCTTACTGAGATCTAAAACAGATTAGTAATCTTGTTTTCAGTGAGGCTGGTGAAAATGGAGACTAGATTTATACCTTCAAAGATTTTGAAATAACCCATCATTGTGCAACAGCTGATATGTTGAAAAAGGTTTTTGTAGAACGTACTGAGTCAGGAAATCTTCTAGGTAAAAAATCAGGTGGAAAAAGTATCAATTTATTGCCCAAATTCAATGTCAATTTATTTATTAACCAATCACCGCTGTCATCGGACTATGCATTGAAGTTTAACATGAGTTATACTGCTTAAATCTATTTCCGCAACGGACAGCTTTCCGAATAAGAAACCTATGAAATCATATAGCCAAATATTGTCTTCAAAGAAATCGAAACAAATCTTAGCGCTCATGAAAAGCATAATATTGCCTTAACTTTGGTTTAGATTTTTTCTCATATTTGTATATGAAGAATTTCTCAGAATAAAACTTCATATTGGCTAACGGTTGTTGAAAATGCAAATTAGAATTGACGAACGATGGATAATTTCAAAACTCATTTGTAATATATGAATAGTATGCTCTTATACATGTTATGGTTGAATCTGTATTTAGAAACATGATTCTGATGCAGAATATAACGCACATGCATCATTAATTACACAGATCAACATAGCTTTTTCCACATAGATTTCAGAACGAAATTTGAGTAACTTAATCATGATGATACTTAAATAGGAAATGGCTCTAGTTTTCGAAGTTGAAGTTGGAACTAATGTATTGATTATAATAAAGTCTAGTATAGTAATGAATTTTGAAAAATTGGGATATAAGGTTATGGTCAAGTAATCAACAGGTATGGTAAAAGCTTTCCCAACTGAAAATCAGAATCATCGTTAAGCACTAGATCTCTTTCTGTGATTCTAAATGTAGAATAGATGTGAGCTCAATGAATATGGAAATGCAAATGTAAGAGTTCATGTGATCTAGAGGAATGGACTGTCTAATAACATATTTTTACAAAATACTAACATGTGTTTATGACTTCCAATGTAGGCAAAACTATCAATTAATTGAAAATAATTTTCTTATGTTTTCATTTGAACGCTTCTTGCAAGAAGGTGCTTATATATTTATGTTTTATTGCATTTTGCAAATCAAAATGTCTCTCCAGCAGCTTAACATTTGAACAGTATATACACTACAGGTTATAGCCGTGCACGATAACATCCGGTTTAACAGATTGCAGAATCGATTGTACAATCGCCACTCAAATGTTATAATTGTCAAAGACGAGAAGGAAGGCTGCAGTGCGACACGAACCCTTTGGTCAGAAATATTATCTTCAACGTACGTGTTTAACGTACTCGTATGCATTTGGTTGAAGATGATACCAGGCGTGTTCATTGCAGGTTTCCTCGTTATCACCTCTTTAAGTATTTCAAAATTGATGACTATTTAGTTTATACAGACAAAGCAGTTGGTTGTTCCAGAATCGCTATTTATATTTTTATTATTTTGGCAAGAATAATTCCATGACCTTAGAGCAACTTTTGCGTTTGTTCATTTGCAAGCAAAATTTAAGTTCGGGAATGAAAATCTCAATCATGGCTTCGACCAATTTCTACACATCTATTAATTTTTGTTATACGTTTAACAAAATGTAGCACATTCAGATTTGCTTTTCAAGGATCTTTGGGAAGATTACCGTAATTTGTATATTCGTCATTTGAGTATTATGACCGATTTTTAAATCTAAAACAACGGCGATAGGGTCCAGTGTTTGTGTTTAAAAACGCTACGCAAATTTGTATAGATCTAATTTTTGTCGTTGTATATTTAAACCAATGTACTGGATCTTACAATTACTTAATTTAGAAGAGTTAACACTAATAATACTGAAAATGGTGTAACGTGTGATCAATTAATTATTAAGTAATACCACGTAAATAAGCCATATAAATATTTATATATTTTATTTAGACATTTCTAAAATTCATAATTTGGAGTTCTCACATATGTCCTTACTGGAAGTGGAATCGAAACTGGAAGAGGAAATATTGGATTTCGAAGAAGACTTTGATGACGCGTTATCATTGGAGACATCATGTTTTAAGTAAGTTTTGTCCGCACATATGTCTCCAAACTCTGTAATATATATGTATGTGTTAGAAACAATATTTTAAGATGATGAATGAACCATAGCATTTGCCTAGAGAGTATTTGTAAAAATTATACATTGTATAAAGCTTAATCATTCTTAAATATAATTTATTTTTACTGCTCGCTTAAAATGAATGTCTTGTTAGGTTCTTGGATATAGATTTTTGATCAAAATTATAATATTAAAAGATGTATTTTATATGGACTTATTATGATGTATATCTTTTTCTTTTTGAAATTACACGTTTTTGTTAACAGTTCTCCTACCGACAATCGTTTTATGGAGCCATTAGTATACGAAAGCGATAGCAGTACAAATGACTATGGTCCTTCAGCACCACTTACCGTCACTAACCACGGCGCTATTCTAAAGGTCAATGCAACGACTTCTGCAGAAGGTTTGAAGAATTTCAAAATACCACTTTTGAAAAAGATACCAACAAACGAGCTACCAACACGAGAAGGTACAACAACACAGTCAATAACGTGTAAGAGTGTTCCAAACATAAATCACTTTACATTGCAACCTTCCGTCAGGTTAGAAAGAATATCTGTTAACGATAACGGCAAAATTATTCCAAGGAAGAGTGAAATCAACAAAGTGTCAAACCATCTCCCTATAAAATTTGAGAATTTTACAAGGACTATTCAAAACAAAACTCCTTCTGCCACTAATGCCAGTGGGACTTCATCCCAGCAATCTATTCAGCAACAAAAGCCGCAAATCATAAAATGTTTTCTTGGCAACATTTCTGACGTTATAGAAAAACAACGACATCCTTTAACTATAAGAGATGCGAATGTTGTTCCTAACGAAACTGTCAAGTTATTTGGCATTACATGTTTACCACATCTGGTAGATTTATGCATTACGCCATCATCTCTCTGTCGATATTCTCATCAATTAAATAATAAGGACAATGTATACAGCTTGTTAAGTTCTTTGAACGAGTTTCAATTGTCAGATGCTTATAGTTTTATGTACAATCATCAGAAATTGTACAAACAATATTTTCTTGTGTTTTGTAATTTATACACAATGCGAAAAGATCGGAACAAACTTTTGAGTATGGTCGTTGATTGTGAACGCTACCCACAGTATTCCAAATTTTTGATTCTTCTATACGAGTGTCTTGTAAAAAGTGGCCTCAATCGCACAAACGCTTGTCGCCACATACTGCAACATTGTAGGGAAAAATTACCACAGTTCATTGATGCGCTGGTCGCTGTTATAATGAAGTCAGACTGGACTATGTTCACAAATTATATCGAAAGTTATGCGCAGACGGAATATAGATTTCGGTTTGGCACGCTGGAGCAGATGTCACACTCGGTATTAAAAAGTAATAATATGCACTTGAAACAGGTGTTCGGAAAATGTGTTCAAATGCTGCATAAAGACGATACTATCCTGCTTTCTACTACGCCAAATATAATGGAATGGGTGAACCTCTTCATGAATCCATAGCGCAGCCATTGACTTTTTATTACACAAGACCTAGACGGTACGATTTAGCTAACATAAAACATGTAATGTTTATATTTGAATATTCTTTCTTTACAATTTCAGATTTGCCTTATGAAGAGGTGTTTTAATTATTTCTTATTTTTGTTGGTATTCTTTTCTATATTAATGATTTATTTTAAACCAACCAAATTATTACCTAAAATAAGATTTCAATGAATTCTTTATTTGTGTTGAATTTGTATATGTACCATATTTGTGAGAGAATGGTATTTTAAATAAATTTTCGTTTTTTTTTTCTTTTTTTCACCGTATACACCAATGTCTATTTATTTATATGGATAATTTTTATGAGAAAATGAAATGTATTAATTTTTGATAATAGCATTTTCAGAAGTGGAATTCAAAACCAACATTTTAATTGAATTTGTAATAAATTAATTATATTTCAATACTATCTCCTCACGTTAACTTTGGTAGACAAGACTACTTTTATATTATTTGCATCCATGCTGCCCCATAATTGGGAGTCACAAGCCCAGACAGGTTCGATCACACTATTGTACACTAAGACTTCATCTCCTAGTCTAAGTTTTCAGTTCAATGGACGAATTGCGTGAACGCAATTTGTTTGTTCCTAGTTTCATTAATTTGTATTTTCCAAATATCGAGATCCAAGTCTCGATTGATTAAAGATTTTGCTGCTATAACTTTGTTTTTGTGTAAGATCTTAACTGCAGTGTGATCCTCGAAGGCGGACATCAGTTTGAATTAGGTAGGACATGATCTATATAGAGAAGATGCCAAAAGGCGAGAAAGCCAGCAGTTATTTCACACAGGCAATGGTTATTTTTTTTTACGAATTATCTAATTTTCTATAGTAAGCCTTCCAGCAATAAAGCACGACACATATCCTTTTTTTCAAAAGTTTTTCTAGGTACTTTTCAGTGGACTGATATGGCTATAAAATAAAGTCAGCGTCCTATTCTTTCCAGGATTAATATATTAATTACAAAAATTTTCCATACTTATTGAATATACCTCAATTTTATGATTGGCTCAAACAGCATTACAACAGATTATCTGTGTTTGTGTATTGAAATTAAAAACCAAAAAATAATAAAAATTAGAATTTTTGAATAAAAACGATGGCTTTATTATTGGCAAACAATGTTAACTTAAACCAGGAATAGTGTGTTGTGCGATCGGAATCCAAAAGACGATTAAAAGATTGAGAGAAAAGAAAAGTTAAATTAAGATGAGAAAAGATGACCTTTTAGCATAACCGCTACCCGTTACAATCTGACAGATCGTAAGAAAAATCTGGATTGCCAGCTAATTTGTATTTTGACCCACAATGATGGGGTAAAAGAGCATACTAGATTACACATTGCGGGCAATATCAAAGCATATTGTAAAGAAATAATTATAAAAAATTTACAATATAAGTTTAAGAGCGATTAAAAACAAATTAAATTGAGGTAATACGATGTTTAAAAAGTATAAATATAATTGAAATAAGGGTGCGTACAGTCAGATTTTAATGAGCATAACTTTCAAATTCAAAATTCTACGTAATAAAGTATTTTGAAGGTAGCAAGATTTTCGATTATTTTATGGGCATGAAATGTCACGATGGACCCCCGCACAGCACTCATAACTAATTTGATCAGCCCCATTCCAACTTATTACCAACTTATGCCAATTGAAAGCCGGACCGCCAATATCTATACTTGTACCCCACTGGTCCACAGCACCTTTCAAACTTATTGAAGTGAATCCCGAGGACTCAATGGTACTGTCGATACCAAAACAGGAAGGATATTTTTCAACCTTGGACCCCACTAGTCTACAGTATCATCCAAACTTAGCCAAGTGGGCCTCGACTACCCAATGATACTGTTGAAATGAAGAATGTGTATTTTTTTTAGACCCGGACGATCTACAGCATCATTTAGACAATTCAGGTGGTTCCAATAGAGCCGACAGATTACACTGAAGATTTTGAGTCCAAACGACCCATAGTTGCACCTAAATACTCCAGGTGGGCCTAGACGACCCGATGCCTACGTTAAACAGGACAAACATATAATATATTGGGATGACGCGTGCACTAAGACGCACCTGATGCCAACAGAATATCGTGTAATGTGCGAATTGAAGACCAGGGCTGGAATGACACTGAGCTCGGATTATTTGCTAGTATCTCTGGTCCCAGTATCATATCTACATGGCCCGGTTTGTAAAAATAAGGATCGACCATCGGGAAGGCGGAAAAATGTTCCTTCACCAAAGTCGGGGCTCTCCCACAGGTACAATTACGTTTTTCAGCTCTGCTTGACGTGCCGTGATGGAAACACGGCTAGACAAAATTCCAGGCGTGGTTAGGTGTCTTAGGGAATTTTCGGGTAACCAAAGCGAATATAGCTCATTTAAAAAGAGCGTTGAAAGAATTTTAAAACTCTACGAATCCTTTAAAGAAATGCCGAAATATTTCTTTATCCTCATTGTTATCAGGAATAAGATTATTGGCAACGCTGACGCCGCCTTAGAATCTTATAATACACCATTAAACTGGGAATGCATTTCGCGCTGTCTGACAACGCATTATGCAGACAAAAGGGATGTGTCAACCCTGGAATACCAGATGATATCTCTTGTACGAGGCAATTGTACCATACAACAATTTTACCAGGTGGTATATTTCCACTTGTCTCTAATAACAAAAAGGACGTGAGTCATTAGATATTCTAACACAAACCTACAGGGACAAAGCGCTGAATACATTTATAAGAGGGCTTAAAGGTGATTTGCCTCGCCTTCTGGGAATAAGGGAAACCACAGACCTTCCTTAAACTCTGCATTTGTGTCTCAAATTAGAGAATCAACAATATAGAGCACAGTTCGCAAATTCCCACGCAGAAACAGAAAAACCTCAACAGCACCCTCCACCTCGTAAAAACTATAGTCAAGAAAATATTGATCTAAATCAAGGATTTCTTTCACAATTCTTCAATAAGGTATGGTAACCAAAATTGGCCATAAATTCCTCAACAACAATTCTTTAACCAAATGCCTCAACGGCAATATTACCAACATAATTATGGTTTCATTCCCCAACGTCCAAATGCACCGACACCGCAAGCCAAGCCAGAACCGATGAATATAGATCAATCCATGCGGTCAAAAGCGGTCAAATATATGAATAGGCCGATGCAGGATAACAGATTTGTAGGAAAAAGACCAAACCAGGCGCAGCCAGCAAAAATGCAAAGGAATTTTCACCTTGAAACAGATGCACCTGAGAATGATTCAAATGAAGAAAATTATACATCGGAAATGTACAATTATGAAAATAATCAAGTATTACAACCGATGGATGAATACATTAATGAATATAATACCTTCAATCAAGAGGGTGAACAGAACGGAACGCAAGAATTCATTGATATTAATTTTTTTGACTAACAAGCTCGTCCCAACCATATGTCGAATGTAGGACGAGCTCAGGTCAAATTTTAAAATTTTTAATTGACACAGGATCAAATAAAAATTTTGTCCAACCCGAACTTATCAAAAACACAATTCCAAATAATGAAACGTTCTACGCGAATTCTGTTGGTGGTAAAACCAAAATTACACACTATACGTTTATAGATCTTTTTCACACAAATTCTAACGGCATTAAATTTTTTCTATTACCAACGTTGAATTAAAAGCGGTTATTTTTACTTGCGAAAAGAATATATTAATAGATAATAGAACAAAGGTGCTAATAAAACAATAACACTCCCAATCCGTGAACACGATAAATATTAGAAAAAAACCATGACCCAAAAACAAAAATCCAACCTAAACTTAATAGTGAAAAGGTGCGAAAAATTATTTAGTGATTCAAATGAGAAATTAACTTTCACCACAACAATCATTGGTAAAATACAAACTAAGGACGAAAATTCGGTTTACTTGCGGTATTACTCATATCCACTGCACCTAAAAGATGAGGTCGAAAGTCCAATTAAAGAACTGCTGAACAACAATATAATGCGACCACCTCGGTCACCACATAACTCGCCGATATGGATCGTACCAAAAAAGGCTGACGCCTCGGGAAAAAAGAAATATCGTTTAGATATCGATTACCGAAAACTAAACGATGTCACTATACCGGACAAGTATCCAATTCCGACTATAAATGATATCCTGCCACAACTATCTAAAAGTAAATGGTTTTCCGTAATCGACTTAAAAAGTGGTTTTCACTAAATATCGCTAAAAGAAAGCGATATGAAGGAAACTGAATTTTCTGTGAACAACGAAAAATATGAATTCGCAAGACTTCCCTTCGGGCTGAAAAATGCCCCTTCAAATTTTCAAAGAGCCCTCGATGATATCTTGCGCGAGCATATAAGGAAAATTTGTTTCGTCTATATTGACGATATCAGCATCTTCGCAGAAGATGAATAGACACATCTGAGAAACCTGCAAATAATCTTTGAAACTTTACAAGGAGCGAACATGAAAGTCCAGTTGGACAAATGTGATTTCCTAAAAAAAGTAGAATTCTTCGGGTTTATCATATCAGATTCCGGAATAGAGACTAATCCGGAAAGAGTAAAAGCGATACAAACTTTTATAGACATTTTATCAGGGACTATGCTAAAATAGCAAATGGACGCATGTCCAAACATGTCTGAAGTAAAAAGAAAAGTAGATATTGACGAAGAAGCTGTAAATACCTTCGATAAATTAAAGAATACACTGATATCCGAAGATGTCTTATTGGCTTATCCAGACTTTTGCAAAGAATTCCAATTGACTACAGATGCCTCTAACTTTGCCCTCGGTGCCGTGTTATCGCAAGATAATAGACCAATAATTTTTTTTTATCAAGAACTCTCCAAAGTGCACTATGCAACGACCGAAAAAGAAATGCTTGCAATAGTGTGGGCTCTTAAGTCACTTAGGAACTATCTATATGGCGCAGCTAAGATGAAAATCTTCACGGATCATTTACCTTTAACGTATGCATTAAATAATAAAAACTCGAATTACAAACTGAAAAGGTGGAAGGCATTTTTGGAAGATTACAAATATAAGTTATTGTATAAACCTGGCAACATTAATATTGTTGCAGAGAATTCCACTAGAAGTAGCACATATTATCTCCATGACAGTAACGCAACGTAGTGATGAGAGCTCATCACAGAATCTAATACAGTTTACAAATGCACCTCTAAATGCTTTCCAAAACCAAATCATAATCTCAACCGGGGATACAACTTCCTACGAGTTTGAAATCGTTTTTCCCATGTACCAGTTTTATCAAAGGATATTTTGATGCATATTCTGAAAAAATATTAAAACCCTTCGAACTGCTTTAAAACTACAGACAAAATTCTTGGTCAACTTCAGGAGATATTTGGACATTATTTCAGTCAATATAAAGTAAAATACACTAGAATTATGGTAATAGACTTATTAGATTGAGGAAGACCAGGAAAAAGAAATTATAACAGAACATAGCAGGGCTCACAGATGCAGTGCGGAGAATAAGTCTGAAATTCTAACAAGATTCTATTTCCCACAAATGCACGCGAAGATTAAACGTTTGACAAAATTATGCAAAGTTTGTAAAGAGAAAAAATATGACCGCCACCCCAACAAAATTATGCTCCATGAAACACCTATTCCCCAATTTCCAGGACAAATCGCTCATATTGATATCTTTATCACAGAAAAGAAACCCATTTTAACAGCAATAGACAAATTCCCAAAATACGCACAGGCAAGACTGTTAACGTCTAGGGCTACGGAAGATATTAAACAACCATTAAGGGAAATCCTTTTGGCATTTGGCATGCCAGAAATTGTAGTAATGGACAATGAAAAGTCTTTCAATACAACTTTCCCTACACCACAACATGAGCACATCCCATTCTCTGTGTCCCTTCCCATCCCATGAAACCAATCAACTCTAAGCCCATCTCAATAGAATTAAATCCCGAGTAAAGACTTCGCTTAATTTTATAGGGTCTGCATGGAAATGGATTGCTGGTAATCTTGACCATGATGATTTCGAACTAATTAAACAAAAAATGAATAATGTTTTGCAAAATAATAATAGACAATTAATTGTAAATAAACTATCTGTAGACAATATGAATAATCTAGCTCAAACAACTAATCAAATTGTAAAGTACATTAAACCTTATGAAATAGTCAATGAATCACAAATTTTAACTCTTAAATATAAAATTAAATTATTAAAAGCAGAACTTTTTAGCTATCAATATGCCATCCACTGGGCAAAAACTGGAATAGTAGGCTCATTCATTCTCACAGACAACGAAATAAATATTGTGAAACAAATTTTTGAAAAGGATGCAATCCCTTATATCAATTTAAAGGAAGCATTTGAGTTTTTTGAAGTTAAAATACTGATATAAATTCATGTAATAAATTAATAGTTAAACTTATTACATTTGGAAAGTATGTTAATAAGATTCTGTATAAAGAAGTATTGTTATGCAACAATTCAACTTTTGGCATAAAGTACTCCTATAAATCATACAATAAGTTAACTATCTGTAATAGTATTAATGTTGAAATATTAATAATAATACTTGCCTAACAAACTTACCGAGAATTCACACTTTAAATTGCATATTAATAAACAATGATTACATACCCACTGTTGAATAAATTGTTCCTGGAATACTCCTAATAAATCAAATTAACAATACTTTTTATATTAACGAAGAGCCACGGAACCTGAGAGGAACTTATATTCTGCAATACCATAATGCATCGATAGTTGCCAAAGACAAAACATATAACTATTACTATATGATGGATGTTCAACCTTTACCACACATTTTACAGTCTAGATTACCTGGATCAACTATTGAAGAAACGCTTACTTTAGAATCAGTAAAAGAGCTTCACCTCAGGAATACCGAAGAAATCGGCCTTTTGGATGTCAAGAACAGATGGACTTCAGGAACTAACTTTGGATTATCCACCATTATCATACTGTTCATAATGATGATGCTTGTGAAAGGAAGAAATCGAACAAACAAAGAAATTGTAACCACTACACCAGCAGTACACCTGTCACTACCTGAAGTTGCCACCACAGATTTTATGGAATCGCAACAGGCTCCAAGATTGTCCCAAATAATTTATTTCTAAAATATCACGATCGAGGACGCTCATAATTAAAAGGGGAGATGTTAACACCAAAAATGTTTGGTGGGTTAATAATCAATAATGCTGACGCTGTTAAGTGTGTCACAACTGGAACAACGATCGCAAACGTTGTGCCGAAAGTAATACTAAACAATGCGACGGTGTCCGTTATGCGACGTCATCATTAATTAGTTAGTACATAGATGGTTATTAAGGATCGGGTGTTAAGTTTAAGGTAGTTCACTTTTAATATTTGAATAAAGAAGTCGCTCCTCTAGGTAGCGCAGTTAAAATAATAAACCCTTAAAGTGTTAATTTATTTGAATAAAGAAGTCGCTCCTCTAAGTTGCGCAGTGAAAAGAATAAACACAGAAAGTGTTCATTTATTTGAATAAAGAAGTTGCTCCTCTAAGTAGCGCAGTTTAAAGAATAAACACAGAAAGTGTTAATTTATATATCGAGATATTTTTTATACATATATTTTTTTCTAAAAGCGGGCAATGGTGTTGCAGACGACACTAATGCACCGAAAAATTAACACTAGGGTTCAATCCCGAATTATATATATTTGATCCTCAATTTGCTCACTTTATACAAATCTGACAATACGCACCTTGTTATATGCTGGTTGGTAAATACCAGAATCAGCAAAATGGCGATTAATATGTTGCTAGATGAGGATTGGGTGATGCAGCACGAACGATTTCGTTGTCTTAAAAAGTGAAACCGGTGAATTTCAATTGTAATTGCCGAAAGCAGGTATCCTCGTTCGAAGGACCAATGTCTGTGTAATGAAATTAACACCCAAAAAATAAAACACGTGGAGAATTAGAATTTTTGGAAAAAAGCAATAGCGTTTTTATTGAGCAACAATATTACCTTAAAACAGAAGTAGTGTGTTGTGCGATCGGAATCCAAAAGACGATTATATCGTTGAGAGGAATGTTGAACTAAGATGAGAAAAGATGGCCTTTTAGCATAACCGCTCGTTACAATCTGACTGATAGTAACGTAAGAAAAATCTGGATTGCCAACTAATTTGTATTTTGACCCGTAATGAGTAAATGAGCATGCTAGATTATACAATCTGTCTTAAATTGTCTGCATATTTTTTGTATTTTCGTGCTTCTGTTGCCCATTCGAAACCAAGTTATTTGTGTCGACAATTCAATGTGTGCTGCATGAATGTTAACAGCTATAACTTTGGAATAGTGGGTGATTTCATCTACCCCCACCGCCAGTAAATCTAGTTTCAGCCTGAAAGTTAGGAGAAGAATATTGATTGCAAAAAGGTATTACTATGGACTCAGCGAATCCTTTAACGACAAAGCTGTCTACATCGTTAACCATATCGGAATCATATGTGTCATAAGTTGTCGAAATTAGCTAAAGCTAATTAGCTATAGCACTTCGGAAAAAAAGATAAGCCTGGCACTAATTGTAATGATTTCCTATTTCTATATTACCAGCGTTGTGTAAAATTCTTGAAATCGGGGAAGAGGATCAGATAAGCACTCTCTTTATTAGATGATTGTCAATCTGGCCTTCGTAAACATCACAGCACTTCTTCTCTTATGCTTTGTCTAACAAACAACGTTAGACAATCTCTTGTCAGAATACATCCTGGAATTGCTCAATGTACTGTCTGCAATGGCCGTAGCTCCGATTCCTGTTATGTTGCATCAGGTATACCGTAAGGATCAATTGTAAGCCCACTTTTGTTTATAATGTATGTCAATGACGTTCCTGCGTAATGAACCCTTCGCTTAGTATTTATGCTGATGATATTCAATAGTTTCTCTCTAGTTCTACCACCTGTTATTAATAACTGTATATCAGATCTTGATGACGATGTTAGTCGTATTTGTCGCTGAACTGTTTGAAACCGCATACAAATCAATGTTGATAAACCGAAGTTTATAGTATTCAAACAAGATCGTGAACATTTTGTTGAACAAAATATTGTAGTCCAGAATACTGTTGTAAAATCATCTTTAACGATTCCTTGTCTTGGATTTGGAATTGACTCTTAACTGAAATTCAATGGACGCATTGCTCGTATCAAAAATAAATGTAATTTTAAAACGTCTATATACTTTGAACGTATTTTTACCAATTCATGTAAAATATAAACTGGGTCATATCTTACTTATATCCTGCATCATTTACGGGCTAGAACTATATACTGGAATAAGTCGAACCAACATTTCTTGACTATTCATGTGCTTCCACAACATTTTGAGATATGTTTATGGTGATAGGTGTAGGCATAGTTATTCACAATATGACATATGTATATTTCTTAGGCTGCGCTTTTGAAAATTATTTGCAACTAAGATGTTTGTTAACATTCTTTTGTTTTATTAAATTTGGTGAACCGAATCATATCGTAAGATTATTTCATTTTTTGCTTTCTAGCAGAAATTCACAAATTTGTATTGAAGCTTTTCACAGCTCTCTTATGGAAAGATAATTTGTTGTTCGCGTAGCATGATTGTGGAATACTCTGTCTGCTGAGTTGAAGAATTTCTTAGTTAGTCCTGCAAGTTTTAAATTAAGGTTAATGCAATATCTTCGCTTCGCTCTTCATGAGCAGTAAGATCTGTTTTGGTTTGTTTGAAGATTTGTTTGCTTGTTTATTCACTGACAATCTATGTTCGTAATATTTGGCTATATGATTTTGTGAGTTTTTTTTTGTTGGAAAGGTGTGCAGTATGGTTAGGATTTTTTTGCTAGGTACTAGATTTAAGCAATATAACTCGTGTTAAACTTCTATTAATGTATATTCAGTGCAATTAATTTGTAATATAAATGCATATGGATATGGATCAATTTTGTTTATTTATTTTATTTATTCAGAACCTTCCAGCCAATTACAATATGCAATAATTCATCTATTAGATTTAATCTGCTCAATATTATAAGTCAAAAAACGCATAATAAAAATGAAATATAAAATTTATAAAAATATAATATGATTTTAAAGAAATTATGATTATTAAAGACAAAAAAAAGTATGAAAAAAAAGACTAATACAAAAGTTAGAAGTTAATCGGTATATAATCTGGAAATATAAGATAACCGGTATGTAATAAAGACAGCTCACAATTTAATTGAAAACAAAATTTTACACAAAAGCGGTCATATAAATGACATCATATTTCGTACATAATGGTAAGCATTATAATGAAATATAAGTTTCAGGGAAATCAAAGCTTTGTGCGAAAAATGGATAACCGATACATGCTCGTACATATTGTAAACAAATTAGAAACTGTGGCATGTTTTCATGATAACAATTTTATACGCAATTTGTTTATTTATATTGGTAGAAACGAGCAGTATTAATGAAATTTGGCAAAGGTATTTCATAACGCCGTTATCATATAAATCCCAATAATAACAAACCAGGAAATTAGCTGAAGCACCGTGATAAACAATTTGTGCTGTCTCAGACATTTAATAATAGTTCCTTATATTATGGCACAATCTTTAATGTAGGAAATAGAGGTAAGAGGTGTTTTTAAAGACAAACATTGGAGATTTTCGGAATTAAGATTTATTTTTATGCAACAATTACTTCTGTAGCAAAAAAAAGAAAAAAAAAAACAAAAAAGGTAGCATTCGATCGGATTCAAACTGATATTTTCCTTTTATGTTCAAAGTAAACCGAATTTTTGCATAAACAGGAAATCAATTTTCTAAATTAGTTCGCCATTTTGATTAACTCTAATGACTTTAACACAGTCGCTGTTCTCGGCCAAGATCTCATCGAAGGTCTTCCCCTTGACATTCTTGGCAAACCAGCCCACATTATCAATAATTAAATGGTTTACGGAACAACCATCGCATTGAAGTATGACCACGCCACTGGTGTATGCAGCTTCCGACACTTGTTTGGCATTGCGAGTGTTGCACAATTTGCAGCGATATACGATATCCACTTTGCGTGTCATATGCTGATAAATCTTCAGTGTAGTGGGAGAAATGGACCCAGATGTTGTAGCATTCGAAAGTTGTTTTCCCGTGAACACTGTGGCATCTAGTATAGATTTCGGTATAAGCAATGGGTCTTTTGGCCTTTTATCACCCGCCCCAATGCCATTGTCTGCTGATGTTAATGGTATTCCCGCAGTTGCATTCTCCACTGGTTGGGTGATGTTAATGAGTGCATTTTGCCCATTCTGCCGGAGGTAGTTTAGAGTTCGCGAACTAAAGATGTTACGCAACGCATTCATGTTTTTTTTTATTTGTTTACAACTTCATAGCGTTTCACTGGATATATTTGAAACGTTTTAAAAAGTTTTTGCGTCAGGTCTGTAAATATATTGGAAAGTTCCGCAGGTCGCGTCCTCCCCCGCTTCCGCACAATATTTTATTTAGTAGAATAATTTTTCCGACTAACTAAAATAATGCCTACAGCCGAAGAACCATAAACAGCTGTCTGATAAGTTAATCAAAGACGATATAAACGTATAGACAAATTATTTTTCTCTGAAGCCAAAATTGGAACTATTAGAAAGACAAGAGAGTTACTTCGTTGTATGCTATGCTATTGCTATTGTATATGACGTTAAAAAACAATAAACTATTAAAGTTCCGCGTTAGGAAAGAGAGTAAGAGAGAACAAAATTAGGCTCTTGAGCGAACGTTGGGAGTAAGCGAATTTCACTCCAGAGAAAAGTAATAATATGTTTGCATCGTCTTTGATAAAAAATGTAAGGGCACTGATACACGTTCAATATACATTGAACGCGATCCAATATCGCGATATTTATTGAACGTGTAGCATGAGGTATTGATGGATCACGGATCGCGTGATAAATATTGAACGTGTAGCGTTTTCATGATATTAGATCGCAATACGTTAATAAGAAGTAAAATAAAACGTAAAATAAAAGACGCAGTATAAAAATTTTAACAAATAAAATGTAAAAAATTTATTATTATTAAACAAGCAAAATAGCTAAACAGGATTTTTTTGGTTTTCTCGCGACATTTTTTTAATAACCGATCTGCACTGCACAAAAAAACGTAAATACTGACGCGATAAATATTGAACAAGAGCGTAACACAACAACAAATTAGAGACATAAAATCATAACATAATATCTGCGGAAGTAAATGGCTTCAATGGCCTAAACTCATTGCTACTTAAAGAACTTGATTTAATCGCACCCATATTCCACGAGTTCGCTAAATGTGAGAAGAAGTTAAGATACGCAAGAGCACCAAAAAGTTCAGCGTATTTTGTGGAAGAACGCTGATGCAAAAGCCGATGCCTCTGATGTTTATAACGCGGATATGCTTCCGATGTTCTGCTCGATTTTTGTGATGAAATACTTAGGAATTTTTAGATAAATTTCCCAGGACCACGAAGTTTACTCATCTGTCAACATTATGTCAGCGACTTTATGGATTGCGTTCAATTAAAAGAAGAAACTGCCCTATTGACAAGATAAGTGGCTTCCACCACGAAAAGAGGGACTTTTTTTTTTAAAAATTGGTAGCTGACTGTGTGGGGCATAGAACACGTACCTGTATTATAACTCCTCAAAAGTATGACCATGTCCATTAGGCACATTACTTTTTAACATACATGTATTCAAAGTTAGATCAAATTTGTTTCAAAAAATTGTTGAAATTGGCACTTAACCTTTGTTTGTATTTTCTTAAAATAATATAAAAAAAACATTTAAATTCAGCTGTTGCCTGTCCTCTGTTTCAACTCAACGAAAAGGCCCTAGGCCCTATACTATATACCATCTACACCTCTGACATGCCTGTTCATTCCCTAATTCAAACCTCAACTTTCGTTGATGGCACTGCATTCATGAGCATTATCACTTGCCCATTAATGGCTTCTAGACTGCAGTCTCATATACATACATTAGAATCTTGGCTCGAACAGTGGAAGATAAAAGTAAATGCCACTAAGAGTGTACAGGTTACGTTCTCTCTTAGACAGAACAATTGCCCAGCCCTCATTATTCACGGTAGTATGTACCATACTCGTTCATAACCATGTCAAGTATTTGGGTATTCACCTTGATCGACGTCTCACCTGAAAAGATCACATTGACTCAAAAATCATACAATTGAAATTAAAAATGGCTTAACTCCACTGGCTTATTGGCTCCCAGTCTACTCTCAGTTTGGCAAATAAAATCACCACCTACAAAACCATAGTAAAGCCAATATGGACATACGGCATCCAGTTGTGGAGAACGGCATCGGCTTCTAACATAAATAAGCTACAGAGAAGACAATCAAGAATACTGCGCCAAATTTGTGTTGCCCCATGGCATATTAGGAATGATAACATACACAAGGGTTTAAACATTCCTTATATTTCCGAGGAAATAAGAAAATTAAGCAGGTAATATATATCGAAATTGTCCTCCCACTCGCTCAAAACCTTCAACATTTTCCCGTTATACGGCTAAGAAGTAAATGAGATCCGGCAATGGTAGAATACTTAAGTTTAAGATAGGATTAACACTTGAATACTTATTGTAAATTTCAAAATTAAGATTCAATAAAGAAAATGAATGGGAAAAAACTGTTGCCAACATTTGCTCGTTTACCAACGACGACTCGAAAGGAATTGAACAAAATGGATGGATTATTTTGTGTCAACTAATCAGCTAAATGTTTGATGTATTTGGATCAACTTAGCAAATATGAAATAACAATAGCAGAAGCTAAAAACGCAGCTATAAACTGCGTATACAATTAAATCAAGATTAACAGAAGTTTTTGTATTTCTAATTTAATAAACAGAATTTATTTACTGTGTAGTTGTGCTTTTGCACTTTTATTTCTTATTCAGCAAATCGAAATTAAGGAGGATAATAAGCAAGCAAATAATTGTTTGAAATAAAAAGTGCTGTCAAAATTAAATAAAATTTATTGGAACTCTGAAATGCACATACCTGAATAGATAGGGTTATACTAGTTATTCCAGACATTTTTCACTGAGTTCTAGTATACATGAACAAAGCATTATGGTGGAACAAAATCTTTCGTGTAAAAATTTATCACTTGGAAAAGTTGTAACCATACATTAGAATGGCGGTGGAAATGAAAGAGCTACTGTCGTACAAGCGATAGATGAGCTACTAGTGCGACCTACTATGAATAGAGTAAGATTGGATGCAACATCAGTTGCAAGTAATTGATGAGTTTAAGAAACATATGTATGTATGTACGTATATGTACTTTTTAAACTTCAATTCAGTAACTTTAAATTGATCAAAGAAGTATGGGAAAGAAATTTGATTTTAATAGCATGGAATTCAAGAATAAGTAAAATTACACTAGAATTTTTGAATTTAATGGTTTGTTAAAATAAGTTGTTAAGTGGTTTGTTAAAATAACAAATTACAATTTTTCCAAAAAAATCGTTTTCTTCAACACCTATTATTCTGAATTGACAATACATGAACCATAATTGAGCGAATTAATTATTCAATAATTTAATTTTATTAGAGTTGTTTGAAACCAGTCTTAAAACGAATGACACATCAACAGATTCGTTCAGTTTGCGGACAATTTGATTGAATTGTCACACTTCACACCATTTTTCCCAAAAAAAACTAAAAGAGTACAACGTTGCTGGGATAATTACCTAAATTCTCCTTTAATTCGCTACCATCAATCGTTGAGTGACTTAGCATTAGGTAGAGCAAGAATACGAATAAAGCCATTAAGAGAAGGGTAAAACGTGAGGCACATTCGAGACTATTTTCTAATTGTTTAAATTTGAAATGTTTATGGAACGTAATTCGTGATAATGGACTAGTTGATAATAGTAAGAGAAATTTAAATTCTGACAATTTGTACGATGTTGACGACTTAAATAAGTTTTTTGTTAGCAACCAGCTTGACGTAATTGGTGATCAAAATAATGTCTTGCCATTTTCATGTAATGATCGAGCGTTCTCCTTTCGCTGTATTGATTCCTCTGAATTGTTTGCAGAATTTTCCTGTATTAAGTCAAATGTTGCGGGCGAAGATGGTTATCCTTTAAAATTTCTTAAAGTTGTCTTTCCATTCCTATCTAAATACAAAAAAAAAAGAAAGCCAGTGATAGTACTTTTGAAAATTTAAGACCAATAGCTATACTGCCCGTGCTCTCCAAAGTAGTGGAATACATTCTGAAGCACGAAATTTCGCAATACATCGAAGAAAATAAACTGCTAAATGATGGGCAGTGTGGATTTAAGCGGGGACGTGGTACTTCCATGTTGCTGACGGGTCTAACAGAATCTATCAGAGCCAATGTTAACGACCACAGTTTTACTATTCTAATCTCTCTAGATTTAGAAAAAGCCTTTGATAGAGGCGATCACGTCAGTCTAATAAACAAGCTTTCACAATTATATGACTTTGGGGGAAATGCGTGCAAACTTATGTATTCATATTTATGTGATAGGATGCAATGCGTGTATCTTAATGGTGTGACGTCGAACGTAGTGCCTGTCAGAAGTGGTGTCCCGCAAGGTTCAGTACTTGGACCTATGCTTTTCATTTTGTACCTAAATGATCTGTTAAGTAGATTGGATAATTGTTTATGCTTTGCGTATGCTGATGATGTTCAGCTGCTTTTCAATGGAAGTTATCACAATAATGACGTTGTTCAAGCGAAAATTGAGGATGTATTCCAATGTATGTCTGTGTGGATGTCCTCAAATAAACTTAAAGTGAATCCGTCTAAGACAAAAGCAATGTTGTTTGCTTCCCATCCATGTGAATTAAATTTGTCTTACAATGGGGTTGATATTGATGATAATTATAATGATGATAAGCTCTCATTTGATTTGCATACTGATAGGTTGGTTTCGCGCGAGAATATTACCCTTTGGCGGTTTTATAATTCCGATTTAATGTCGCATATAAATTATTTTATCGAAATATATACCGGTACAGTTAAAAGCAATATATCTGTTCTGTCTTCGTCGAATTGCGCTCATGTCTCCGTTTGTGATACAATTTCTAGGTTGTTCTTTTCGTAATTTTATAGTTATTTGTTCACTACTTTTGTTTTTTAATTTTATCAAAAATCAATCACCGCTGCTTCTTGTAGAATTATTTAAATTCACTCGATCAATTCCCACTAATCAATTGATTATTCATAACACAAAATATTATATGAGCAGATCTTTTCAAGTAAGAGTAGCCAGGCAGTTTAACAAATTTCCAAGCACATTAAAAATTGTTTCTTCGTCCCAAAACACAAGAAGAGACTTCTTGCGTATTTCAATGATATTCCTCATCTATAATTATCCGCTTGATATTGTCGTCAGATAGTTTTTTTCATTCTGAACGGGAAAATGATTATCGCTAAACTTATTGTTTTTTCTCTGCTTTTTATGTTTTTTGAGCCATTACTTGTATAGCATCTCAATTACTTAGTTAAGTAAATCTTAAAAAAATTACTTGAAGTTACTAATTTTTACCATTTAATCTGTTATTAAATTTTGCGTTATATTATGGAGTAGCTCTAAATTCCAATTAATGTTATAATTCCGTATTTTAGGACGGAAAACATATATGTATAGTGAAAAATCATAATAAGTGAAGTAGATCGGCATATTGTAAATCATATTTTCAGGTATTAAGATACATTAACTTTTTTATAACATTAGTATTGTAAAGTTGTATAATGCATTTGTTATTGAATTATGGAGAAGATACGTTGTAATATTGTAATTTAATCAAATCGACCTTAAGGCTAAAATTTACAATCCTGAATAAATAAATTAAATTAAATAATCTGTTTATGTGCCTAATGAAAATTTCAGTAACAGGATTAAAAGAACGCTCTATTATATTCTTAGTTGCTATTTGTATTTTGATCCTTGTTGCTATTTCTTTTAACGTGGACAATTTTTTGCCTGCACTGAAGTGATTTCATAAGGAAAAGTAGTGTTACTACTTCTTCTTTATCTTCGATAAAAAAACAAGTCTGATAACAATTGTGCCTTCTAACAATTCTATTTGCATGCATTCTCATGCGCTTTCCCTAATGTACTACACATCGGAAAAAGTTCAACATATATAATTTTGACACATCTTAACAAATCTCAAGTGTTAATCTTATAATTACTATATTTAGCTGAGGTGATTGAAAAATATCAATTCAAATCACATTTCTTCCAAAACTGGTATGCAGAAATATGGAAGACAGAAAATTTAATCAAATAAAAACTCACACAAAGGCTGCATATATTTTAAGAAATTTATCCTTTTTCAGAATTGTATAAATTGTTTACCCTTCATCCGTAAAGTAAAACCGACCCTATTTGTTGTATGCGGGTAAGAAACTCTCTAATATATATACATATGTATGTATATAGAGTCGTATATATCTTTTTTTTGTTATTATTATTATTACGTTTTGTGTTTGTAGCACGATATAGTATATATACATAGGTAGTTTTAAAATTTATTCGTCACACTTCCAATCTCTTAAAATTTCTTTATAATTTTGTCAATTGCTTGCACAGTAGGTCAAATATGATGACCAGAATCACCCCATAATGCACGAAAAGTGCCCACGCTTGAATCGTCAATTTTCTAGTAAGTTTTAATTAATTGTAAGCATTCTTTGGTTGTTAAATGATATATATTCGTAAATGGCAAACCTTTCACTAAATAAATAACAATTCAGATGCTGACAGTCTTGCCTGATCGACGGTATTGAAACAACTAAATTTATTGGTACGCTAGCCTGTGTATGTAAGGAACATCATTCATGACACTGCGGTCTATGTGGTCCACCGAAGTTCATGGTTACCGTTATATAAGCTTGGCCGGTTCGAAGTTGTGGGGCCTGTTGATTAGAGGTGTGCAAAACGGTGATTTGCCAATCACAGTGAAAACTGTGATTGCGATTTGTCAATCACAGTGATCATAAACGGTGATTGAAACTGCGATTTGTAGCGTAGAGCGCTCAAACCTTGAAGGAGAACAAAACAAATGCACTGCAAACAGAAACAACTAAAAATTACGGTTGATGACTTTGCCGAACAATTTTTTAAATAAATATGAACAAAGTAGCAAAAAAATATTAAGTAAAACAGAAAACATTTCATGTATTTTTCAATTAAACAATAAAATAACAAAAACAATAATTCATGTAACTTAACGGAACAACCTGTCGCTGTGTTTGGTATCAAACTGTATATACCTACAAAAACATGCAACGCCATCTGTGACAGACACATTTTCGAGCAACTACCATAGCCATTCCTGTGTTGTTAAAAAGAGCAATCACAATATAAAGCGCACCCTGTGATTCAGTCACACATCTAACTGAATCACAGTATATAAGAAGTAGTGCAAAGAGCAATCGCAGCGATTCACTGCGAATACTGTGATTTTCCAATCAGATTGCCAAAGCAGATTGCTCTTTTAACAGAGTGGCATTGGTTTAATAGAAAAAAGAGTAATCGCAGTGATTTGCTATTTTCAATCACAGTGACCAACTGTGGCTTTGCAATCACAGTGAAAAAAGAACAGTCTGCTCTTTTTTGCACACCACTACTGTTGATATTTGCGCCTCTATCTTTTAACATAAAGATAAACTTCAAAAACTTAAACGTAATAACTTTTATAAATTTTAAATAATTCAAAGCATAGAGCATATTTAACAGCAAATGGTAGGTGGACGTCTGTCCGTAATCAATCTAGGCAGATGAGGCGTTGCCTAGATCTGAAACATTTACACAAACTGCTGTCGCTATCAAGACCCGACGTCTCATTGCTTGTATCCGCCATGACGGAACACTGTCCGATTTGAAGACATACAGTGAAGCTAAAGGTTGCAACTACTGACTTCTGCAAGAGCTGTAGGGATGAAGAGGAGCAGGAGTATATAGAACACCTCTCATTTGCCCCGCCCTGGCGAACAGGCGAGGATCAACACTGGGCTCTAATTTCTTTAGGGACCTTAAGAGCTTCTTGAGGTGCTCAGGATGTTTCAACGGGAGAAACTAGGGACATCCATTGTTGCGAGCCGGGACTTCTCAAACGTCCCTCGTAATTCCTGACGTCATGACTCATACACTGACATCAGCGCCAGGGAAACCAGTAGAGAAAGCTACCCACATGTTGGGAACAGCACTTCACTTGGGGGGGCACTGAAGGCCTAAACCGTCACGAGCAGAAAGTACAATTATGACTGTAGGCAGCAGCGAATACGGTTGTTTATTGTCCGCCGACAACCTGGAAGTGGCACCAACCCCAGAAGAGCGTTCTCAGCTCGGGACTCCACTGCGCGCAAAGGGAGCAGAGAAGAGTCCAGCGGTTGTTTTATGGGTGGAAAGGGCTGCTTCCAATAAATATCCCTTCGTTTTTTTTTGCCACTTTTCCTAAAAGTTTTGGCTTTACGCTGGCGATCGCCATGCGTCTGGTTGGGTGTCAAAAAAATTGTTGACATTTAAGGAAGGGATTGCCGGCCTGTGCTAAAATGTAATGTTGTCACTATGCAAATTGTTGTTGCCGACGAATAGAGTGGGTAATGCAGGGTTAAGGTAGGTTCATTCATGAATTCGCAGAATGATTCTAAAAGCAGACGTAGAGATGGCGCCAAGTGATTTTGACGTTGGAAAGTTTAAAAAAAGATGTCCGGCGAAATATAGATTGGCGGAATTAATGACGGGAAATTTTTGTTTAGCGGGATTGATGTCTCCCCTGCCTATAAAAGGGGGCAAATAGAAAAAAAGGGAGAGTTGTATGAGAAAATCTCGGGTGCGCGGACGCAAGCGGAAGTAAAAGAAAAAAAAAACAAAGAAAAAGAAATAGAAGTTTCCATCGAATTCCGAGTAACCTGCGGAAAGTCACTACGGGATTAAATTGTGAGCTTGTGCGAAGTACTGCAAAACAAAGGGCAGCCTCCTTAGGGGTGTCAAGCATCCCTGGCCAGAAGTGGACACTGACAGAGAAATCGTCCAGGTTGGTCGCAAATCGTCTACAATAGAAGCGCCAACGGCAGGTTGTAATTTATCCCAAAGACGTGCTCCGAAAACCCAGGATAAGTCCAGGTAGGACAAATGACCACGAACTAGTCCGAGATTTGACGAACAAGTCCAGAAAGTTTTTATATTCATCTCGCGAGAAAAAAAAGCGAGGCGGTGACAGCTAGTGTTGCAGATCGACTAGGCAAGTTTATAACAAGAAAGTCCAACTTACATATCTTAACGAAAAGTCAAAGTTACCCTTGGTGGTGAGGAGCGTATTCAGAATATCTGCAATTGTATACTGTGTAAAATAAAATCAACCGGATGTTGTAGACACGCACTCACACGTACATTCCAATTTGAAATGCAAATTAAAAAAAAAAACCATAGATTAAGTTAGGTTAAGAATAGAATAAGTTAGTGTGTAAGGTGTTTTAATGGAAATTTTGTTGTCTACTAGTGTATTTGTTTAAAATTTTTTTGTGTTTTTGTTAGGGGGTTTCAAAGTTATATGTTTTGCCCAATAGATAACCAGCTGGAGAATTTCCACTAGGGAGTGCCACTTAACTGAGCTCAATTAGGTAATCGTTGCAAAGACCGATTTGAGTGTATTTCCGGATTTGGGAAAAAATAGTGCGAAACGGATAGCTTTGAGTGTCCTTGGTAGGGAAACTATATGAAAATCCCAAATTTTTTAATATAAATGATTTAATAAATGTTTGTGTTAAATTCTAAGTGTTGCAATATGAAAATGTGAGGGTTTCATTTGAAGAGGAGAAGCAGAGGGAAATGAGGTAGAAAAGAAGGGAACTGGTGTGTGGTAATAGGGGCTCAATGTAAAAAAAAGGAGGACGTATTTGAGCCATGGAAGGGAGGGCAAGTGTGGGAACAAAACATCAAGTCCCCTGTGATTATAAATGCACATAACTAGTGTTAGTTTTAGTATCAGTGTTGTCTTTACATGAATGTTTTCTTTTTCGTTATCATGCTTCGGGCTAGGATTATGGCGGGTTGAGAACCAGCCTGAGAGCCGACGAGTAGCCGGAAGGCCAACCTAGTGCCACAGAGGGGCATGTAATACCATATCTCTCGTTTTCGTGGTATAACAATTGACTATGTAGTCTAAGTGAGTCTGTCTATTCAGACAGCCACACTGACCTAACCTAACCCAAATAATTCAAAAGATTTTATCTACAGTTTTTGCAAATCTACTTTAATGTTATTAGGAAAATTTTAAAAATTTAATAAATTTTCGAAATTTTTAATTCTAGTAGCAACATTGAATAGTTTTTTAATTATCTTCTAAAAATTGAGTATAATTATTAAGGTTTGGCTTCTGCATTACTTCTGAATGTGCGACTTTTGAAGACAATATAGGAAAATAAAACATATCTACACAGCTAATTGACCGGTTTTCGGGTTTTGATTACTTTAGCTAGCAGCCGATAAACATTAATACATACGCCGCCAATTGTTACTCTCCCTCAGCTTTGATTTCTAAATTGTATGCATAAACAGCTGTTTGTTTATCTGGTGCGAGAAGTTATTATAACCTCATTTGATACTGACGCTCATCTGATACTGTTGGTTACATTTATTTATTTGGAATGAATTTGACTATGTTATGTCGCTGGAGCCTATTAAAAGTTGTATCGTGCACCACAGCGATAAGAACTTCGAGCCGATTCAAGCGAACCCCATTAATAACAAAGAAAGATCGGTTGGCTGAAGTGAAGAATTATTTTCAGAATCGCGATGAAATGACGACCACTGAATGGCAAGTCGTTACGGATTTACTCTTGACAAACTATAGACACATAAGCCGACATAATGTGGACGCGGTGATCGTAGGTATATGTAGCAATTCCCAGCAGTTAGCCCTAGCCAAAAGTTATATTCAATATTTGAAAGCTAGTGGCAGAGAACCTAATAGTGCAACGTTAGGAAAGTTGTTGAGAATATATAATAGCGTATACCATACTAATGGTGGAACACAAGATTCATTAACATCACAAGAACAAGGGGAAATATTGGAAGTTTACCAAGCAATCCGCGGCAAACATGAAGTATTGGATTCACAGTCATGTGAAAACCTTATTTGTGGCTTAGTGGCTACATCAATGTGGAAGGATGGTCTGCAATTACTAGAAATGATGAAACTAACGACAACGCCCACCTTATCAGCATATACAGAAATGATTGTTAAGTCTTTTCAAATGCGGGAGATGCAGTTGGGTTGTTCCCTATTACGGCAGATGTTGGAGCTGGGTAAACAACCTAAATGCGAAATTTTGCTAACGTACCTTAGTACAATCACTGATAATGTGCCCAATTTTGCGACAGAGTTTGAGAAGTTGTTAGAGATCTTAGGAGAAAATAATGTAGTTATTACAGAAAAAGTAGCCAGAGCTATTGAAGAGATCTCTGTAAAATATTCCAAGTTGATGTCGGCAACTAACACAAAACTAAAGCGTTTTGGCAAATGCCCTTCTTGTGATCAGCACTTGCAGAATGTCTCATTATCTGTTGAAGACTTTCAAGAACTGCGTGATTGTTTCCTGAACAAGATACTAATACGCAATGATGTCTTCCGAAGATCGACTCCTGAGGAAGTCAAACGTTTTTGTGATTACGTGAACAAAACCGGGCCGTACGACTGCGTTATAGACGGTCTCAATGTGGCTTATTCGAAGGGTAGTAAACAGTCGACAGAAGTATTTGCTAATTTGGTAAGTCTAATAACTTTGTCGGTTCATTTGTACAAATTAATGCTCGCATTTCCCAAGCCTTTTTCTCTTTCCTCTTTGTAAATGAATTATTTATAAATTACATGTCAAATCTTTCGTTAGAGTCCTGTCAATTGTCTCTACTTTCTTTGGTATTTCTCTTCAAAGTTTAGGAAATTTTTTCTTACTGCAGTTTACTGTAATTTAAGTAAAAATAAAAAATGGTATAAAAACGAAAATTAACCATTTGCAATTTTTATACAATCGGTAATTGAATTAAAATTGAAAAATTAGAAAAAACGTTCCTTTTGAATAAAATGAAAAAGACAGGGAAATTTTTCTTAAAAACGTTTTTATAAATTCACGAAATTTATTTAAGACTTATGAGGGAGAGAAACTTTGAACCGACATTTCTACGAGTTAGGTAGAAGAACAGTTGGGATAACATGCAAAAGAGGAAGTGAAAAGGAAATGTATTTATTTATTTACTTGTTCATCATACAGTAATACTAAGCCTTTAAGGCCAAAAAACACTTATATTACTTTGAATAAAATCCTGAATAGATATATAAGGAAAACAAACTGTACATCATGAATAAATATATGTTCATATATGTGATAGGTATCTTTAGCGTTGGTCCCATCCGTAATTTCTTTATAAAGATACTAAAAAAAAGGATATGATATGGAGAAATGCAAGTCCTTATTAGCAGCAAGCACATAAAAAGCTTAAGAAAAAGTTAAATTTGACTTTATGTCAAGGAGAAAAACCGCAGGATCCTTAATCGAAATGCTCTATATGTATAAGAGAATATGCGTAATTCATTGGGCAAATTATTCCAGCATCGAGCGATTCTGACAAGAAATGACTTTTCATATACCGAACTGAATATTCCCGGAATAATAATCTGAGGATTTCTCCTTGAACGCGAAAAATTGAAAAACCTACATATTGGGGCAGGCACACCACTACTAAACGTTTTATAAAAAAGAAGCAAGTTCCGAAAGCGAATATAATCATTGAATGAAGTTCCTAATACCATCCTAACTTGTTCAGAAATATGTTCACGTCTACGAATATTGTATATAAACCTGGTGATTGAGTTCATTACTTTTTTCAACTTTTCAAGATTTCTGGAAATCGTTCCAGATGCCACCTCAATTCCGTACAAAATGTGCGGAATAAGAGTGGCCCAAGCCAGCTTAAATTTGACCCGAAGTGGCAAATAGACATCTGTCGAATATAGCTTTCGCAAAATACCGCATACTTTTGAATGGACAGAATCGATATGTGATTCAAAGTTTAACTTATTGTTTACAGTGATTCCTAAGCATTTGTAGTTATCAACAAATTCCACTCTAGATTGCCCCAAAAAAACATGCAAATCATCAGCATGTTCAACCATTTGACCGAACATCATTGCTTTAGTCTTTGAAGGATTAATCTCCAAAGAATTCTGGCGAGCCCACTGTAAAGTCAGATCTAGACAAGAGTTAATTTTATTCTCCAAAACATCAGGAGAATCTTCATCTGCACTAAATTGCAAGAAAATGTTATCAGCATATAAAAATATATCACATAAGTTATTATCCAAATAACTGAACAGGTCATTAACATAAAGCATGAAGAGAAGTGGACCCAATACCGATCCTTGGGGCACTCCAGCAGTTAGTTAAGCAAGGCCAGAAGTTCTACCATTTAAGATAACGAACTGACTCCGGTTACTTAAGTAAGATAGAACCAATTTGCAGGCCGAATTGAAAAGATTAAACGCTTATTTAAGTTTCTCAATCATAATATTATGATCAATTGAGTTGACACCTTATTCAAATCTAGGAAAACCAATACACTTGTTTTGTTGTAATTAATATCACTTCGAATGTTATCAGTTAAATGCACCAGTAACTTGGTAGTACTATGTCCTTTTCGGAATGCTACTGATTATCAACTATTTTGTTTCCACAATTTGTCATAATTTGATATTTCACCAAATTCTCAAAAACTTTCGACAACACAGGAAGAATTGAAATCGGTCTCAAATCATCAGGACCATTAATTACTGTGGATTTCGGTATAGGCATAACTCGAGCAGTTTTCCAGGCTGTTGGAAAGACGGAGGTTATTAAAATGCAATTCATCAAATGTAAAATAATTTCAGAGATATATGGGAAAATTAGTTTTAGAAAGGTGGCTGACATACCGTCAACACCGACAGATTTAGACTTAATACTATTCAAAGCATAGAAAGATTGAATATCGATGTCATAGACATTGTGCCGTTGACCATCAGTAAAAAAATTGTTAACAACATTAACATCGCCATCATAAGTCATAATATTGCTACTAACACAACCTGAATTTCTCAAAACACGCCAAAATCCACAGGAATCTAAGCCACTGAACAATATGGAATAGTATCTTCTTTTCTCCCTCCGAATAACAGATTTCACTTTATTTCTGTATTTACAAAAAATTTTCCAGTTGCTCAAAGTACGATTAATTTTATATGCATAAAAGGATAAATCCTTTAATGATTTAGCGAACAAGATGCTATTGCTATTCATCCAATTATCA